>JASTWF010000258.1:415320-678723 GCA_030390025.1 Squalus acanthias | reverse complement strand
TCCCTGAGTTCATGTTCCTGCTCACTGTCCCTGAGTTCATGTTCCGAGCTCACTGTCCCTGAGTTCATGTTCCTGCTCACTGTCCCTGAGTTCATGTTCTGCTCACTGTCCCTGAGTTCATGTTCCTGCTCACTGTCCCTGAGTTCATGTTCCTGCTCACTGTCCCTGCAGTTCATGTTTCTGCTCACTGTCCCTGAGTTCATGTTCTGCTCACTGTCCTCAGTTCATGTTCTAGCTCACTGTCCCGAGTTCATGTTCTAGCTCACTGTCCTGAGTTCATGTTCCTGCTCACTGTTCCCTGAGTTCATGTTCCTGCTCACTGTCCTCTGTTCATGTTCCTGCTCACTGTCCCTGAGTTCATGTTCCTGCTCACTGTCCCTGAGTTCATAGTTCCTGCTCACTTGTCCTGAGTTCATGTCCTGTCACTGTCTCGTGAGTTCTGTTCTGCTCACTGTCCCCTGAGTTCATGTTCCTGCTCACTGTCCCTGAGTTCATGTGTTCCTGCTCACTGTCCCCTGAGTTCATGTTCTAGCTCACTGTCCCTGAGTCATTTTCCAGCTCACTGTCCTGAGTTCATGTTCCTGCTCACTGTCCCTGAGTTCATGTTACTGCTCACTGTCCCTGAGTTCATTTTCTAGCTCACTGTCCTGAGTTCATGTTCTAGCTCACTGTCCCTGAGTTCATGTTCCTGCTCACTGTCCCTGAGTCATGTTCTGCTCACTGTCCCTGAGTTCATGTTCCTGCTCACTGTCCCTGAGTTCATGTTCCTGCTCACTGTCCCTGAGTTCATGTTCTAGCTCACTGTCCCTGAGTTCATGTTCTAGCTCACTGTCCCTCAGTTCATTTTCTAGCTCACTGTCCCTGAGTTCATGTTCCTGCTCACTGTCCCTGAGTTCATGTTCCTGCTCACTGTCCCTGAGTTCATGTTCCTAGCTCACTGTCCCTGAGTTCATGTTCCTGCTCACTGTCCATGAGTTCATGTTCCTAGCTCACTGTCCCTGAGTTTCATGTTCCTGCTCACTGTCCCTGAGTTCATGTTCCTGCTCACTGTCCCTGAGTTCATGTTCCTAGCTCACTGTCCCTGAGTTCATGTTCCTGCTCACTGTCCCTGAGTTCATGTTCCTGCCTCACTGTCCCTGGAGTTCATGTTCTAGCTCACTGTCCCTGAGTTCATGTTCTGCTCACTGTCCCTGAGTTCATGTTCGAGCTCACTTCCCTGAGTACATGTATCTGCTCACTGTACCCTGAGTTCATGTTCCTGCTCACTGTCCCTGAGTTCATGTTCCGCTCACTGTCCCTGAGTTCATGTTCCTGCTCACTGTCCCTGAGTTCATGTTCCTGCTCACTGTCCCTCAGAGTTCATGTTCTGCTCACTGTCCCTGAGTTCATGTTCCTGCTCACCTGTCCCTGAGGTTCATGTTTCTAGCTCAACTGTCCCTGAGTTCATGTTCCAGCTCACTGTCCCTGAGTCTCATGTTCCAGCTCACTGTCCTGAGTTCATGTTCCTAGCTCACTGTCCCTGAGTTCATGTTCAGCTCACTGTCCCTGAGTTCATGTTCCTGCTCACTGTCCACTGAGTTCATGTTCTAGCTCACTGTCCCTGAGTTCATGTTCCTGCTCACTGTCCCTGAGTTCATGTTCCTGCTCACTGTCCCTGAGTTCATGTTCCTGCTCACTGTCCCTGAGTTCATGTTCCTGCTCACTGTCCCTGAGTTCATGTTCCTAGCTCACTGTCCCTGAGTTCATGTTCCTGCTCACTGTCCCCTGAGTTCATGTTCAGCTCACTGTCCCTGAGTTCATGTTCCTGCTCACTGTCCCTGAGTTCATGTTCTAGCTCACTGTCCCTGAGTTCATGTTCCTGCTCACTGTCCCTGAGTTCATGTTCCTGCTCACTGTCCCTGAGTTCATGTTCCTGCTCACTGTCCCTGAGTTCATGTTCCTGCTCACTGTCCCTGAGTTCATGTTCCTGCTCACTGTCCCTGAGTTCATGTTCTAGCTCACTGTCCCTGAGTTCATGTTCCTGCTCACTGTCCCTGAGTTCATGTTCCTGCTCACTGTCCCTGAGTTCATGTCCTGCTCACTGTCCCTGAGTTCATGTTCCTGCTCACTGTCCTGAGTTCATGTTCCTGCTCACTGTCCCTGAGTTCATGTTCTAGCTCACTGTCCCTGAGTTCATGTTCCTGCTCACTGTCCCTGAGTTCATGTTCTAGCTCACTGTCCCTGAGTTCATGTTCCTTGCTCACTGTCCCTGAGTTCATGTTCCAGCTCACTGTCCCTGAGTTCATGTTCCTGCTCACTGTCCCTGAGTTCATGTTCTAGCTCACTGTCCCTGAGTTCATGTTCCTGCTCACTGTCCCTGAGTTCATGTTCCTAGCTCACTGTCCCTGAGTTCATGTTCTAGCTCACTGTCCCTGAGTTCATGTTCCTGCTCACTGTCCCTGAGTTCATGTTCTAGCTCACTGTCCCTGAGTTCATGTTCCAGCTCACTGTCCCTGAGTTCATGTTCCTGCTCACTGTCCCTGAGTTCATGTTCCTGCTCACTGTCCCTGAGTTCATGTTCCTAGCTCACTGTCCCTGAGTTCATGTTCCTGCTCACTGTCCCTGAGTCATGTTCCTGCTCACTGTCCCTGAGTTCATGTTCCTGCTCACTGTCCCTGAGTTCATGTTCCTGCTCACTGTCCCTGAGTTCATGTTCCTGCTCACTGTCCCTGAGTTCATGTTCCTGCTCACTGTCCCTGAGTTCATGTTCTAGCTCACTGTCCCTGAGTTCATGTTCTGCTCACTGTCCCTGAGTTCATGTTCCTGCTCACTGTCCCTGAGTTCATGTTCCTGCTCACTGTCCCTGAGTTCATGTTCTAGCTCACTGTCCCTGAGTTCATGTTCTAGCTCACTGTCCCTGAGTTCATGTTCTGCTCACTGTCCCTGAGTTCATGTTCCTGCTCACTGTCCCTGAGTTCATGTTCTAGCTCACTGTCCCTGAGTTCATGTCTAGCTCACTGTCCCTGAGTTCATGTTCTAGCTCACTGTCCCTGAGTTCTTGTTCTAGCTCACTGTCCCTGAGTTCATGTTCTAGCTCACTGTCCCTGAGTTCATGTTCCTGCTCACTGTCCCTGAGTTCATGTTCTGCTCACTGTCCTGAGTTCATGTTCCTGCTCACTGTCCCTGAGTTCATGTTTCCTGCTCACTGTCCCTGAGTTCATGTTCCTGCTCACTGTCCCTGAGTCATGTTCCTGCTCACTGTCCCCTGAGTTCATGTTCCTGCTCACTGTCCCTGAGTTCATGTTCTAGCTCACTGTCCCTGAGTTCATGTTCCTGCTCACTGTCCCTGAGTTCATGTTCTGCTCACTGTCCCTGAGTTCATGTTCCTGCTCACTGTCCCTGAGTTCATGTTCCTGCTCACTGTCCCTGAGTTCATGTTCCTGCTCACTGTCCCTGAGTTCATGTTCCTGCTCACTGTCCCTGAGTTCATGTTCCTGCTCACTGTCCCTGAGTTCATGTTCCTGCTCACTGTCCCTGAGTTCATGTTCCTGCTCACTGTCCCTGAGTTCATGTTCCTTGCTCACTGTCCCTGAGTTCATGTTCCTGCTCACTGTCCCTGAGTTCATGTTCTAGCTCACTGTCCCTGAGTTCATGTTCTAGCTCACTGTCCCTGAGTTCATGTTGCCTGCTCACTGTCCCTGAAGTTCATGTTCCTGCTCACTGTCCCTCAGTTCATGTTCCTGCCTCACTGTCCCTGAGTTCATGTCCTGCTCACTGTCCCTGAGTTCATGTTCCTGCTCACTGTGCCCTGAGTTCATGTTCCTGCTCACTGTCCCTGAGTTCATGTTCTGCTCACTGTCCCTGAGTTCATGTTCCTGCTCACTGTCCTGAGTTCATGTTCCAGCTCACTGTCCCCTGAGTTCATGTTCTGCTCACTGTCCCTGAGTTCATGTTCTCTGGTTCATGTTCTAGCTCTGTCCCTAGTTCATGTTCTAGCTCACTGTCCCTGAGTTCATGTTCCTGCTCACTGTCCCTGAGTTCATGTTCTGCTCACTGTCCCTGAGTTCATGTTCCTGCTCACTGTCCCTGAGTTCATGTTCCTGCTCACTGTCCCTGAGTTCATGTTCCTGCTCACTGTCCCTCGAGTTCATGTTCCTGCTCACTGTCCCTGAGTTCATGTTCTAGCACACTGTCCTGAGTTCATGTTCCTGCTCACTGTCCCTGAGTTCATGTCCTGCTCACTGTCCCTGAGTCTATGTATCTGCTCACTGTCCCTGAGTTCATGTTCCTGCTCACTGTCCCTGAGTTCATGTTCCGCTCACTGTCCCTGAGTTCATGTTCCTGCTCACTGTCCCTGAGTTCATGTTCCTAGCTCACTGTCCCTGAGTTCATGTCCTGCTCACTGTCCCTGAGTTCATTGTTCCTGCTCACTGTCCCTGAGTTCATGTTCCTGCCTCACTGTCCCTGAGTTCATGTTCCTGCTCACTGTCCCTGAGTTCATGTTCCTGCTCACTGTCCCTGAGTTCATGTTCCTGCTCACTGTCCCTGAGTTCATGTTCTAGCTCACTGTCCCTGAGTTCATGTTCCTGCTCACTGTCCCTGAGTTCATGTTCCTGCTCACTGTCCCTGAGTTCATGTTCTAGCTCACTGTCCCTGAGTTCATGTTCCTGCTCACTGTCCCTGAGTTCATGTTCCTGCTCACTGTCCCTGAGTTCATGTTCCTAGCTCACTGTCCCTGAGTTCATGTTCCTGCTCACTGTCCCTGAGTTCATGTTCTGCTCACTGTCCCTGTGTTCATGTTCCTGCTCACTGTCCCTGAGTTCATGTTCTAGCTCACTGTCCCTGAGTTCATGTTCCTGCTCACTGTCCCTGAGTTCATGTTCCTGCTCACTGTCCCTGAGTTCATGTTCCTGCTCACTGTCCCTGAGTCATGTTCCTGCTCACTGTCCCTGAGTTCATGTTCCTGCTCACTGTCCCTGAGTTCATGTTCTAGCTCACTGTCCCTGAGTTCATGTTCCTGCTCACTGTCCCTGAGTTCATGTTCCTGCTCACTGTCCCTGAGTTCATGTTCTAGCTCACTGTCCCTGAGTTCATGTTCCTGCTCACTGTCCCTGAGTTCATGTTCCTGCTCACTGTCCTGAGTTCATGTTCCTGCTCACTGTCCCTGAGTTCATGTTCCTGCTCACTGTCCCTGAGTTCATGTTCCTGCTCACTGTCCCTGAGTTCATGTTCTAGCTCACTGTCCCTGAGTTCATGTTCCTGCTCACTGTCCCTGAGTTCATGTTCCTGCTCACTGTCCCTGAGTTCATGTTCCTGCTCACTGTCCCTGAGTTCATGTTCCTGCTCACTGTCTCTGAGTTCATGTTCTAGCTCACTGTCCCTGAGTTCATGTTCCTGCTCACTGTCCCTGAGTTCATGTTCCTGCTCACTGTCCCTGAGTTCATGTTCCTGCTCACTGTCCCTGAGTTCATGTTCTGCTCACTGTCCCTGAGTTCATGTTCTAGCTCACTGTCCCTGAGTTCATGTTCCTGCTCACTGTCCCTGAGTTCATGTTCCTGCTCACTGTCCTGAGTTCATGTTCTGCTCACTGTCCCTGAGTTCATGTTCTAGCTCACTGTCCTGAGTTCATGTTCCTGCTCACTGTCCCTGAGTTCATGTTCTAGCTCACTGTCCCTGAGTTCATGTTCTAGCTCACTGTCCCTCAGTTCATGTTCCTGCTCACTGTCCCTGAGTTCATGTTCCTGCTCACTGTCCCTGAGTTCATGTTCCTGCTCACTGTCCCTGAGTTCATGTTCCTGCTCACTGTCCCTGAGTTCATGTTCCTGCTCACTGTCCCTCAGTTCATGTTCCTGCTCACTGTCCCTGAGTTCATGTTCTAGCTCACTGTCCCTGAGTTCATGTTCCTGCTCACTGTCCCTGAGTTCATGTTCCTGCTCACTGTCCCTGAGTTCATGTTCCTGCTCACTGTCCCTGAGTTCATGTTCCTGCTCACTGTCCCTGAGTTCATGTTCTGCTCACTGTCCCTGAGTTCATGTTCTAGCTCACTGTCCCTGAGTTCATGTTCCTGCTCACTGTCCCTGAGTTCATGTTCCTGCTCACTGTCCCTGAGTTCATGTTCTGCTCACTGTCCCTGAGTTCATGTTCTAGCTCACTGTCCCTGAGTTCATGTTCCTGCTCACTGTCCCTGAGTTCATGTTCCTGCTCACTGTCCCTGAGTTCATGTTCCTGCTCACTGTCCCTGAGTTCATGTTCTAGCTCACTGTCCCTGAGTTCATGTTCCTGCTCACTGTCCCTGAGTTCATGTTCCTGCTCACTGTCCCTGAGTTCATGTTCCTGCTCACTGTCCCTGAGTTCATGTTCTAGCTCACTGTCCCTGAGTTCATGTTCTGCTCACTGTCCCTGAGTTCATGTTCCTGCTCACTGTCCCTGAGTTCATGTTCTAGCTCACTGTCCCTGAGTTCATGTTCCTGCTCACTGTCCCTGAGTTCATGTTGTAGCTCACTGTCCCTGAGTTCATGTTCCTGCTCACTGTCCCTGAGTTCATGTTCCAGCTCACTGTCCCTGAGTTCATGTTCCTGCTCACTGTCCCTGAGTTCATGTTCCTGCTCACTGTCCCTGAGTTCATGTTACTGCTCACTGTCCCTGAGTTCATGTTCCTGCTCACTGTCCCTGAGTTCATGTTCCTGCTCACTGTCCCTGAGTTCATGTTACTGTTCACTGTCCCTGAGTTCATGTTCTAGCTCACTGTCCCTGAGTTCATGTTCCTGCTCACTGTCCCTGAGTTCATGTTACTGTTCACTGTCCCTGAGTTCATGTTCTAGCTCACTGTCCCTCAGTTCATGTTCTAGCTCACTGTCCCTGAGTTCATGTTACTGCTCACTGTCCCTGTGTTCATGTTCCTGCTCACTGTCCCTGAGTTCATGTTCCTGCTCACTGTCCCTGAGTTCATGTTCTAGCTCACTGTCTATGAGTTCATGTTCCTGCTCACTGTCCCTGAGTTCATGTTCCTGCTCACTGTCTGTGAGTTCATGTTCCTGCTCAGCGTCCCTGAGTTCACGTTCTAGCTCACTGTCCCTGAGTTCATGTTCTAGCTCACTGTCCCTGAGTTCATGTTCCTGCTCACTGTCCCGCTGTTCATGTTCTAGCTCACTGTCCCTCAAGTCATGTTCCTGCTCACTGTCGCTGAGTTCATGTTCCTGCTCACTGTCCCTGTGTTCATGTTGTAGCTCACTGTCCCTGAGTTCATGTTCCTGCTCACTGTCCCTCAGTTCATGTTCCTGCTCACTGTCCCTGAGTTCATGTTCCTGCTCACTGTCCCTGAGTTCATGTTCCTGCTCACTGTCCCTGAGTTCATGTTCCTGCTCACTGTCCCTGAGTTCATGTTCCTGCTCACTGTCCCTGAGTTCATGTTCCTAGCTCACTGTCCCTGAGTTCATGTTCTAGCTCACTGTCCCTGAGTTCATGTTCCTGCTCACTGTCCCTGAGTTCATGTTACTGCTCACTGTCCCTGTGTTCATGTTCCTGCTCACTGTCCCTGAGTTCCTGTTCCTGCTCACTGTCCCTCAGTTCATTTTCCTGCTCACTGTCCCTGAGTTCATGTTCTAGCTCACTGTCCCTGAGTTCATGTTCCTGCTCACTGTCCCTGAGTTCATGTTCCTGCTCACTGTCCCTGAGTTCATGTTCCTGCTCACTGTCCCTGAGTTCATGTTCCTGCTCACTGTCCCTGAGTTCATGTTTCTGCTCACTGTCCCTGAGTTCATGTTCTAGCTCACTGTCCCTGAGTTCATGTTCCTGCTCACTGTCCCTGAGTTCATGTTCTAGCTCACTGTCCCTGAGTTCATGTTCCTGCTCACTGTCCCTGAGTTCATGTTCCTGCTCACTGTCCCTGAGTTCATGTTCTAGCTCACTGTCCCTGAGTTCATGTTCCTGCTCACTGTCCCTGAGTTCATGTTCCTGCTCACTGTCCCTGAGTTCATGTTCCTGCTCACTGTCCCTGAGTTCATGTTCCTGCTCACTGTCCCTGAGTTCATGTTCTAGCTCACTGTCCCTGAGTTCATGTTCTAGCTCACTGTCCCTGAGTTCATGTTCCTGCTCACTGTCCCTGAGTTCATGTTCCTGCTCACTGTCCATGAGTTCATGTTCTAGCTCACTGTCCCTGAGTTCATGTTCTAGCTCACTGTCCATGAGTTCATGTTCCTGCTCACTGTCCCTGAGTTCATTTTCCTGCTCACTGTCCCTGAGTTCCTGTTCCTGCTCACTGTCCCTGAGTTCATGTTCCTGCTCACTGTCCCTGAGTTCATGTTCTAGCTCACTGTCCCTGAGTTCATGTTCTAGCTCACTGTCCCTGAGTTCTTGTTCTAGCTCACTGTCCCTGAGTTCATGTTCTAGCTCACTATCCCTCAGTTCATGTTCCTGCTCACTGTCCCTGAGTTCATGTTCCTGCTCACTGTCCCTGAGTTCATGTTCCTGCTCACTGTCCCTGAGTTCATGTTCCTGCTCACTGTCCCTGAGTTCATGTTCCTGCTCACTGTCCCTGAGTTCATGTTGTAGCTCACCATCCCTGAGTTCATGTTCCTGCTCACTGTCCCTGAGTTCATGTTCCTGCTCACTGTCCCTGAGTTCATGTTCCTGCTCACTGTCCCTGAGTTCATGTTCAGCTCACTGTCCCTGTGTTCATGTTCCTGCTCACTGTCCCTCAATTCATGTTCTAGCTCACTGTCCCTGAGTTCATGTTCCTGCTCACTTACCCTCAATTCATGTTCCAGCTCACTGTCCCTGAGTTCATGTTCCTGCTCATTGTCGCGGAGTTCATGTTCCTGCTCACTGTCCCTGTGTTCATGTTGTAGCTCACTGTCCCTGAGTTCATGTTCCTGCTCACTGTCCCTCAGTTCATGTTCTGCCTCACTGTCCCTGAGTTCATGTTCCTGCTCACTGTCCCTGTGTTCTTGTTGTAGCTCTCTGTCCCTGAGTTCATGGTCCTGCTCACTGTCCCTGTGTTCATGTTCCTGCTCACTGTCCCTGAGTTCCTGTTCCTGCTCACTGTCCCTGAGTTCATTTTCCTGCTCACTGTCCCTGAGTTCCTGTTCCTGCTCACTGTCCCTGAGTTCATTTTCCTGCTCACTGTCCCTGAGTTCATGTTCTAGCTCACTGTCCCTGAGTTCATGTTCTAGCTCACTGTCCCTGAGTTCTTGTTCTAGCTCACTGTCCCTGAGTTCATGTTGTAGCTCACTATCCCTCAGTTCATGTTCCTGCTCACTGTCCCTGAGTTCATGTTCCTGCTCACTGTCCCTGAGTTCATGTTCCTGCTCAAGGTCCCTGAGTTCATGTTCCTGCTCACTGCCCCTGAGTTCAAGTTCCTGCTCACTGTCCCTGAGTTCATGTTGTAGCTCACCATCCCTGAGTTCATGTTCCTGCTCACTGTCCCTGAGTTCATGTTCCTGCTCACTGTCCCTGAGTTCATGTTCCTGCTCACTGTCCCTGAGTTCATGTTCAGCTCACTGTCCCTGTGTTCATGTTCCTGCTCACTGTCCCTCAATTCATGTTCTAGCTCACTGTCCCTGAGTTCATGTTCCTGCTCACTGTCCCTCAATTCATGTTCCAGCTCACTGTCCCTGAGTTCATGTTCCTGCTCATTGTCGCGGAGTTCATGTTCCTGCTCACTGTCCCTGTGTTCATGTTGTAGCTCACTGTCCCTGAGTTCATGTTCCTGCTCACTGTCCCTCAGTTCATGTTCTGCCTCACTGTCCCTGAGTTCATGTTCCTGCTCACTGTCCCTGTGTTCTTGTTGTAGCTCTCTGTCCCTGAGTTCATGGTCCTGCTCACTGTCCCTGTGTTCATGTTCCTGCTCACTGTCTATGAGTTCATGTTCCTGCTCAAGGTCCCTGAGTTCATGTTCCTGCTCACTGCCCCTGAGTTCAAGTTCCTGCTCACTGTCCCTGAGTTCATGTTGTAGCTCACCATCCCTGAGTTCATGTTCCTGCTCACTGTCCCTGAGTTCATGTTCCTGCTCACTGTCCCTGAGTTCATGGTCCTGCTCACTGTCCCTGTGTTCATGTTCCTGCTCACTGTCTATGAGTTCATGTTCTAGCTCACTGTCCCTGAGTTCATGTTCTAGCTCACTGTCCCTGAGTTCATGTTCCTGCTCACTGTCCCTGAGTTCATGTTCCTGCTCACTGTCCCTGAGTTCATGTTCTAGCTCACTGTCCCTCAGTTCATGTTCTAGCTCACTGTCTATGAGTTCATGTTCCTGCTCACTGTCCCTCAGTTCATGTTCCTGCTCACTGTCTATGAGTTCATGTTCTAGCTCACTGTCCCTGAGTTCATGTTCTAGCTCACTGTCTATGAGTTCATGTTCCTGCTCACTGTCCCTCAGTTCATGTTCTAGCTCACTGTCCCTGAGTTCATGTTCTAGCTCACTGTCCCTCAGTTCATGTTCAAGCTCACTGTCCCTGAGTTCATGTTCCTGCTCACTGTCCCTGTGTTCATGTTCCTGCTCACTGTCCCTGTGTTCATGTTCCTGCTCACTGTCCCTGAGTTGCTGTTCCTGCTCACTGTCCCTGAGTTCATGTTCCTGCTCACTGTCCCTGAGTTCATGTTCTAGCTCACTGTCCCTGAGTTCATGTTCCTGCTCACTGTCTCTGAGTTCATGTTGTAGCTCACTGTCTATGAGTTCATGTTCCTGCTCACTGTCTATGAGTTCATGTTCAAGCTCACTGTCCCTGAGTTCATGTTCCTGCTCACTGTCCCTGAGTTCATGTTCAAGCTCACTGTCCCTGAGTTCATGTTCCTGCTCACTGTCCCTGAGTTCATGTTCCTGCTCACTGTCCCTGAGTTCATGTTACTGTTCACTGTCCCTGAGTTCATGTTCTAGCTCACTGTCCCTGAGTTCATGTTCCTGCTCACTGTCCCTGAGTTCATGTTACTGTTCACTGTCCCTGAGTTCATGTTCTAGCTCACTGTCCCTCAGTTCATGTTCTAGCTCACTGTCCCTGAGTTCATGTTACTGCTCACTGTCCCTGTGTTCATGTTCCTGCTCACTGTCCCTGAGTTCATGTTCCAGCTTTCTGTCTCTGAGTTCATGTTGTAGCTCACTGTCCCTCAGTTCATGTTCCTGCTCACTGTCCCTGAGTTCATGTTCCTGCTCACTGTCCCTGTGTTCATGTTCCTGCTCACTGTCCCTGTGTTCATGTTCCTGCTCACTGTCCCTGAGTTGTTGTTCCTGCTCACTGTCCCTCAGTTCATTTTCCTGCTCACTGTCCCTGAGTTCATGTTCTAGCTCACTGTCCCTGAGTTCATGTTCCTGCTCACTGTCCCTGAGTTCATGTTCCTGCTCACTGTCCCTGAGTTCATGTTCTAGCACACTGTCCCTGAGTGCATGTTCACGCTCACTGTCCCTGAGTTCTTCTTCTAGCTCACTGTCCCTGAGTTCATGTTCCCGCTCACTGTCCCTGAGTTCTTCTTCCTGCTCACTGTCCCTGAGTTCATGTTCTAGCACACTGTCCCTGAGTTCATTTTCCCGCTCACTGTCCCTGAGTTCATGTTCTAGCTCACTGTCCCTGAGATCATGTTACTGCTCACTGTCCCTCAGTTCATGTTTCTGCTCACTGTCCCTGAGTTCATGTTCCTGCTCACTGTCCCTGAGTTCATGTTCCTGCTCACTGTCCCTGAGTTCATGTTCTAGCTCACTGTCCCTGAGTTCATGTTCCTGCTCACTGTCCCTGAGTTCATGTTACTGCTCACTGTCCCTGAGTTCATGTTCTAGCTCACTGTCCCTGAGTTCATGTTCTAGCTCACTGTCCCTGAGTTCATGTTCTAGCTCACTGTCCCTGAGTTCATGTTACTGCTCACTGTCCCTGAGTTCATGTTCCTGCTCACTGTCCCTGAGTTCATGTTCCTGCTCACTGTCCCTGAGTTCATGTTCCTGCTCACTGTCCCTGAGTTCATGTTCCTGCTCACTGCCCCTGAGTTCATGTTCCTGCTCACTGTCCCTGAGTTCATGTTCTAGCTCACTGTCCCTGAGTTCATGTTCTAGCTCACTGTCCCTGAGTTCTTGTTCTAGCTCACTGTCCCTGAGTTCATGTTCTAGCTCACTGTCCCTGAGTTCATGTTCCTGCTCACTGTCCCTGAGTTCATGTTCCTGCTCACTGTCCCTGAGTTCATGTTCCTGCTCACTGTCCCTGAGTTCATGTTCCTGCTCACTGTCCCTGAGTTCATGTTCCTGCTCACTGTCCCTGAGTTCATGTTCCTGCTCACTGTCCCTGAGTTCATGTTCCTGCTCACTGTCCCTGAGTTCATGTTCCTGCTCACTGTCCCTGAGTTCATGTTCCTGCTCACTGTCCCTGAGTTCATGTTCTAGCTCACTGTCCCTGAGTTCATGTTCTAGCTCACTGTCCCTGAGTTCATGTTCTAGCTCACTGTCCCTGAGTTCATGTTCTAGCTCACTGTCCCTGAGTTCATGTTCCTGCTCACTGTCCCTGAGTTCATGTTCCTGCTCACTGTCCCTGAGTTCATGTTCCTGCTCACTGTCCCTGAGTTCATGTTCCTGCTCACTGTCCCTGAGTTCATGTTGTAGCTCACTGTCCCTGAGTTCATGTTCCTGCTCACTGTCCCTGAGTTCATGTTCCTGCTCACTGTCCCTGAGTTCATGTTCCTGCTCACTGTCCCTGAGTTCATGTTCCTGCTCACTGTCCCTGAGTTCATGTTCAGCTCACTGTCCCTGAGTTCATGTTCCTGCTCACTGTCGCGGAGTTCATGTTCCTGCTCACTGTCCCTGTGTTCATGTTGTAGCTCACTGTCCCTGAGTTCATGTTCCTGCTCACTGTCCCTCAGTTCATGTTCTGCCTCACTGTCCCTGAGTTCATGTTCCTGCTCACTGTCCCTGAGTTCATGGTCCTGCTCACTGTCTCTGTGTTCATGTTCCTGCTCACTGTCTATGAGTTCATGTTCTAGCTCACTGTCCCTGAGTTCATGTTCTAGCTCACTGTCGATGAGTTCATGTTCCTGCTCACTGTCCCTGAGTTCATGTTCCTGCTCACTGTCTATGAGTTCATGTTCTAGCTCACTGTCCCTGAGTTCATGTTCCTGCTCACTGTCCCTGAGTTCATGTTACTGTTCACTGTCCCTGAGTTCATTTCTAGCTCACTGTCCCTGAGTTCATGTTCTAGCTCACTGTCCCTCAGTTCATGTTCTAGCTCACTGTCCCTGAGTTCATGTTACTGCTCACTGTCCCTGTGTTCATGTTCCTGCTCACTGTCCCTGAGTTCATGTTCTAGCTTTCTGTCTCTGAGTTCATGTTGTAGCTCACTGTCCCTCAGTTCATGTTCCTGCTCACTGTCCCTGAGTTCATGTTCCTGCTCACTGTTCCTGAGTTCATGTTCCTGCTCACTGTCCCTGTGTTCATGTTCCTGCTCACTGTCCCTGAGTTCCTGTTCCTGCTCACTGTCCCTCAGTTCATTTTCCTGCTCACTGTCCCTGAGTTCATGTTCTAGCTCACTGTCCCTGAGTTCATGTTCCTGCTCACTGTCCCTGAGTTCATGTTCCTGCTCACTGTCCCTGAGTTCATGTTCTGGCTCACTGTCCCTGAGTGCATGTTCACGCTCACTGTCCCTGAGTTCTTCTTCTAGCTCACTGTCCCTGAGTTCATGTTCCCGCTCACTGTCCCTGAGTTCTTCTTCTTGCTCACTGTCCCTGAGTTCATGTTCCTGCTCACTGTCCCTGAGTTCATGTTCTAGCTCACTGTCCCTGAGTTCATGTTCCTGCTCACTGTCCCTGAGTTCATGTTCTAGCTCACTGTCCCTGAGTTCATGTTCCTGCTCACTGTCACTGAGTTCATGTTCCTGCTCACTGTCCCTGAGTTCATGTTCCTGCTCACTGTCCCTGAGTTCATGTTCCTGCTCACTGTCCCTGAGTTCATGTTCTAGCTCACTGTCCCTGAGTTCATGTTCCTGCTCACTGTCCCTGAGTTCATGTTCCTGCTCACTGTCTATGAGTTCATGTTCTAGCTCACTGTCCCTGAGTTCATGTTCCTGCTCACTGTCCCTGAGTTCATGTTCCTGCTCACTGTCCCTGAGTTCATGTTCCTGCTCACGGTCTATGAGTTCATGTTCTAGCTCACTGTCCCTGAGTTCATGTTCCTGCTCACTGTCCCTGAGTTCATGTTCTAGCTCACTGTCCCTGAGTTCATGTTCTAGCTCACTGTCCCTGAGTTCATGTTCCTGCTCACTGTCCCTGAGTTCATGTTCTAGCTCACTGTCCTGAGTTCATGTTCTGCTCACTGTCCCTGAGTTCATGTTCCTGCTCACTGTCCCTGAGTTCATGTTCCTGCTCACTGTCCCTGAGTTCATGTTCCTGCTCACTGTCCCTGAGTTCATGTTCTAGCTCACTGTCCCTGAGTTCATGTTCTAGCTCACTGTCCCTGAGTTCATGTTCTAGCTCACTGTCCCTGAGTTCATGTTCCTGCTCACTGTCCCTGAGTTCATGTTCCTGCTCACTGTCCCTGAGTTCATGTTCCTGCTCACTGTCCCTGAGTTCATGTTCTGCTCACTGTCCCTGAGTTCATGTTCTAGCTCACTGTCCCTGAGTTCATGTTCTAGCTCACTGTCCCTGAGTTCATGTTCTAGCTCACTGTCCCTGAGTTCATGTTCTAGCTCACTGTCCCTGAGTTCATGTTCCTGCTCACTGTCCCTGAGTTCATGTTCCTGCTCACTGTCCCTGAGTTCATGTTCCTGCTCACTGTCCCTGAGTTCATGTTCCTGCTCACTGTCCCTGAGTTCATGTTCCTGCTCACTGTCCCTGAGTTCATGTTCCTGCTCACTGTCCCTGAGTTCATGTTCCTGCTCACTGTCCCTGAGTTCATGTTCTGCTCACTGTCCCTGAGTTCATGTTCCTGCTCACTGTCCCTGAGTTCATGTTCCTGCTCACTGTCCCTGAGTTCATGTTCCTGCTCACTGTCCCTGAGTTCATGTTCAGCTCACTGTCCCTGAGTTCATGTTCCTGCTCACTGTCCCTCAGTTCATGTTCTAGCTCACTGTCCCTGAGTTCATGTTCCTGCTCACTGTCCCTCAGTTCATGTTCTAGCTCACTGTCCCTGAGTTCATGTTCCTGCTCACTGTCCCTCAGTTCATGTTCTAGCTCACTGTCCCTGAGTTCATGTTCTGCTCACTGTCCCTGAGTTCATGTTCCTGCTCACTGTCCCTGAGTTCATGTTCTAGCTCACTGTCCCTGAGTTCATGTTCCTGCTCACTGTCCCTGAGTTCATGTTCTAGCTCACTGTCCCTGTGTTCATGTTCCTGCTCACTGTCCCTGAGTTCATGTTCTAGCTCACTGTCCCTGAGTTCATGTTCCTGCTCACTGTCCCTGAGTTCATGTTCCTGCTCACTGTCCCTGAGTTCATGTTCCTGCTCACTGTCCCTGAGTTCATGTTCCTGCTCACTGTCCCTGAGTTCATGTTCCTGCTCACTGTCCCTGAGTTCATGTTCTGCTCACTGTCCCTGAGTTCATGTTCTAGCTCACTGTCCCTGAGTTCATGTTCCTGCTCACTGTCCCTGAGTTCATGTTCCTGCTCACTGTCCCTGAGTTCATGTTCCTGCTCACTGTCCCTGAGTTCATGTTCTAGCTCACTGTCCCTGAGTTCATGTTCCTGCTCACTGTCCCTGAGTTCATGTTCCTGCTCACTGTCCCTGAGTTCATGTTCCTGCTCACTGTCCTGAGTTCATGTTCTAGCTCACTGTCCCTGAGTTCATGTTCTAGCTCACTGTCCCTGAGTTCATGTTCCTGCTCACTGTCCCTGAGTTCATGTTCCTGCTCACTGTCCCTGAGTTCATGTTCTAGCTCACTGTCCCTGAGTTCATGTTCCTGCTCACTGTCCCTGAGTTCATGTTCCTGCTCACTGTCCCTGAGTTCATGTTCTAGCTCACTGTCCCTGAGTTCATGTTCCTGCTCACTGTCCCTGAGTTCATGTTACTGCTCACTGTCCCTGAGTTCATGTTCTAGCTCACTGTCCCTGAGTTCATGTTCTAGCTCACTGTCCCTCAGTTCATGTTCTAGCTCACTGTCCCTGAGTTCATGTTCCTGCTCACTGTCCCTGAGTTCATGTTCCTGCTCACTGTCCCTGAGTTCATGTTCCTGCTCACTGTCCCTGAGTTCATGTTCCTGCTCACTGTCCCTGAGTTCATGTTCCTGCTCACTGTCCCTGAGTTCATGTTCCTGCTCACTGTCCCTGAGTTCATGTTCTTGCTCACTGTCCCTGAGTTCATGTTCTAGCTCACTGTCCCTGAGTTCATGTTCTAGCTCACTGTCCCTGAGTTCATGTTCTAGCTCACTGTCCCTGAGTTCATGTTCCTGCTCACTGTCCCTGAGTTCATGTTCCTGCTCACTGTCCCTGAGTTCATGTTCCTGCTCACTGTCCCTGAGTTCATGTTCCTGCTCACTGTCCCTGAGTTCATGTTCCTGCTCACTGTCCCTGAGTTCATGTTCCTGCTCACTGTCCCTGAGTTCATGTTCCTGCTCACTGTCCCTGAGTTCATGTTCCTGCTCACTGTCCCTGAGTTCATGTTCCTGCTCACTGTCCCTGAGTTCATGTTCTAGCTCACTGTCCCTGAGTTCATGTTCTAGCTCACTGTCCCTGAGTTCATGTTCTAGCTCACTGTCCCTGAGTTCATGTTCTAGCTCACTGTCCCTGAGTTCATGTTCCTGCTCACTGTCCCTGAGTTCATGTTCCTGCTCACTGTCCCTGAGTTCATGTTCCTGCTCACTGTCCCTGAGTTCATGTTCCTGCTCACTGTCCCTGAGTTCATGTTGTAGCTCACTTCCCTGAGTTCATGTTCCTGCTCACTGTCCCTGAGTTCATGTTCCTGCTCACTGTCCCTGAGTTCATGTTCCTGCTCACTGTCCCTGAGTTCATGTTCCTGCTCACTGTCCCTGAGTTCATGTTCAGCTCACTGTCCCTGAGTTCATGTTCCTGCTCACTGTCCCTGAGTTCATGTTCCTGCTCACTGTCCCTGAGTTCATGTTCTAGCTCACTGTCCCTGAGTTCATGTTCCTGCTCACTGTCCCTCAGTTCATGTTCTGCTCACTGTCCCTGAGTTCATGTTCCTGCTCACTGTCCCTGAGTTCATGTTCCTGCTCACTGTCCCTGAGTTCATGTTCCTGCTCACTGTCCCTGAGTTCATGTTCTAGCTCACTGTCCCTGAGTTCATGTTCCTGCTCACTGTCCTGAGTTCATGTTCTAGCTCACTGTCCCTGAGTTCATGTTCCTGCTCACTGTCCCTGAGTTCATGTTCCTGCTCACTGTCCCTGAGTTCATGTTCTAGCTCACTGTCCCTGAGTTCATGTTCTAGCTCACTGTCCCTGAGTTCATGTTCTAGCTCACTGTCCCTGAGTTCATGTTCTGCTCACTGTCCCTGAGTTCATGTTCCTGCTCACTGTCCCTGAGTTCATGTTCTAGCTCACTGTCCCTGAGTTCATGTTCTAGCTCACTGTCCCTCAGTTCATGTTCCTGCTCACTGTCCCTGAGTTCATGTTCCTGCTCACTGTCCCTGAGTTCATGTTCCTGCTCACTGTCCCTGAGTTCATGTTCCTGCTCACTGTCCCTGAGTTCATGTTCCTGCTCACTGTCCCTCAGTTCATGTTCCTGCTCACTGTCCCTGAGTTCATGTTCTAGCTCACTGTCCCTGAGTTCATGTTCCTGCTCACTGTCCCTGAGTTCATGTTCCTGCTCACTGTCCCTGAGTTCATGTTCTGCTCACTGTCCCTGAGTTCATGTTCCTGCTCACTGTCCCTGAGTTCATGTTCTAGCTCACTGTCCCTGAGTTCATGTTCCTGCTCACTGTCCCTGAGTTCATGTTCTTGCTCACTGTCCCTGAGTTCATGTTCCTGCTCACTGTCCCTGAGTTCATGTTCTAGCTCACTGTCCCTGAGTTCATGTTCCTGCTCACTGTCCCTGAGTTCATGTTCTAGCTCACTGTCCCTGAGTTCATGTTCTGCTCACTGTCCCTGAGTTCATGTTCCTGCTCACTGTCCCTGAGTTCATGTTCCTGCTCACTGTCCCTGAGTTCATGTTCCTGCTCACTGTCCCTGAGTTCATGTTCTAGCTCACTGTCCCTGAGTTCATGTTCCTGCTCACTGTCCCTGAGTTCATGTTCCTGCTCACTGTCTATGAGTTCATGTTCTAGCTCACTTTCCCTGAGTTCCTGTTCCTGCTCACTGTCTATGAGTTCATCTTCCTGCTCACTGTCCCTGAGTTCATGTTCCTGCTCACTGTCTATGAGTTCATGTTCTAGCTCACTGTCCCTGAGTTCATGTTCCTGCTCACTGTCCCTGAGTTCATGTTCTAGCTCACTGTCCCTGAGTTCATGTTCTAGCTCACTGTCCCTGAGTTCATGTTCCTGCTCACTGTCCCTCAGTTCATGTTCTAGCTCACTGTCCCTGAGTTCATGTTACTGCTCACTGTCCCTGAGTTCATGTTCCTGCTCACTGTCCCTGAGTTCATGTTCCTGCTCACTGTCCCTGAGTTCATGTTCCTGCTCAGTGTCCCTGAGTTCATGTTCTAGCTCACTGTCCCTGAGTTCATGTTCTAGCTCACTGTCCCTGAGTTCTTGTTCTAGCTCACTGTCCCTGAGTTCATGTTCCTGCTCACTGTCCCTGAGTTCATGTTCCTGCTCACTGTCCCTGAGTTCATGTTCCTGCTCACTGTCCCTGAGTTCATGTTCTAGCTCACTGTCCCTGAGTTCATGTTCTAGCTCACTGTCCCTGAGTTCATGTTCTAGCTCACTGTCCCTGAGTTCATGTTCTAGCTCACTGTCCCTGAGTTCATGTTCTAGCTCACTGTCCCTGAGTTCATGTTCCTGCTCACTGTCCCTGAGTTCATGTTCCTGCTCACTGTCCCTGAGTTCATGTTCCTGCTCACTGTCCCTGAGTTCATGTTCCTGCTCACTGTCCCTGAGTTCATGTTCCTGCTCACTGTCCCTGAGTTCATGTTCCTGCTCACTGTCCCTGAGTTCATGTTCCTGCTCACTGTCCCTGAGTTCATGTTCCTGCTCACTGTCCCTGAGTTCATGTTCCTGCTCACTGTCCCTGAGTTCATGTTCCTGCTCACTGTCCCTGAGTTCATGTTCCTGCTCACTGTCCCTGAGTTCATGTTCAGCTCACTGTCCCTGTGTTCATGTTCCTGCTCACTGTCCCTCAATTCATGTTCTAGCTCACTGTCCCTGAGTTCATGTTCCTGCTCACTGTCCCTCAATTCATGTTCTAGCTCACTGTCCCTGTGTTCATGTTCCTGCTCACTGTCCCTCAATTCATGTTCTAGCTCACTGTCCCTGAGTTCATGTTCAGCTCACTGTCCCTGTGTTCATGTTCCTGCTCACTGTCCCTCAATTCATGTTCTAGCTCACTGTCCCTGTGTTCATGTTCCTGCTCACTGTCCCTCAATTCAGGTTCTAGCTCACTGTCCCTGAGTTCATGTTCCTGCTCACTGTCCCTGAATTCATGTTCCTGCTCACGGTCTATGAGTTCATGTTCTAGCTCACTTTCCCTGAGTTCCTGTTCCTGCTCACTGTCTATGAGTTCATCTTCCTGCTCACTGTCCCTGAATTCATGTTCCTGCTCACGGTCTATGAGTTCATGTTCTAGCTCACTGTCCCTGAGTTCATGTTCCTGCTCACTGTCCCTGAGTTCATGTTCTAGCTCACTGTCCCTGAGTTCATGTTCTAGCTCACTGTCCCTGAGTTCATGTTCCTGCTCACTGTCCCTCAGTTCATGTTCTAGCTCACTGTCCCTGAGTTCATGTTCCTGCTCACTGTCCCTGAGTTCATGTTCCTGCTCACTGTCCCTGAGTTCATGTTCCTGCTCACTGTCCCTGAGTTCATGTTCCTGCTCACTGTCCCTGAGTTCATGTTCTAGCTCACTGTCCCTGAGTTCATGTTCTAGCTCACTGTCCCTGAGTTCATGTTCTAGCTCACTGTCCCTGAGTTCATGTTCCTGCTCACTGTCCCTGAGTTCATGTTCCTGCTCACTGTCCCTGAGTTCATGTTCCTGCTCACTGTCCCTGAGTTCATGTTCTAGCTCACTGTCCCTGAGTTCATGTTCTAGCTCACTGTCCCTGAGTTCATGTTCTAGCTCACTGTCCCTGAGTTCATGTTCCTGCTCACTGTCCCTGAGTTCATGTTCTAGCTCACTGTCCCTGAGTTCATGTTCCTGCTCACTGTCCCTGAGTTCATGTTCCTGCTCACTGTCCCTGAGTTCATGTTCCTGCTCACTGTCCCTGAGTTCATGTTCCTGCTCACTGTCCCTGAGTTCATGTTCCTGCTCACTGTCCCTGAGTTCATGTTCCTGCTCACTGTCCCTGAGTTCATGTTCCTGCTCACTGTCCCTGAGTTCATGTTCTGCTCACTGTCCCTGAGTTCATGTTCCTGCTCACTGTCCCTGAGTTCATGTTCCTGCTCACTGTCCCTGAGTTCATGTTCCTGCTCACTGTCCCTGAGTTCATGTTCCTGCTCACTGTCCCTGAGTTCATGTTCCTGCTCACTGTCCCTCAGTTCATGTTCTAGCTCACTGTCCCTGAGTTCATGTTCCTGCTCACTGTCCCTCAGTTCATGTTCTAGCTCACTGTCCCTGAGTTCATGTTCCTGCTCACTGTCCCTGAGTTCATGTTCTAGCTCACTGTCCCTGAGTTCATGTTCAGCTCACTGTCCCTGTGTTCATGTTCCTGCTCACTGTCCCTCAGTTCATGTTCTAGCTCACTGTCCCTGTGTTCATGTTCCTGCTCACTGTCCCTCAGTTCAGGTTCTAGCTCACTGTCCCTGTGTTCATGTTCCTGCTCACTGTCCCTCAATTCATGTTCTAGCTCACTGTCCCTGAGTTCATGTTCCTGCTCACTGTCCCTGAGTTCATGTTCCTGCTCACTGTCCCTGAGTTCATGTTCCTGCTCACTGTCCCTGAGTTCATGTTCCTGCTCACTGTCCCTGAGTTCATGTTCCTGCTCACTGTCGCGGAGTTCATGTTCCTGCTCACTGTCCCTGTGTTCATGTTGTAGCTCACTGTCCCTGAGTTCATGTTCCTGCTCACTGTCCCTCAGTTCATGTTCTGCCTCACTGTCCCTGAGTTCATGTTCCTGCTCACTGTCCCTGTGTTCTTGTTGTAGCTCACTGTCCCTGAGTTCATGCTCCTGCTCACTGTCCCTGAGTTCATGGTCCTGCTCACTGTCCCTGTGTTCATGTTCCTGCTCACTGTCTATGAGTTCATGTTCTAGCTCACTGTCCCTGAGTTCATGTTCTAGCTCACTGTCCATGAGTTCATGTTCCTGCTCACTGTCCCTGAGTTCATGTTCTAGCTTTTTGTCTCTGAGTTCATGTTGTAGCTCACTGTCCCTCAGTTCATGTTCCTGCTCACTGTCCCTGAGTTCATGTTCCTGCTCACTGTCCCTGAGTTCATGCTCCTGCTCACTGTCCCTGAGTTCATGGTCCTGCTCACTGTCCCTGTGTTCATGTTCCTGCTCACTGTCCCTGAGTTCATGTTCTAGCTCACTGTCCCTGAGTTCATGTTCTAGCTCACTGTCCTGAGTTCATGTTCCTGCTCACTGTCCCTGAGTTCATGTTCCTGCTCACTGTCCTCTGAGTTCATGTTCCTGCTCACTGTCCCTGAGTTCATGTTCCTGCTCACTGTCCCTGAGTTCATGTTCTGCTCACTGTCCCTGAGTTCATGTTCTCGCTCACTGTCCCTGAGTTCATGTTCCTGCTCACTGTCCCTGAGTTCATGTTCCTGCTCACTGTCCCTGTGTTCATGTTCCTGCTCACTGTCCCTGAGTTCATGTTCTAGCTCACTGTCCCTGAGTTCATGTTCTGCTCACTGTCCCTGAGTTCATGTTCCTGCTCACTGTCCCTGAGTTCATGTTCCTGCTCACTGTCCCTGAGTTCATGTTCCTGCTCACTGTCCCTGAGTTCATGTTCCTGCTCACTGTCCCTGTGTTCATGTTCCTGCTCACTGTCCCTGAGTTCATGTTCCTGCTCACTGTCCCTGAGTTCATGTTCCTGCTCACTGTCCCTGAGTTCATGTTCCTGCTCACTGTCCCTGAGTTCATGTTCTAGCTCACTGTCCCTGAGTTCATGTTCCTGCTCACTGTCCCTGAGTTCATGTTCTAGCTCACTGTCTCTGAGTTCATGTTCTAGCTCACTGTCCCTGAGTTCATGTTCCTGCTCACTGTCCCTGAGTTCATGTTCCTGCTCACTGTCCCTGAGTTCATGTTCCTGCTCACTGTCCCTGTGTTCATGTTCCTGCTCACTGTCCCTGAGTTCATGTTCCTGCTCACTGTCCCTGAGTTCATGTTCCTGCTCACTGTCCCTGAGTTCATGTTCTAGCTCACTGTCCCTGAGTTCATGTTCCTGCTCACTGTCCCTGAGTTCATGTTCTGCTCACTGTCCCTGAGTTCATGTTGCAGCTCACTGTCCCTGAGTTCATGTTCCTGCTCACTGTCCCTGAGTTCATGTTCCTGCTCACTGTCCCTGAGTTCATGTTCCTGCTCACTGTCCCTGAGTTCATGTTCCTGCTCACTGTCCCTGAGTTCATGTTCCTGCTCACTGTCCCTGAGTTCATGTTCTTGCTCACAGTCCCTGAGTTCATGTTCCTGCTCACTGTCCCTGAGTTCATGTTCCTGCTCACTGTCCCTGAGTTCATGTTCTAGCTCACTGTCCCTGAGTTCATGTTCCTGCTCACTGTCCCTCAGTTCATGTTCTAGCTCACTGTCCCTGAGTTCATGTTCCTGCTCACTGTCCCTCAGTTCATGTTCAGCTCACTGTCCCTGAGTTCATGTTCCTGCTCACTGTCGCTGAGTTCATGTTCCTGCTCACTGTCCCTGAGTTCATGTTCTAGCTCACTGTCCCTGAGTTCATGTTCTGCTCACTGTCCCTGAGTTCATGTTCCTGCTCACTGTCCCTGATTTCATGGTCCTGCTCACTGTGCCTGTGTTCATGTTCCTGCTCACTGTCCCTGTGTTCATGTTCCTGCTCACTGTCCCTGTGTTCATGTTCCTGCTCACTGTCCCTGTGTTCATGTTGTAGCTCACTGTCCCTCAGTTCATGTTCTAGCTCACTGTCCCTGAGTTCATGTTGCTGCTCACTGTCCCTGTGTTCATGTTCCTGCTCACTGTTCCTGAGTTCATGTTCCTGCTCACTGTCCCTGTGTTCATTTTCCTGCTCACTGTCCCTGAGTTCATGTTCCTGCTCACTGCCCCTGAGTTCATGTTCCTGCTCACTGTCCCTGAGTTCATGTTGTAGCTCACCATCCCTCAGTTCATGTTCCTGCTCACTGTCCCTGAGTTCATGTTCTAGCTCACTGTCCCTGAGTTCATGTTCCTGCTCACTGTCCCTGAGTTCATGTTCCTGCTCACTGTCCCTGAGTTTATGTTCAGCTCACTGTCCCTGTGTTCATGTTTCTGCTCACTGTCCCTCAATTCATGTTCTAGCTCACTGTCCCTGAGTTCATGTTCCTGCTCACTGTCCCTGAGTTCATGTTCCTGCTCACTGTCCCTCAATTCATGTTCTAGCTCACTGTCCCTGAGTTCATGTTCCTGCTCACTGTCCCTGAGTTCATGTTCTAGCTCACTGTCCCTGAGTTCATGTTCTAGCTCACTGTCCCTGAGTTCATGTTGCATCTCAATGTCCCTGAGTTCATGTTCCTGCTCACTGTCCCTGAGTTCATGTTCCTGCTCACTGTCCCTGAGTTCATGTTCCTGCTCACTGTCCCTGAGTTCATGTTCCTGCTCACTGTCCCTGAGTTCATGTTCCTGCTCACTGTCCCTGAGTTCATGTTCTGCTCACTGTCCCTGAGTTCATGTTCCTGCTCACTGTCCCTGAGTTCATGTTCCTGCTCACTGTCCCTGAGTTCATGTTCTAGCTCACTGTCCCTGAGTTCATGTTCCTGCTCACTGTCCCTGAGTTCATGTTCTAGCTCACTGTCCCTGAGTTCATGTTCCTGCTCACTGTCCCTGAGTTCATGTTCCTGCTCACTGTCCCTGAGTTCATGTTGTAGCTCACTGTCCCTGAGTTCATGTTCCTGCTCACTGTCCCTCAGTTCATGTTCCTGCTCACTGTCCCTGAGTTCATGTTCCTGCTCACTGTCCCTGAGTTCATGTTCCTGCTCACTGTCCCTGAGTTCATGTTCCTGCTCACTGTCCCTGTGTTCATGTTCCTGCTCACTGTCCCTGAGTTCATGTTCCTGCTCACTGTCGATGAGTTCATGTTCCTGCTCACTGTCCCTGTGTTCATGTTGTAGCTCACTGTCCCTCAGTTCATGTTCTAGCTCACTGTCCCTGAGTTCATGTTCCTGCTCACTGTCCCTGTGTTCATGTTCCTGCTCACTGTTCCTGAGTTCATGTTCCTGCTCACTGTCCCTGTGTTCATTTTCCTGCTCACTGCCCTGAGTTCATGTTCCTGCTCACTGTCCCTGTGTTCATGTTCCTGCTCACTGTTCCTGAGTTCATGTTCCTGCTCACTGTCCCTGTGTTCATTTTCCTGCTCACTGCCCCTGAGTTCATGTTCCTGCTCACTGTCCCTGAGTTCATGTTGTAGCTCACCATCCCTCAGTTCATGTTCCTGCTCACTGTCCCTGAGTTCATGTTTCTGCTCACTGTCCCTGAGTTCATGTTCTAGCTCACTGTCCCTGAGTTCATGTTCCTGCTCACTGTCCCTGAGTTCATGTTCCTGCTCACTGTCCCTGAGTTCATGTTCAGCTCACTGTCCCTGTGTTCATGTTTCTGCTCACTGTCCCTCAATTCATGTTCTAGCTCACTGTCCCTGAGTTCATGTTCCTGCTCACTGTCCCTCAATTCATGTTCTAGCTCACTGTCCCTGTGTTCATGTTCCTGCTCACTGTCCCTCAATTCATGTTCTAGCTCACTGTCCCTGAGTTCATGTTCAGCTCACTGTCCCTGTGTTCATGTTCCTGCTCACTGTCCCTCAATTCATGTTCTAGCTCACTGTCCCTGTGTTCATGTTCCTGCTCACTGTCCCTCAATTCAGGTTCTAGCTCACTGTCCCTGTGTTCATGTTCCTGCTCACTGTCCCTCAATTCATGTTCTAGCTCACTGTCCCTGAGTTCATGTTCCTGCTCACTGTCCCTGAGTTCATGTTCCTGCTCACTGTCCCTGAGTTCATGTTCCTGCTCACTGTCCCTGAGTTCATGTTCCAGCTCACTGTCCCTGAGTTCATGTTCCTGCTCACTGTCGCGGAGTTCATGTTCCTGCTCACTGTCCCTGTGTTCATGTTGTAGCTCACTGTCCCTGAGTTCATGTTCCTGCTCACTGTCCCTCAGTTCATGTTCTGCCTCACTGTCCCTGAGTTCATGTTCCTGCTCACTGTCCCTGAGTTCTTGTTCTAGCTCACTGTCCCTGAGTTCATGTTCCTGCTCACTGTCCCTGAGTTCATGTTCCTGCTCACTGTCCCTGAGTTCATGTTCCTGCTCACTGTCTCTGAGTTCATGTTCTAGCTCACTGTCCCTGAGTTCATGTTCTAGCTCACTGTCCTGAGTTCATGTTCCTGCTCACTGTCCCTGAGTTCATGTTCTAGCTCACTGTCTCTGAGTTCATGTTGTAGCTCACTGTCCCTGAGTTCATGTTCCTGCTCACTGTCCCTGAGTTCATGTTCCTGCTCACTGTCCCTGAGTTCATGCTCCTGCTCACTGTCCCTGAGTTCATGGTCCTGCTCACTGTCCCTGTGTTCATGTTCCTGCTCACTGTCTATGAGTTCATGTTCTAGCTCACTGTCCCTGAGTTCATGTTCTAGCTCACTGTCTATGAGTTCATGTTCCTGCTCACTGTCCCTGAGTTCATGTTCCTGCTCACTGTCTATGAGTTCATGTTCCTGCTCACTGTCCCTGAGTTCATGTTCCTGCTCACTGTCCCTGAGTTCATGTTACTGCTCACTGTCCCTGAGTTCATGTTCTCGCTCACTGTCCCTGAGTTCATGTTCCTGCTCACTGTCCCTGAGTTCATGTTACTGCTCACTGTCCCTGTGTTCATGTTCCTGCTCACTGTCCCTCAATTCATGTTCTAGCTCACTGTCCCTGAGTTCATGTTACTGCTCACTGTCCCTGTGTTCATGTTCCTGCTCACTGTCCCTGAGTTCATGTTCCTGCTCACTGTCCCTGAGTTCATGTTCCTGCTCACTGTCCCTGAGTTCATGTTCCTGCTCACTGTCCCTGTGTTCATGTTCCTGCTCACTGTCCCTGAGTTCCTGTTCCTGCTCACTGTCCCTGAGTTCCTGTTCCTGCTCACTGTCCCTCAGTTCATTTTCCTGCTCACTGTCCCTGAGTTCATGTTCTAGCTCACTGTCCCTGAGTTCATGTTCCTGCTCACTGTCCCTGAGTTCATGTTCTAGCTCACTGTCTCTGAGTTCATGTTGTAGCTCACTGTCCCTCAGTTCATGTTCCTGCTCACTGTCCCTGAGTTCATGTTCCTGCTCACTGTCCCTGAGTTCATGTTCCTGCTCACTGTCCCTGTGTTCATGTTCCTGCTCACTGTCCCTGATTTCCTGTTCCTGCTCACTGTCCCTCAGTTCATTTTCCTGCTCACTGTCCCTGAGTTCATGTTCTAGCTCACTGTCCCTGAGTTCATGTTCCTGCTCACTGTCCCTGAGTTCATGTTCTGGCTCACTGTCCCTGAGTTCATGTTGCATCTCAATATCCCTGAGTTCATGTTCCTGCTCACTGTCCCTGAGTTCATGTTCCTGCTCACTGTCCCTGAGTTCATGTTCCTGCTCACTGTCCCTGAGTTCATGTTCCTGCTCACTGCCCTGAGTTCATGTTCCTGCTCACTGTCCCTGAGTTCATGTTGTTGCTCACCATCCCTGAG
This sequence comes from Squalus acanthias, assembly GCA_030390025.1. Lineage (NCBI taxonomy): Eukaryota > Metazoa > Chordata > Chondrichthyes > Squaliformes > Squalidae > Squalus > Squalus acanthias. The sequence goes on along the minus strand of JASTWF010000258.1, from coordinate 651,908 downwards.
TTCATGTTCCTCCTCAGTGTCCCTGAGTTCATGTTCCTGCTCACTGTCCCTCAATTCATGTTCTAGCTCACTGTCCCTGAGTTCATGTTCCTGCTCACTGTCCCTCATTCATGTTCTAGCTCACTGTCCCTGAGTTCATGTTCCTGCTCACTGTCCCTCAATTCATGTTCCAGCTCACTGTCCCTGAGTTCATGTTCCTGCTCACTGTCGCGGATTTCATGTTCCTGCTCACCGTCCCTGTGTTCATGTTGTAGCTCACTGTCCCTGAGTTCATGTTCTGCCTCACTGTCCCTGAGTTCATGTTCCTGCTCACTGTCCCTGATTTCATGGTCCTGCTCACTGTGCCTGTGTTCATGTTCCTGCTCACTGTCCCTGTGTTCATGTTCCTGCTCACTGTCCCTGTGTTCATGTTCCTGCTCACTGTCCCTGTGTTCATGTTGTAGCTCACTGTCCCTCAGTTCATGTTCTAGCTCACTGTCCCTGAGTTCATGTTGCTGCTCACTGTCCCTGTGTTCATGTTCCTGCTCACTGTTCCTGAGTTCATGTTCCTGCTCACTGTCCCTGTGTTCATTTTCCTGCTCACTGTCCCTGAGTTCATGTTCCTGCTCACTGCCCCTGAGTTCATGTTCCTGCTCACTGTCCCTGAGTTCATGTTGTAGCTCACCATCCCTCAGTTCATGTTCCTGCTCACTGTCCCTGAGTTCATGTTCTAGCTCACTGTCCCTGAGTTCATGTTCCTGCTCACTGTCCCTGAGTTCATGTTCCTGCTCACTGTCCCTGAGTTTATGTTCAGCTCACTGTCCCTGTGTTCATGTTCTGCTCACTGTCCCTCAATTCATGTTCTAGCTCACTGTCCCTGAGTTCATGTTCCTGCTCACTGTCCCTGAGTTCATGTTCCTGCTCACTGTCCCTCAGTTCATGTTCTAGCTCACTGTCCCTGAGTTCATGTTCCTGCTCACTGTCCCTGAGTTCATGTTCTAGCTCACTGTCCCTGAGTTCATGTTCTAGCTCACTGTCCCTGAGTTCATGTTGCATCTCAATATCCCTGAGTTCATGTTCCTGCTCACTGTCCCTGAGTTCATGTTCCTGCTCACTGTCCCTGAGTTCATGTTCCTGCTCACTGTCCCTGAGTTCATGTTCCTGCTCACTGTCCCTGAGTTCATGTTCCTGCTCACTGTCCCTGAGTTCATGTTGTTGCTCACCATCCCTGAGTTCATGTTCCTCCTCAGTGTCCCTGAGTTCATGTTCCTGCTCACTGTCCCTCAATTCATGTTCTAGCTCACTGTCCCTGAGTTCATGTTCCTGCTCACTGTCCCTCAATTCATGTTGTAGCTCACTGTCCCTGAGTTCATGTTCCTGCTCACTGTCGCGGATTTCATGTTCCTACTCACCGTCCCTGTGTTCATGTTGTAGCTCACTGTCCCTGGGTTCATGTTCCTGCTCACTGTCCCTCAGTTCATGTTCTGCCTCACTGTCCCTGAGTTCATGTTCCTGCTCACTGTCCCTGATTTCATGGTCCTGCTCACTGTGCCTGTGTTCATGTTCCTGCTCACTGTCCCTGTGTTCATGTTCCTGCTCACTGTCCCTGAGTTCATGTTCCTGCTCACTGTCGATGAGTTCATGTTCCTGCTCACTGTCCCTGTGTTCATGTTGTAGCTCACTGTCCCTCAGTTCATGTTCTAGCTCACTGTCCCTGAGTTCATGTTCCTGCTCACTGTCCCTGTGTTCATGTTCCTGCTCACTGTTCCTGAGTTCATGTTCCTGCTCACTGTCCCTGTGTTCATTTTCCTGCTCACTGCCCCTGAGTTCATGTTCCTGCTCACTGTCCCTGTGTTCATGTTCCTGCTCACTGTTCCTGAGTTCATGTTCCTGCTCACTGTCCCTGTGTTCATTTTCCTGCTCACTGCCCCTGAGTTCATGTTCCTGCTCACTGTCCCTGAGTTCATGTTGTAGCTCACCATCCCTCAGTTCATGTTCCTGCTCACTGTCCCTGAGTTCATGTTTCTGCTCACTGTCCCTGAGTTCATGTTCTAGCTCACTGTCCCTGAGTTCATGTTCCTGCTCACTGTCCCTGAGTTCATGTTCCTGCTCACTGTCCCTGAGTTCATGTTCAGCTCACTGTCCCTGTGTTCATGTTTCTGCTCACTGTCCCTCAATTCATGTTCTAGCTCACTGTCCCTGAGTTCATGTTCCTGCTCACTGTCCCTCAATTCATGTTCTAGCTCACTGTCCCTGAGTTCATGTTCCTGCTCACTGTCGCGGAGTTCATGTTCCTGCTCACTGTCCCTGTGTTCATGTTGTAGCTCACTGTCCCTGAGTTCATGTTCCTGCTCACTGTCCCTCAGTTCATGTTGTAGCTCACTGTCCCTGTGTTCATGTTGTAGCTCACTGTCCCTCAGTTCATGTTCTAGCTCACTGTCCCTGAGTTCATGTTCCTGCTCACTGTCCCTGTGTTCATGTTCCTGCTCACTGTCCCTGAGTTCATGTTCCTGCTCACTGTCCCTGTGTTCATTTTCCTGCTCACTGTCCCTGAGTTCATGTTCTAGCTCACTGTCCCTGAGTTCATGTTCCTGCTCACTGTCCCTGTGTTCATGTTCCTGCTCACTGTCCCTGTGTTCATGTTCCTGCTCACTGTCCCTGTGTTCATGTTCCTGCTCACTGTCCCTGTGTTCATGTTGTAGCTCACTGTCCCTCAGTTCATGTTCTAGCTCACTTTCCCTGAGTTCATGTTCCTGCTCACTGTCCCTGTGTTCATGTTCCTGCTCACTGTTCCTGAGTTCATGTTCCTGCTCACTGTCCCTGTGTTCATTTTCCTGCTCACTGTCCCTGAGTTCATGTTCCTGCTCACTGCCCCTGAGTTCATGTTCCTGCTCACTGTCCCTGAGTTCATGTTGTAGCTCACCATCCCTCAGTTCATGTTCCTGCTCACTGTCCCTGAGTTCATGTTCTAGCTCACTGTCCCTGAGTTCATGTTCCTGCTCACTGTCCCTGAGTTCATGTTCCTGCTCACTGTCCCTGAGTTTATGTTCAGCTCACTGTCCCTGTGTTCATGTTTCTGCTCACTGTCCCTGAGTTCATGTTCCTGCTCACTGTCCCTGAGTTCATGTTCCTGCTCACTGTCCCTCAATTCATGTTCTAGCTCACTGTCCCTGAGTTCATGTTCCTGCTCACTGTCCCTGAGTTCATGTTCCTGCTCACTGTCCCTCAATTCATGTTCTAGCTCACTGTCCCTGAGTTCATGTTCCTGCTCACTGTCCCTGAGTTCATGTTCTAGCTCACTGTCCCTGAGTTCATGTTCTAGCTCACTGTCCCTGAGTTCATGTTGCATCTCAATATCCCTGCGTTCATGTTCCTGCTCACTGTCCCTGAGTTCATGTTCCTGCTCACTGTCCCTGAGTTCATGTTCCTGCTCACTGTCCCTGAGTTCATGTTCCTGCTCACTGCCCCTGAGTTCATGTTCCTGCTCACTGTCCCTGAGTTCATGTTGTTGCTCACCATCCCTGAGTTCATGTTCCTCCTCAGTGTTCCTGAGTTCATGTTCCTGCTCACTGTCCCTCAATTCATGTTCTAGCTCACTGTCCCTGAGTTCATGTTCCTGCTCACTGTCGCGGATTTCATGTTCCTACTCACCGTCCCTGTGTTCATGTTGTAGCTCACTGTCCCTGGGTTCATGTTCCTGCTCACTGTCCCTCAGTTCATGTTCTGCCTCACTGTCCCTGAGTTCATGTTCCTGCTCACTGTCCCTGATTTCATGGTCCTGCTCACTGTGCCTGTGTTCATGTTCCTGCTCACTGTCCCTGTGTTCATGTTCCTGCTCACTGTCGATGAGTTCATGTTCCTGCTCACTGTCCCTGAGTTCATGTTCCTGCTCACTGTCGATGAGTTCATGTTCCTGCTCACTGTCCCTGTGTTCATGTTGTAGCTCACTGTCCCTCAGTTCATGTTCTAGCTCACTGTCCCTGAGTTCATGTTCCTGCTCACTGTCCCTGTGTTCATGTTCCTGCTCACTGTTCCTGAGTTCATGTTCCTGCTCACTGTCCCTGTGTTCATTTTCCTGCTCACTGCCCCTGAGTTCATGTTCCTGCTCACTGTCCCTGAGTTCATGTTCCTGCTCACTGTCCCTCAATTCATGTTCTAGCTCACTGTCCCTGAGTTCATGTTCCTGCTCACTGTCCCTCATTCATGTTCTAGCTCACTGTCCCTGAGTTCATGTTCCTGCTCACTGTCCCTCAATTCATGTTCCAGCTCACTGTCCCTGAGTTCATGTTCCTGCTCACTGTCGCGGATTTCATGTTCCTGCTCACCGTCCCTGTGTTCATGTTGTAGCTCACTGTCCCTGAGTTCATGTTCTGCCTCACTGTCCCTGAGTTCATGTTCCTGCTCACTGTCCCTGATTTCATGGTCCTGCTCACTGTGCCTGTGTTCATGTTCCTGCTCACTGTCCCTGTGTTCATGTTCCTGCTCACTGTCCCTGTGTTCATGTTCCTGCTCACTGTCCCTGTGTTCATGTTGTAGCTCACTGTCCCTCAGTTCATGTTCTAGCTCACTGTCCCTGAGTTCATGTTGCTGCTCACTGTCCCTGTGTTCATGTTCCTGCTCACTGTTCCTGAGTTCATGTTCCTGCTCACTGTCCCTGTGTTCATTTTCCTGCTCACTGTCCCTGAGTTCATGTTCCTGCTCACTGCCCCTGAGTTCATGTTCCTGCTCACTGTCCCTGAGTTCATGTTGTAGCTCACCATCCCTCAGTTCATGTTCCTGCTCACTGTCCCTGAGTTCATGTTCTAGCTCACTGTCCCTGAGTTCATGTTCCTGCTCACTGTCCCTGAGTTCATGTTCCTGCTCACTGTCCCTGAGTTTATGTTCAGCTCACTGTCCCTGTGTTCATGTTTCTGCTCACTGTCCCTCAATTCATGTTCTAGCTCACTGTCCCTGAGTTCATGTTCCTGCTCACTGTCCCTGAGTTCATGTTCCTGCTCACTGTCCCTCAATTCATGTTCTAGCTCACTGTCCCTGAGTTCATGTTCCTGCTCACTGTCCCTGAGTTCATGTTCTAGCTCACTGTCCCTGAGTTCATGTTCTAGCTCACTGTCCCTGAGTTCATGTTGCATCTCAATATCCCTGAGTTCATGTTCCTGCTCACTGTCCCTGAGTTCATGTTCCTGCTCACTGTCCCTGAGTTCATGTTCCTGCTCACTGTCCCTGAGTTCATGTTCCTGCTCACTGCCCCTGAGTTCATGTTCCTGCTCACTGTCCCTGAGTTCATGTTGTTGCTCACCATCCCTGAGTTCATGTTCCTGCTCACTGTTCCTGAGTTCATGTTCCTGCTCACTGTCCCTGTGTTCATTTTCCTGCTCACTGCCCCTGAGTTCATGTTCCTGCTCACTGTCCCTGAGTTCATGTTGTAGCTCACCATCCCTCAGTTCATGTTCCTGCTCACTGTCCCTGAGTTCATGTTTCTGCTCACTGTCCCTGAGTTCATGTTCTAGCTCACTGTCCCTGAGTTCATGTTCCTGCTCACTGTCCCTGAGTTCATGTTCCTGCTCACTGTCCCTGAGTTCATGTTCAGCTCACTGTCCCTGTGTTCATGTTTCTGCTCACTGTCCCTCAATTCATGTTCTAGCTCACTGTCCCTGAGTTCATGTTCCTGCTCACTGTCCCTCAATTCATGTTCTAGCTCACTGTCCCTGAGTTCATGTTCCTGCTCACTGTCGCGGAGTTCATGTTCCTGCTCACTGTCCCTGTGTTCATGTTGTAGCTCACTGTCCCTGAGTTCATGTTCCTGCTCACTGTCCCTCAGTTCATGTTGTAGCTCACTGTCCCTGTGTTCATGTTGTAGCTCACTGTCCCTCAGTTCATGTTCTAGCTCACTGTCCCTGAGTTCATGTTCCTGCTCACTGTCCCTGTGTTCATGTTCCTGCTCACTGTCCCTGAGTTCATGTTCCTGCTCACTGTCCCTGTGTTCATTTTCCTGCTCACTGTCCCTGAGTTCATGTTCTAGCTCACTGTCCCTGAGTTCATGTTCCTGCTCACTGTCCCTGAGTTCATGTTCTAGCTCACTGTCCCTGAGTTCATGTTCCTGCTCACTGTCTCTGAGTTCATGTTCCTGCTCACTGTCCCTGAGTTCATGTTCCTGCTCACTGTCCCTGTGTTCATGTTGTAGCTCACTGTCCCTGAATTCATGTTCTAGCTCACTGTCCCTGAGTTCATGTTCTAGCTCACTGTCCCTGAGTTCATGTTCCTGCTCACTGTCCCTGAGTTCATGTTCCTGCTCACTGTCCCTGAGTTCATGTTGTAGCTCACCATCCCTGAGTTCATGTTCCTGCTCACTGTCCCTGAGTTCATGTTTCTGCTCACTGTCCCTGAGTTCATGTTCCTGCTCACTGTCCCTGAGTTCATGTTCCTGCTCACTGTCCCTGAGTTCATGTTCAGCTCACTGTCCCTGTGTTCATGTTCCTGCTCACTGTCCCTCAATTCATGTTCGAGCTCACTGTCCCTGAGTTCATGTTCCTGCTCACTGTCCCTGTGTTCATGTTGTAGCTCACTGTCCCTGAGTTCATGTTCCTGCTCACTGTCCCTCAGTTCATGTTCTGCCTCACTGTCCCTGAGTTCATGTTCCTGCTCACTGTCCCTGAGTTCATGGTCCTGCTCACTGTCCCTGTGTTCATGTTCCTGCTCACTGTCCCTGTGTTCATGTTCCTGCTCACTGTCCCTGTGTTCATGTTCCTGCTCACTGTCCCTGTGTTCATGTTGTAGCTCACTGGCCCTCAGTTCATGTTCTAGCTCACTGTCCCTGAGTTCATGTTCCTGCTCACTGTCCCTGTGTTCATGTTCCTGCTCACTGTCCCTGAGTTCATGTTCCTGCTCACTGTCCCTGTGTTCATTTTCCTGCTCACTGTCCCTGAGTTCATGTTCTAGCTCACTGTCTCTGAGTTCATGTTGTAGCTCACTGTCCCTCAGTTCATGTTCCAGCTCACTGTCCCTGAGTTCATGTTCCTGCTCACTGTCCCTGAGTTCATGTTCCTGCTCACTGTCCCTGAGTTCATGTTCATGCTCACTGTCCCTGAGTTCACGTTCTAGCTCACTGTCCCTGAGTTCATGTTCCTGCTCACTGTCCCTGAGTTCATGTTCCTGCTCACTGTCCCTGAGTTCTTCTTCTAGCTCACTGTCCCTGAGTTCATGTTCATGCTCACTGTCCCTGAGTTCACGTTCTAGCTCACTGTCCCTGAGTTCATGTTCCTGCTCACTGTCCCTGAGTTCATGTTCCTGCTCACTGTCCCTGAGTTCTTCTTCTAGCTCACTGTCCCTGAGTTCATTTTCCTGCTCACTGTCCCTGAGTTCTTCTTCTAGCTCACTGTCCCTGAGTTCATGTTCCTGCTCACTGTCCCTGAGTTCACGTTCTAGCTCACTGTCCCTGAGTTCATGTTCCTGCTCACTGTCCCTGAGTTCATGTTCCTGCTCACTGTCCCTGAGTTCATGTTCCTGCTCACTGTCCCTCAGTTCATGTTCCTGCTCACTGTCCCTGAGTTCATGTTCTGGCACACTGTCCCTGAGTGCATGTTCCCGCTCACTGTCCCTGAGTTCTTCTTCTAGCTCACTGTCCCTGAGTTCATGTTCCCGCTCACTGTCCCTGAGTTCTTCTTCTAGCTCACTGTCCCTGAGTTCATGTTCCCGCTCACTGTCCCTGAGTTCTTCTTCTAGCTCACTGTCCCTGAGTTCATGTTCCTGCTCACTGTTCCTGAGTTCATGTTCTAGCTCACTGTCCCTGAGTTCATTTTCCCGCTCACTGTCCCTGAGTTCATGTTCTAGCTCACTGTCCCTGAGTTCATGTTCTAGCTCATTGTATCTGAGTTCGTGTTCTAGCTCACTGTCCCTGAGTTCATGTTCCTGCTCACTGTCTGTGAGTTCATGTTCCTGCTCACTGTCCCTGAGTTCATGTTCTAGCTCACTGTCCCTGAGTTCATGTTCTAGCTCACTGTCTATGAGATCATGTTCTAGCTCACTGTCCCTGAGTTCATGTTCCTGCTCACTGTCCCTGAGTTCAGGTTCTAGCTCACTGTCCCTGAGTTCATGTTCTAGCTCACTGTCCCTGAGTTCATGTTCATGCTCACTGTAACTGAGTTCATGTTCATGCTCACTATCCCTGAGTTCATGTTCCTGCTCACTGTCTATGAGATCATGTTCTAGCTCACTGTCCCTGAGTTCATGTTCATGCTCACTGCCCCTGATTTCATGTTCCTGCTCACTGTCTATGAGTTCATGTTCTAGCTCACTGTCCCTGAGTTCATGTTCTAGCTCACTGTCCCTGTGTTCATGTTCCTGCTCACTGTCCCTCAGTTCATGTTCCTGCTCACTGTCCCTGAGTTCATGTTCCTTATCACTGTCCCTGAGTTCATGTTCCTTATCACTGTCCCTGAGTTCATGTTCCTGCTCACTGTCCCTGAGTTGATGTTCTAGCTCACTGTCCCTGTGTTCATGTTCCTGCTCACTGTCCCTGAGTTCATGTTCCTGGTCACTGTCCCTGAGTTCATGTTCTAGCTCACTGTCCCTGAGTTCATGTTACTGCTCACTATCCCTGAGTTCAGGTTCCAGCTCACTATCCCTGAGCTCCGGTTGCAGCTCACTATCCCTGAGTTCAGGTTCCAGCTCAGTGTCCTTGGGCTCAGGTTCTAGCTCAGTCTTCCTGCAATCAAGTTGTGGGCCTCATAGATCAACACTAGCCCTGTATTATTAATGTAATCAGCTGCTGGGGAACCAGAGTTAAGGGTCGCCGTGCTTTCCCAGACATACCCTGCTTCAAATGGCGCCCTCCACCCCCACCCCCAGCCTGAGTTAGCTGATCACAGCTGGGCAGAATTTGGGCCTCAGGAGTCCTTAGCAGCAGAGATAACAATTCAGCCATGATTCTTTCTCCATATCGCTGACTAGTGACTCCTGCTGAAAGATGTTTGTTTCTGGCATTGGGGTGAGTACTTTGCTGTGTTGCTCTGGCTGGTTGAATATCCTGCTAACCTAGGATCACACAGGAGGAATGGTCACTTGAGTTGTTAGCAATTTGAATTTTGTAATACTATAGACAAAGGATGAATTCTGGGACATGGAGTCAAACACTTGGGGCTGGATTTTGATACTCAGGTCGGGTTGGTGTCGTGAATCCCACATTTTGGCTTGTAAACCCACCTCCATCGAGATGTGGCCAACCCACTGTATTTTCCCTTGATTGACATTGTTGAGCCCGCCCAGTGGGCTCAGCAGGCCAATTAAGGGCCACCCGGCAACAGGTGACGTCACAGATTGACATTTCATCTGTCAAGAGCTTTTGACAGATGAAATATTAGCGTTTGACAGCTTTGTGAAGCTGTCAAACACTGACAATATGATTTCTAACTTGAGTCCTTCCTCTCAGGCTGAGTTAGAAATCATTCCACCACAGAAAACAGAAGGCTGCAGTTTTTGACAGGACCACGGCTTTTCTGCTTTCTGTGCCGGTGAGATTTCTGACTCCCGAGAACTGAAGGGCTGACACCTGCAGGAGGAAGTTAAGGTAAGTAAAACTTTTTCCCACACTTAGCACTTACCTTGCACACTTACCTCCGCACACATGCACCCATCACTCACCTGCCCACCGGACATATCGACCCCATAACCCCTGCAGACCCACGGCCCGCCCCGATAACTTGGCGTGGTTGCCACCTGTCGGGAAGCCCACATTTCACCTTTTAAAATAGGGATTAGGCAAAAAACTGCCTGTTAACTACCTGTTAACAGGCAGTTAATTGTCACTAATCCCTTCCCGCCTCGGGGAGTCGGGTCTCAGCACAGGTCGGGTACCCGCCGCCAGCGAAACTGGCATGGAGGCGGGTTGGAGGCGGGATGGGGTCGGGACCCCCAAATCTGCAACTTTAACCCCCCACCCGCCTCCAAACCCGACTCCACGGGTCATTGAAAATCCAGCCCTTACTGTTTATTGCAGATCAGATGTTACACACTCACCACCAAGGATGCTTTGCTGCAGGAGATACACACATTAGAGCTCAACCCTCCAGATGTCTCCCTTCTTCTCACAACCTCACCTTACATTAAGCTCAGCTAAAAGGCTATTACATCCACTCCTCCATCACTTTCACTCTTGGCTTTACATTAGGTATTATTAGCACAACATCCAACACTCCAAACGCTTCACTTACATAACATAAACTACCGTATCTATTTACTTGTACAGAAAAGATAAACATAGATGTATCCATGAGAAGATCAGAACTACCCAAGGCTATTTTATATGACAGTTGCATGCCTTACAGTTATTGCGTGTCAGCTACATTTGCAGTGTTTTTAATTCTAAGACTTAACCACAGAACTTAATATGAAATGAGTATTTTGCTTTTGTAATATGAAATGAAACTTGATATGTGATTCTTTCGGATTAAATGGAATGCTTAATTATTTCTCAATCTCAATCTCTAACAATGTGATGTCTGGAGGATGGGAAACAACCCAACTAATTTGGGAAACGAAACCTTTGAAAGAAATGTTTCCATGTCTGCGTGTAAGAGTTAGATTATACGTAAATAGACTTACAGGAAAAGAAAAGCCACGTGTGCACAGCCCTTTAACTCACAGCGAGCCTTTTAACTGGAGAGGGTGAACAACGTGTGGTAGGTGTGGATTTCATTAACAATTAAAACTATATGGGGGAGAAATTCAGTATCGCCCCATTTGGGGCGCAATTATCGGCCGGGCGCAAAGATTAGCGCCTGGCGCTAATTATCGCCACCGACTGCAAACTTGACTTTTATCGCCCCTGGAGGTGATTGGAGCGCTAAATCAGGCGCTTCACACCTGTCTTAAGGCGCAAAGGCCGAGGAGCGAGGCGCTACCTCAGAGCGCTGGCGAAGCTCATGTAATGTCAGTCAGCAATGGAGCACACACACAATGGCACGGGCCAGTTCTTAAAGGGGATGGTTAATCTTGCTTTCCATCCACATCCTGCTCATTGCAGCCTTGAATCTCGGCCTGGAGAGACCTGCACATCAAATCTGCTGGAAAGAACAATGGAGAGTACCAGGCAAAGAGCTCAGAGTGCAGCCCCCACAGTCTTTTCTAAATCGATACAAGGAATGGCAAATCAAAATGAACCTGCAAAGTGCTGCTCAGTACCCAAAACTCCTTCACACAACGTTGAATCTCTCCAGAAGTCTCTCTCTCTATCTCTCAGAATGCGTAGTTCAAAAATGGCACCAACAATAAAAGGCAGGAAGCGGTCACCTTTAAATAGCGCTCCCCCAGTCCCTTCATGACTGCAGAACGCTCCCCTCAACCTGTCGTTGCTAGCGTCAGGCGGTAAGGCAGGGGGCGCCACTCAATATCCGCTCCGGGGCGATACCGGGGCGTTGCGCACTCGACTGACGTCACGATCTGCCGGCGCAGGAGATCGTGGCGGTAGTGTTTAGCGCCGCCGCAAAATGTCTAGTTAAGTTCGCGAGCGGCGCAAACATCGCTGCGTCCAGGCGCTAGTTGCTTTGCGCCCCATTAGCGCCCTCTTAAGGCGCTAACGGGAGGCGCAACCAACTGAATTTTTCCCCCTATACCTGAGAGACCTGTTGATATGCATCTACTGAGTTATCAGATAATTCATATATAACTTTGTTTGCATATACAGAAGGTGTTTTTAACCAGCAGTGAACCAGGGTACAGGCAGTCACCAGGTACTGGCGCATTGTCACATAATAGGCTTGCCAGCAAAGTTGAAGCCCATGGAATAAAAGGGACAGTGGCAGCATGGATATGAAATTGGCTAAATGACAGGAAACAGAGAGTAGTGGTGAACGGTTATTTTTCAGACTGGAGGAAGGTATACAGTGGTGTTCCCCAGGGGTCGGTACTAGGAGCACTGAATTTCTTGATATATATTAATGACTTAGACTTGGGTGCACAGGGCACAATTTCAAAATTTGCAGATGACACAAAACTTGGAAGTATAGTGAACAGTAAGGAGGGTAGTAATAGACCTCAGGAAGACACAGACAGGCTGGTGAAATGGGCGGACACGTGCCAGATGAAATTTAACACAGAAAAATGCCAACTGATACATTTTGGTAGGAAGAACGAGGAGAGGCAATATAAACTGAAGGGTACAATCCTAAAGTGGGTGCATGAACAGAGACCTGGGGGTTTATGTGCACAAATCGTTGAAGGTGGCAGGTAAGTCTCTAACAGAGTGAGGTCTGGAGGAGAGCAGATGGGACCCAACCCAAGTAATTTGGAAAACAAAACCTTTGAAAAAAATGTTGCCATGTCTGCGTGTAAGAGTTAGATTATACGTAAATAGACTGACAGGAAAAGAAAAGCCACTTCCTGGATTGCGTGTGCACAGCCCTTTAACTCACAGCGAGCCTTTTAACTGGAGAGGGTGAACAACGTGTGGTAGGTGTGGATTTTGTTAACAATTAAAACTAATCGAATGAAATTAACCACCGACTCTTTCTTAATATATAAAAGAATGTGGCTAAACAGGCATGAAAAACCTGATGGATTGTGAAATATCTCAGTGCAGGGTAAATAGCGCCAGTGTATCTATAAAGGATGCTGACTCTCTTCTCTTTTTCTCTCTCGCGCATTTCAGGGTTGAGATTGTTCACACTCGGTCAATCCTGCTCTACATGCGATAACTAGAGTGACTGGCATCATCCTGTCAAGTACCCACCAGCCATTTAGTTGACAGTGAGCCCTTTAAATGGAGATCACGGAGGGGAACCCATCTGGTACGTGTGTGAACTTAATAATTAAAACTGTCGGGATGAAATTAACCATCTTTTGTTATTTGGAAATTGATGTAGCTAGATATACCTGAGAGACCTGTTGATATGCATCTACCGAGTTATCAAATAATTCATATGTAAATATGTTTGCATATAAGGAAGGTGTTTTTAACCAGCAGTGAACCAGGGTACAGGCAGTCACCAGGTACTGGCGCATTGTCACATAATAGGCTCGCCAGCAAAGTTGAAGCCCATGGAATAAAAAGGACAGTGGCAGCATAGATACGAAATTGGCTAAGTGATAGGAAACAGAGAGTAGTGGTGAACGGTTATTTTTCGGTCTGGCGGAAGGTGTACAGTGGTGTTCCCCAGGAGTCGGTACTAGGGCCACTGCTTTTCTTGATATATATTAATGACTTGGACTTGGGTGTACAGGGCACAATTTCAAAATTTGCAGATGACACAAAACTTGGAAGTATAGTGAACAGTGAGGAGGGTAGTGATAGTTTGAGGTCCTGGTCTTCAAACACTCTCTTCCTCGGGCAACCGAAGGCTGCACTGGCACACTGAAGGTGGTGTTGGACTTCGTCATCGGCGTTTGCCCTTGTTGACAGTAGGCTCCCGAGGTATGGAAAGTGGTCCATGTTGTCCAAGGCCTTATCATGGATTTTGATAGTCAGGGGGCAGTACTGTGTGGCGGGGGCAGGTTGGTATTGACCTTTGTCTTACAGATGTTTAGTGTAAGGCCCATGCTCTCGTACGCTTCGGTGAAGGTGTTGAAGATGGTTTGGAGTTCGACCTCCGAGTGTGCGCAGACGCAAGCGTCGTCTGCATACTGTAATTCGACAACAGAGGATGGGACGACCTTGGATCTGGACTGGAGGCGACGGAGGTTGAACAGTTTGCCATTTGAAGACCAGGACCTCAAACCCGGCACCAAGCTCATGGTCTACAGAGCAGTAGTGATACCCGCCCTCCTGTATGCCTCAGAGACATGGACCATTTACAGCAGGCACCTCAAAGCACTGGAGAGGTACCACCAACGCTGCCTCCGCAAGATCCTGCAAGTCCATTGGCAGGATAGGCGCTCCAACGTCAGTGTTCTCGCTCAGGCCAACATCCCCAGCATTGAAGCTTTGACTACGCTCGATCAGCTCCGATGGACGGGTCACATCGTCCGCATGCCCGATACGAGACTCTCAAAACAAGCGCTCTACTCGGAGCTCCGACATGGCAAGAGAGCCCCAGGTGGGCAGAGGAAACGCTTCAAAGACACCCTCAAAGCCTCCTGGAAAAAGTGCAACATCCCCACCGACACCTGGGAATCCCTGGCCCAAGACCGCACAAAATGGAGGAGAAGCATCCGGGAAGGCGCCGAGCACCTCGAGTCTCTTCGCCGGGAACAAGCGGTAGCCAAGCGTAAGCAGCGCAAGGAGCGCACGTCAACCCAAGCACCCCACCCACCCACCCCTTCAACCACCGTCTGCCCCACCTGTGACAGAGACTGTAGGTCCCACATTGGACTCATCAGTCACCTGAAAACTCATGTTTAATGTGGAAGCAAGTCAACCTCGGTTCCGAGGGACTGCCTAAGAAGAAGAGTGATAGACTTCAGGAAGACACAGACAGCCTGGTGAAATGCGCGGACACGTGGCAGATGAAATTTAACGCAGAAAAATGCCAACTGATACATTTTGGTTGGAAGAACGAGGAGAGGCAATATAAACTAAAGGGTACAATCCTAAAGTGGGTGCATGAACAGAGACCTGGGACTTTATATGTGCACAAATCGTTGAAGGTGGCAGGTAAGTCTCTAACAGAGTGAGGTCTGGAGGAGAGCAGATGGGACCCAACCCAAGTAATTTGGAAAACAAAACCATTGCCATGTCAGCGTGTAAGAGTTAGATTATACGTAAATAGACTGACAGGAAAAGAAAAGCCACTTCCTGGATTGCGTGTGCACAGCCCTTTAACTCACAGCGAGCCTTTTAACTGGAGAGGGTGAACAACGTGTGATATGTGTGGATTTTGTTAACAATTAAAACTAATCGAATGAAATTAACCACCGACTCTTTCTTAATATATAAAAGAATGTGGCTAAACAGGCATGAAAAACCTGATGGATTGTGAAATATCTCAGTGCAGGGTAAATAGTGCCAGTGTATCTATAAAGGATGCTGACTCTCTTCTCTTTTTCTCTCTCGCGCATTTCAGGGTTGAGATTGTTCACACTCGGTCAATCCTGCTCTACATGCGATAACTAGAGTGACTGGCATCATCCTGTCAAGTACCCACCAGCCATTTAGTTGACAGTGAGCCCTTTAAATGGAGATCCCGGAGGGGAACCCATCTGGTACGTGTGTGAACTTAATAATTAAAACTGTCGGGATGAAATTAACCATCTTTTATTGTTTGGAAATTGATGTAGCTAGATATACCTGAGAGACCTGTTGATATGCATCTACCGAGTTATCAAATAATTCATATGTAAATATGTTTGCATATACGGAAGATGTTTTTAACCAGCAGTGAACCAGGGTACAGGCAGTCACCAGGTACTGGCGCATTGTCACATAATAGGCTCGCCAGCAAAGTTGAAGCCCATGGAATAAAAGGGACAGTGGCAGCATAGATATGAAATTGGCTAAATGACAGGAAACAGAGAGTAGTGGTGACAGGTTGTTTTTCGGACTGGCAGAAGGTACACAGTGGTATTCCCCAGGAGTCGGTACTAGGACCACTGCTTTTCTTGATATATATTAATGACTTGGACTTGGGTGTACAGCGCATAATTTCAAAATTTGCAGATGACACAAAACTTAGAAGTATAGTGAACAGTGAGGAGGGTAGTAATAGACCTCAGGAAGACACAGACAGGCTGGTGGAATGGGCGGACACATGGCAGATGAAATTTAACGCAGAAAAATACGAAGTGATACATTTTGGTAGGAAGAACGAGGAGAGGCAATATAAACTAAAGGGTACAATCCTAAAGAGGGTGCATGAACAGAGAGACCTGGGGGTATATGTGCACAAATCGTTGAAGGTGGCAGGGCAGGTTGAGAAAGTGGTTAAAAAAACGTACGGGATCCTGGGCTTTATAAATAAAGGCATAGAGTACAAAAGCAAGGAAGTTATGATGAACCTTTATAAAACACTGGTACGGCCTCAACTGGAGTATTGTGTCCAATTCAGGGCTCCGCACATTCGGAAGGATGTGAAGGCTTTAGAGAGGTTGCGGAAAAGATTTACGAGAATGGTTCCAGGGATGAGGGACTTCAGAAACGTGGATAGACTGGAGAAGCTGGGGTTGTTCTCCTTGGAGCAGAGATGGTTGAGAGGAGATTTGATAGAGGTGTTCAAAATCATGATGTGTCTAGACAGAGCAGATAGAGAGAAACTGTTCCTGTTGGTGGAAGGGTCGAGAACCAGTGGATACAGATTTAAGGTGATTGGCAAAAGAACCAAAGGCGACATAAGGAAAAACTTTTTTACGGAGCGAGTGTTTATGATCTGGAATGCACAGTCTGAGAGGGCGGTGGAGGCAGAGTCAATCGTGGCTTTCAAAAGGGAATTGGATAAGTACCTGAAGGAAAAAAATTTGCATGGCTACGGGGAAAGGGCGGGTGAGTGGGACTAGCTGAAGTGCTCTTGCAGAGAGCCGGCACGGGCTCGACGGGCCGAATGGCCTCCTTCTCTGCTGTAACCATTCTATGATTCTATGGGGGAGAAATTGGGTTGCTTTGCGCCTCCCATTAGCGCCCCTTCGCCTAGCGCCTGGGCGTGGCGACGCTAACGCCTGCCGCGAAATTCAGCGGGAGCTTAGTGGTGGCGGTAGCCGGTAGCGTCCCGCGGCGCTGCGCCTCCGGCGATGACGTCATTGCCATGCACAGTAATCCGCTCACGCCCCGGCCGCAAACTTCGCTCGCGCCCCCTGACCTACCGTTGGACAATATGTCCGACAGGGTCAGGGTGCCGTGTTTGCAGCCGGGGCGGCGCAAATTAAAGGGCAGGTGTCGGGTGGCCATTTTTTTTGGGCTGCCTGCCAGCACCTGCCCCCACTGGCCTCCTCATGCGGGGTACCTGCCTCTTTTGCTGGCACCCCGCTCCCTGGGGGTCCAGCAGGGCCCCAATGTGCGTTGCGCTAGGCCCCTCCTCTTTAATCAGGGGAGGGAGGCCTGCAGTACCACGGCGCTACGTGCCGACGCACGTGGCGCTGTTGCACGTAGCACCACGATATTGAATGGTAGCGCCCCAAGAGGGAGGGGGAGCGCTTCCAGTAGCGCCCCGCCTCCTGCTTGGTGCGGGACCACTCAATTTACGGCGTGGGGGTTGCTAACTTTTTCGCCCCGGCAAAGTTAGGGCCCCAAAGGGGGTGCAATCCAATTTTCCCCCCTGTGATTCTAAGTGGGTCTGAGTGGCATTAACAGTGAGGGGAGGAGAGCAGTGTAGCATTCAACTGGAGAAAAGGAGATAGATAAAACCAGGGCCATGTTGGTCTCTTGATTCTGTTTGTAGATGGATTTTGTTCACAATATTGAAATAAAGTGGAATGAAACCTGTTTGTTACACATTTGCTATTTTCTCCCGAACTTTCATTGCAGAACTATCTGATCTCATTCTACTTTATTTGATCCTTTTTCTCTGCTCTTTTGCTAGCCCTGACCGGGGATTTTCTGATGGGCCAGCCCTTGAATAGCCTTGGCACAGAGCAAAGAAAATCAAGCAAAATAAGCGAGGTAACGGTCTGCATACAGTCAGTGAACAGAAACTACCACAAATATAAATTAACATCTTTTCTGAGTCAGATAAAACTTCCTGTATGGGTCTGGAGCCCAGTCTGCAGTATCCTGTGATGGTGGTATGCTATATCAGTGTGAATTAGACAAAAGGCTAAATCTACACATACATTGGTACCATGGCAAGTGTTATAAACATCTACACCATACAACGTGAATGAGATTTATTTTCTAAAGGGGTTCTATTAATTCACTCCCAGTTTCTATTGTGTCCCTCTCCTGAAAATACAAATTTTTGACACTTTGGGATGGACATTCCTTCTTTTTACCACCCTTTTTTGGGTAGTGTTGGGGTGTTTAAAATAGTAAAATGGGGCTGGATGGCCTACTACAATTATCTTCCTTAAAGCCCTGTGGTACCGCCTGCCCTGAACTCACCCTGCCATATGTAAATAGGGGTGGGTGGGTATAGCCCAAGTCTCCATGCAACCGCCCCAATCCTGCCCTCTGAGAACACTGTTACTATATAAAGGTGGTATTAGCAGCACAGCAGTATCGCTGAGATAGATACAACATTTCTTTTACATGACTCCTTGAAGAAATAACAGCTGAGTGTATCACCACTGCTCTACTTTGACAATTCGCAGGAAGCTGAAACAACTTATGCTCCCCCTTGCCCTGCCTTTACCAGCCTGATCTCAGCACTTCATCTTCTCCTTCCACATCTTCTGCAACCTCTCCTGTTCCTCATCCAACAAGCTGTAAAGCTTCCTCCTCTTCCTCAATGAGAGAATACAGATTTGAAGGAATGTCATTGGCACGGATACTTCGTCTCACCCGTATGTCTGCACACATACCATTGCTTTCAGACTTGCAGGCATAGTCTCCCTTTAAAAACCTATCCTTCAAGATTAGCAAAACCCACTGTGTCAGGCAATGTGAGTTCCGCAGTGATTTCGAGTTCACATCATGCAGCATTGTTCCCATAGCTTATAGAGTCGTAGGGGGAAAAATTCGGTTGCTTTGCGCCTCCCGTTAGCGCCCTAAGAAGGCGCTAACAGGGCGCAAAGCAACTAGTGCCCGGGCGCAGCGCCGCCAACGCCTCCCGCGAAATTTAGTGGGAGGTTAGCGGCAGTGGTAACCGTTAGCACCCGTCATCGCCATGCACAGCGCCCCGCTCGCGCCCTGACTGCTATGTCCGACGGGGTCAGGGGGCCTACCTGCGGCCGGGGCGGTGCTATTTAAAGGCGAGGTGCCGGGCGGCCATTTTTGTTGCTGGCCGCCTGCCAGCACCTGCCTCCGCTGCCGTCCCTGGCCTCCTGAGCACCGCCCCCCCGCGGAGTGCCGGCTGCGCTCTGTGAACCCGGCATTTCTCTTGAGTGCCGGGCTCTTTTGCCGGCACTCTGATCCCGGTAGCCCAGCTGGACCCCGGGTCGCGTTGCGCAAGGCCCCTCCCCTTTAAGAAGGGGAGGAAGCTCTGCAATACCACGGCACAATGTGCTGCAGCACCATTCCCTCGCAGCGCCCCAAGAGGCGGGGCGCTTCCAGTAGCACCCCGCTTCCCTCTTGGGGCGCTACCACTCAATTTTGGCTGCGGGGGCGCTAATTTTTTCGGGGTGCTAAAAGTACCAAAGGGGTCCCGACTCAATTTTTCCCCCATAGAGTCATGAGGGAGAAATTCAGTATCGCCCCACTTGGGGCGTGATTATCGGCCGGGCGCAAACTTTAGCGCCTGGCGCTAATTATCGCCTCCGACTGCAAAATTGACTTTTATCGCCCCTGGAGGTGATTGGAGCGCTAAATCAGGCGCTTCACACCTGTCTTAAGGCGCAAAGGCCGAGGAGCGAGGCGCTACCTCAGAGCGTTGGCGAAGCTCATGTGATGTCAGTCAGCAATGGAACACAGACACACTGGCGCCAGCCAGTTCTTAAAGGGGAGGGTCGATCTTGCTCTCCATCCACATCCTGCTCATTGCAGCCTTGAATCTCGGCCTGGAGAGACCTGTATATCAAATCTGTTGGAAAGAACAATGGAGAGGCCCAGGGAAAGAGATCAGAGTGCAGCCCCCATATTCTCTTCTAAATCGATGCAAGGAAGATCAAATCAGAAAGAACCTGCAAAGTGCTGTTCAGTACCAAAACTCCTCAACACAGCTTTGAATATCTCCTGCAGTCTCTCTCTCTCACTCAGAATGCGTGGTGCAAAAATTTCGCTGACAAAAAAAGGCAGGAAGCAGTCGCCTTTAAATAGCGCTCCCCCAGTCCCTTCCCAACTACAAAACGCTCCCCTCAACCTGTCGTTGCTAGCGGCAGGCGGTAAGACAGGGGGCGCCACTCAATATCAAGTCCGAGGCACTACCGGGGCGTTGCACGCTCGACTGATGTCACGATCTGCGGGCGCAGGGGTCGTGGCGGTAGTGTTTAGCGCCGCCGCAAAATGTCTAGTCAATTTCGTGAGCGGCGCAAACATCGCCGCGCACGGGAGCTAGTTGCTTTGCACCCCATTAGCACCCTCTTAAGGCGCTAACGGGAGGCGCAAACCAACCGAATTTTTCCCCCAGAGAGTCATAATGGCACAGAAGAAGGCCATTCAGCCCATTGAGTCTGTGCCGGCTCTCTGTAGAGCAATCCAGTCAGTCCCATTTTTCCGCTCTATCCCCATAGCCCTGCAAGTTTATTTCCCTCAAGTGCCTATCCAGTCTCCCCTTGAAAACATTGAGTGTGTCCGCTTCCACCACTTCCCTCGGCAGCGAGTTCCAGGTCCTCACCACTTGCTGCGTAAAAAAGGTTTTCCTCACATTCCCCCTGTATCTCTTGCCCAAAACCTTAAATCTGTGTCCCCTAGTCCTTGTACCATCAACTAGTTGGAACAGCCTTTCCCCATCTGGCCTATCCAAACCCGTCATAATCTTGTACACCTCTATCAAATCACCCCTCAACCTCCTTTGCTCTAATGAAAACAAATCCCTCTTCTCCAACCTGTCCTTCTAGCTAAGATCCCCCATCCCCGGAACCATTCTGGTAAATCTCCTCTGCACCCTCTCAAGGGCCTTCACATCCTTCCTAAAGTGTGGTGACCAGAACTGGACGCACTACTTCAGCCTAACCAGCGCTTTATAAAGATTCAGCATAACTTCTCTACTTTTGTACTCAATACCTCTATTTATGAAGCCCAAGATCCCATATGCTTTGCTAACCACTCTCTCAATATGTCCCGCCACCTTCAGGGACCTATACACATTAACTCCCAGGTTCCCTGTGAAGAGCTGAGTTTTTCTGTCACCCAGGCAATGAGACAGAGTGGGTATGAGAGGTAAGAAAGTAAGTCATGTCTCTATCGTTCCTATAGGGTGTGCATGGGGAACAATGCCTTCACTCACCTTTGCAGCCTTTGTGAGGTCATTAAAGCTCTTCCTGCACTGTGCGGCATTTGGTATGGTGCTACAGGTCACACTGACTCTGCCACAGACCACTCATTGCCTCTGCCACCGAACTACTCACAACCTCTGCCACTAGGCCACTCACTCGCTCAGCTCCAAGAGGCCTTCCCTACTGAACCTTATTTCTTCTAGAAGATCATCCACTGAAGCATCTGCAAATCTGGGTGTCCTTCCTGCTCCTGCCCCCCCTCCTCAAAGCCACTCCTTCCTGACTCATTCTTGCATTGTTCTGCTACTCCCTGCCAAAAGATGTATGTTCATCAGCGGCATCATTTTAAAACCATCAAGTTTCCCTCCCTCCCAGAGGTGGTAAACCAATAGACAGCCCCACATAACTAATGAGGGCCAGTCCAGGAAACTTCAGCGGGTTAGTGGTGGAATCACATTGACAGGCCGTTGTCCTGCCCCGCTTCTAGCTCACCAATGGGAGGAGAATTCAGCCTTTTATTCGGGCCCTTTTCTAGTATTTTTGAGTAGACTTGATAAGGCTGATTTTATGAGGCTCTGCTGGCACAGCCAATTAAAACTTACCTCCAATGCAAGAGGGAAGTTTATTCTCCTACCATGGCCACAAGGTCTCCAAAGGTGTAGGATGAAGAGTTTGCAGGAGGTGGTAAACATGGTGAGTGCCATCAGCACTTTCCCAAGGATGTGCCAGCAGGTGGGTTCATTGTCCCAGTTTTGTACTCGGCTCCCAGCTAGTATTAACATAATCGCTTGCCTCCTATCACTGCATTCCTTCACTTTCCCTTCACCTTTCTGTGAGTTCCCATCATGCTTCACTGTGCACCATCTCCCATCTTCCAGAAAGCATGCAGGGCCAGGCTGACCCCATGCTGGTGGAACTCCATCCGTCTGAATCAGGCCACTTAGGCAGTCATGCTGCCAGAGACTGAGAGCTAACTTGCTCTTAGGAGCCTTTCCTAGACACACAGCTGCCTGTCACCTCACAAGTTCCAGCCACCTCAAGCTCCAGGGATCACAAGAAGAAGAAGCACCAGAATAGGTAGTTGAGCACAACACACGCCACCTAGAGGAAGGATAGGCACCGTGTCAACAGGCACTAGGTACAGGGACATTTCACATTCTGCAAAGTAAATGATTTTGTGCACACTAGTTGTGGCACAGGTACATTTGATAGGCTGGTGTCAGAAAACTGCATAGTAAAAGAATGGTGATTCTGGAGAGAAGTAGGGGGTACTTTGTGATTCATGATGCTATGAAAGGAAAGGTGTGAGGAGGCAAGTGTTCTTGGTTTGTTTATGCAAAGAAATCAGGCTCTGCCATATTTGTCTCAGCTGCCCATAGGGCCTTGTGATGATGCCTCCTCTGCTATATTTCTCTCCAGAAAAACTGCCGTTAACTCCCACTCTTCATTTTCTTCTTTCTAGCCAATTTTCAATCTAGTTTGCTAACCTTCCCCCTAATTCCATACCCTTTATTCTTCCCTATTACTCTCCCATGTGGTACCTTGTCAAATGTTTTCTTAAAGACCATGTACGCTACATGCACTGTATTTACCCCATCTAACATGTCTGTTAACTACTCAAAGAATTCTGTGAGGTTTGTCAAGCACTATCATCCCTTTTGAAATCCGTACTGGTTACTTTGAACTATTTTCTCTTTATCTAGATATGTAGTAATTTCATCCTTAATTAAAGACCCTAAATTTTCCCTACCACAGATATTGAGCTAATTGACTTTAATTACCCGACTATAGTCAGCAACAAAATAATCCAAGGGCCAATTTTCCTCTGCTTTATGCCACAGGTGCAGTGATTTTGCGATGCAAAGTAGAGAAAAGTTATGCGGAGACCCATAATGGGGGTGTCCCTGCCCTGATTTTGTTGTGCACCAGCTTCTCTTGGGAGTCTGACGGGTTGCATTTCTTTGCGTCTGAAAGAGGTTCTTATTTAAATTATATTACAAAGGATGGCAAACAAAGTTATTTGTGCCTGCAGTCAGTTTTCCTCTTTGCCCAGCTACTCACTCAGGATAAACAAGACCCTGCAAATCATTGGCGGCCTCGAAGCCCAATATCCTATCCTTCCTTGATACCACTTGTTTCTACTTCCACAACGTAGCCCACCTGAGCCTCAGCGGCTGGAATCCCTTATCCACACTTCTGTCATCTCAAACTCAATTTTCTAATTCCCTCCTTGCTGGCCTTTCATCCTCCATAATTCGACTTCTCCAAAACTCAGCTGCCCAGATCTTGTTCCCCACTAAAAACCTCTTGCCCATTAAGCCCATGAATTGAAAATCATTGTCCCCATCTATAAATCCACCACAGCATTGCCCTATCCTATCTCTTCAACCTCCTCTAGTCTTGTATTTCCACCTGTATTCTTTAGTCCACTCATCTGGTCTTTTGTACATCCCCCTCTCTTCGCCCATTGGTGACAGCCTTCAGCTACCTTGGTTCTACTCTCTTAAACTCCCTTCCTATATTCCTCTATTCCTGTCTCCACCTATAAAACCTTCTTAAAAATCTTCTTAAAACTAAATTTTTTCATCCAACAACAACTTGCATTTGTATAGCACCAAAATGATGAAAAATATGGCAAGGTGCTTCACAGAGGGGTAAGGAAAATGATGTGAAGCCAAAGATGAAGAGATTAGAGAGGGGACCAAATCATTGGCCAAATGGGTGGGTTTTAAGGGTGATCTTAAAGGAGTAGAGTGCGGTAAAGGAGCTTAGGGTGGAAATTCTAGAGTATGTAACCTAGGTGTGGTAGCCTGATGGTTGTGGTGACAACCAGAGGTCATGAGTTCAAATCCCACCATGGCAAGTTGTGAAATTGAATTTAATGACTCTGGTAATTTGTGGGCTAGTATCAGAAAAATACCACAAAAGTTGCTAGATTGTCAGAAAAATCCAACTAGTTCACTAACATCCTTCAGGGAAGGGAACCTCCCACCCCTACCTGGTCTGGCCTACATGTGACTCCAGCCCCATACTACGTGGTTCACTCTTAAATGTTCTTGGGGAAATGAAAGACGGGCAATAAATACTGACTTGCAATTGTTGTCCACATCCTAAGAACAAATTTTTTTTTTTAAATGGCTGAAGGCATGGCCTCCGCTGGTGGTGCAAAGGGAGAGGTATGCACCAGAGTTCCTTAATCTCCTGCCATAGCTTTGGCGGAAACCTCAGATAAATGGTCATTTATACAGTTTCACCAGGATTTCTGCCAATCTTCTGCTGAAGAACCGCTGCATAAATTACTGCTAGAAGTGTTGGAGGACTGAAGCCAATGTAGATCAGCGAGGACGGTGTGATGGGTGGTGCGGGATAGAATATGGGAGGCAGAGTGTTGGATAAGCTGAAGTTGATGGAGGGTGGAGAATGGAAGGCCACCAAGAGAGCATTGGAATAGTCGAGTCTGAACAGGACAAAGACATGGATGATGCAGCTTTCGGTCACTCGTCCTAAATTCTCCCTCCATGGCTTGGCCTCTGTTTCCCCTTCTATTCCCATGTTGACATTTTTTCATTAAAGGTGCTGTAGAAATGGAATTATAAAATTATATTAGTTTACATGCACTCCAGAGCAGGATGATACTGCATTTAAACAGTAGTGGATTGCTGAAATTGTTCATGTTGTGCAGTCATGGCTTTTGTTAACACAGAGGTAGGGTTTACTGGACTAGTAATCCAGAGGCCTGGACTAATGATCCGGAAACATGAGTTCAAATCCCACCACGGCAGCTGGGGAATTTAAATTCAGTTAGTTCATTAAATAAATCTGGAATAAAATGTTAGTATCAGTAATGGTGACCATGAAACTACCGAATTGTCATAAAAATCCATCTGGTTCACTAATGTCCTTTAGGGAAGGAAATCTGCCGTCCTTACCCGGTCTGGCCTATATGTGACTCCAGACCCACAGCAATGTGGTTGACTCTTAACTGCCCTCTGAAATGGCCTAGCAAGCCATTCAGTTGTATCAAACTGCTACGAAAAACAATAATAAGAATTAAACTGGACGGACCACCCGGCATCGACCTAGGCAACGGATTAGGACACGACAACGGCACACCCAGCCCAGTCGACCCTACAAAGTCCTCCTCACTAACCTCTAGGGACTTGCACCAAAGTTGGTAGTGTTGTCCCACAGACTAGTCAAGCAACAGCCTGATATAGTCATACTCACAGAATCATATCTTTCAGCCAACGTCCCAGACTCCATCACCATCCCTGAGTATGTCCTGTCCCACCAGAGGTGGTGGCACAGTGGTATACAGTCGGGAGGGAGTGGCCCTGGGAGGACGCAACATTAACTCCGGACCACAAGAAGTCTCATGGCATCAGGTCAAACATGGGCAAGGAAACCTACTGCTGATTACCACCTACCACCCTCCCTCAGCTGATGAATCAGTACTTCCCCATTTTGAACACGACTTGGAAGAAGCACTGAGGGTAGCAAGTGTACAGAATGTACTCTGGGTGGGGGGCTTCAATGTCTATCACCAAGAGTGGCTCGGTAGCACCAATACTGACCGAGGTGGCTGAGTCCTGAAAGACATAGCTGCCAGACTGGGCCTGCGGCAGAAGGTGAGAGAACCAACACGAGGGAAAATGTATTAAACCTCGTCCTCACCAATCTACTTGTCGCAGATGCATCTGTGCATGGATTGGTAGGAGTGACACAGTCCTTGTGGAGACGAAGTCCATTTTCACACTGAGGACACCCTTCATCGTGTTAAATGTGATAGATTCAGAACAGATGTAGCAACTCAAAACTGGACATCCATGAGGCGCTGTGGGCCATCAGCAGCAGCAGAATTGTATTCCACCACAATCTGTAAGCTCATGGCCCGGCATATTCTTCACTCTACCATTACCATCAAGCCAGGGGACTAACCCTGGTTCAATAAGGAGTGTAGAAGAGCATGCCAGGAGCAGCAGCAGGCACACCTAAAAATGAGGTGCCAACCTGGTGAGGCTACAAAACAGGACTACATGCATGCTAAACAGCAGAAGCAGCATGCTATAGAAAGAGCTAAACAATCCCACAACCAACGGATCAGATCAAAGCTCTGGAGTCTTGTCACATCCAGTTGTTAATGGTGGTGGACAATTAAACAGCTAACAGGAGGAGGAGGCTCCATGAACATCCCCATCCTCAATGATGGAGGAGCCCAGCATGTGAGTGCAAAAGCCAAGGCTGAAGCGTTCACAACCAACTTCAGCCAGAAGTGCTGAGTGGACAATCCACCTCAGCCTCCTCCTGAGGTTCCCACCATTACAGAAGCCAGTCTTCAGCCAATTCAATTCACTCCACGTGATATCAAGAAATGGCTGAGCGCACTAGATACAGTAAAGTCTATGGGCTCCGACAAAATCCCTGCTGTAGTGCTGACGACTTGTGCTCCAGAACGCGCCGCACCTCTAACCAAGCTGTTCCAATACAACTACAACACTGGCATCTTCTTGACAAAGTGGAAAATTACCCAAGTATCTCCTGTCCACAAAATGCAAGACAAATCCAATCCGGTCAATTACCATCCCATTAGTCTACTCTCAATCATCAGCAAAGTGATGGAAGGTGTCATCGACAGTGCTATCAAGCAGCACTTACTCACCAATAACCTGCTCACCGATGCTCAGTTTGGGTTCCGCCAGGGCCTCTCGGCTCCAGACCTCATTACAGCCTTGGTCCAAAAGAGCTGAATTCCAGAGGTGAGGTGAGAGTGACTGCTCTTGACATCAAGGCAGCATTTGACCGAGTGTGGCATTAAGGAGCCCTAGTAAAATTGAAGTCAATGGGAATCGGGGAAAACTCTCCAATAGCTGGAGTCATACCTAGCACAAAGGAAGATGGTTGTGGTAGTTAGAGGCCAATCATCACAGCCCCAGGACATCGCTGCAGGACTTCCTCAGGGCAGTCTCTAGGCCAACCACCTTCAGCTGCTTCATCAATGACCTTCCCTCCATCATGAGGTCAGAAGTGGGGATGTACGCTGATGATTGCAAAGTGTTCAGTTCCATTAGCAACCCCTCAGATAATGAAGCAGTCCATGCCCGCATGACCTGGATGACGTTCAGGCTTGGGCTGACAAGTGGCAAGTAACATTCGTGCCACACAAATGCCAGGCAATGACCATCTCCAACAAGAGAAAGTCTAACCACCTCCCCTTGACATTCAATGGCATTACCATTGTTGAATCCCCCACCATCAACATCCTGGGGGTCACCATTGACCAGAAACTTAACTGGACCAGCCACATAAATACAATGGCTACAAGAGCAGGTCAGAAGTTGGGTATTCTGTGGTTCAGTGTCTCACCTCCTGACTCCTCAAAGCCATCTGCAAGGCACAAGTCAGGAGTGTGATGGAATACTCTCCACTTGCCTGGATGAGTGCAGCTCCAACAACACTCAAGAAGCGCGACACCATCCAGGACAAAGCAGCCCGCTTGATTGGCACCCCATCCACCACATTAAACATTCACTCCCTCCACCACTGGTGTACCGTGGCTGCAGTGTGTACCATCTACACGATGCACTGCAGCGACTCGCCAAGGCTTCTTCGACAACACCTCCCAAACCCACGGCCTCTACCACCTAGAAGGACAAGGGCAGCAGATGCATGGGAGCACTATCACCTCCAAGTTCCCCTTCAAGTCACACACCATCCTGACTTGGAAATATATCATCGTTCCTTCATTGTTGTTGGGTCAAAGTCCTGGAACTCCCTCCCTAACAGCACTATGGGAGTACCTTGACCACAAGGACTGCATTGATTCAAGAAGGTGGCTCACCACCACTTTTTCAAGGGCAATTAGAGATGGGCAATAAATGCTGGCCTTGCCAGCAATGCCCACATCCCATGAATGAATAAAAAAAAGTGTTCAAATCAAACAGTGTTTACAAAAGGAATGGGAGGGGAGAGAAATTTCCGAATTGAGGGTACAGTTTAAAAGTGAATGTGAACGGAAAGATTTTCAAAAAAACAAGAGAGGACATATTGAGGAAGTTGCTGAAACTCCAGATAGATAAAGTTGCTGGCTCTGACAACTTTCATCCCAGGGTTCTGTGGGAATTGGTTCAAATGATTGCAAGTCCTCCTGTGGATATTTTTCAGAGTTCACTGGACTCAGGCCAAATCCCAGATGATTGGAAAATAACAAATGTGACTCCCATTGTCAAAAAAGGAGCAAGGATAACTCAGCATATTATAAGCCTGTAAACCTTACTTCCATTGTTGGGAAAGTGTTTGAAAGAATTGTAAGGGATAATATTAGCGAGCATCTAGAGGAGCATGAGCTATTCCAAGATAGTCAGAATGGTTTTCGGAGTGGGAAGTCATGCTTGACTTATTTATTGAGTTTCTTTGAGGAGATAACAGACCTAGTAGATAGGAGAGAGACTATGGATGTTATCTACCTGGATTTCAGGAAGTCATTTGACTCTGTCCCACATAATAGGCTAATACATAAGGTCGAAGCCCATGGGATAGATGGAAATGTATCAAAATGGATTGGCAAATGGTTGGTAGGTAGATAACAATGAGTTGTAGTGCAAAGGTAGGTATCTGGTTGGCAGCCAGTTACCAGTGGAGTGCCACAAGGTTCAGTGTTGTGGCTGCTGTTGTTTATCATTTTTATATATGATTTAGAGGACGGAATTGTGTCCAAAGTGTCCAAAATTGCAAACAGTACCAAATTGAGAACAGATGAATATCAATGCACGCAAATTCAAAATGATGTGGACAAGCTCTATCAGTGGGTAGAGATGCACTTTAATACGGGGAAATTGAAGATCATGAAATTTGGTAGGTTGAAGGTTGATGTGGATTATGTGCTAATTGGAAATATACTTGAGCTATCGGAGCAGGAGAGAGAACTTGGGGTTTTAGTGGGCAGGTCACTAAACCCATCAGCACAATGGTCATAAGCTGTTAAAAAAGCAAACAGAATGTTGAGATGCATAGAAAGTGGTATAACATATAAATCCAAAGAGCTTATTTTAAAACTGTATTGGGCCTGCTGAGACCATATCTGGAGTACTGTGTGCAGTTTTGGTCTAGATATTTCTAAAATGATCTTCTGTTATAGGAGGGGGTACAGAGAAAGGCTACACAGTTGATCCCACAACTTAAGGGAATGACATATGAGGAAAGATTGACTACCCTGGGTCTTTTCTCTTTTGAAAAGAGAAGACTGAGAGTGGATATGATAGATGTGTTTAAAATTATGAAAGGTTTGGACAAATTGGATCAATGTAAACTTTTCTGCCATGTACAGAATTTAAGCACGAGGGATTATATTTACAAATTAAGGACAACAGAAAATAGAAAATGCCGAAGGAACTTTTTTATTAAAAGGATGATAAGTAGGTGGAATAGAATCCTGGTATGGATGGTGAAACAATAAGAAACCAGAAGGAACTGGACAGGTTCTTGTCAACAGATGGGATTCAGGGTTATTAGAAATGAACCAAGAGAATACTGTGGGTAGGTGGGCTAGATGGGCTGAAGGGAATACTGTGGGTAGGTGGACTAGATGGGCTGAAGGGGTACTGTGGGTAGGTGGGCTAGATGGGCTGAAGGGAATACTGTGGGTAGGTGGACTAGATGGGCTGAAGGGGTACTGTGGGTAGGTGGGCTAGATGGGCTGAAGGGAATACTGTGGGTAGGTGGGCTAGATGGGCTGAAGGGAATACTGTGGGTAGGTTGACTAGATGGGCTGAAGGGGTACTGTGGGTAGGTGGGCTAGATGGGCTGAAGGGAATACTGTGGGTAGGTGGGCTAGATGGGCTGAAGGGAATACTGTGGGTAGGTGGGCTAGATGGGCTGAAGGGGGTACTGTGGGTAGGTGGGCTAGATGGGCCGAAGGGAGTACTGTGGGTAGGTGGGCTAGATGGGCCGAAGGGAGTACTGTGGGTAGGTGGGCTAGATGGGCCGAAGGGGTTACTGTGGGTAGGTGGGCTATTTGGGCCGAAGGGGGTACTGTGCGTAGGTGGGCTAGATCCTCAAAAGGTCTTCTACTGCCTGATATATTACTATAGGGACGATTTTAACCCCACCTGCTGAAAACCGGCTCGGAGTTAAATTCAATGCCTATATTACTAAAAATTTCACACAATTGACTGAGAATAAATGAAATTGACCAATAAGTTTCCTCCACTTTCTTCCTCTCCTAGATGCAGGCACTGAACTTTGTAGCAACACCACAGCTGACCAGCAAATCAAAGAAAAGAAACCAGAAGGTAATGATAGCTCTGCGTTCTCCTGTTTTACTAGGTATTCACCTTGCTCCTCCACAACTTCCTAAATGAACCTCATTTCCTCCCCTGGTCTCCTGGGTTAAACATCGCTCCTCTACTGGTCCCCTGGATCTTCCTCTGCTCCTCTGCTGACTCATATGAACATACAAACAATGACCAACAGGAAAAGACCCTCTGGTCCATCCAGCCTGTTCCACACAATTGTAACACCTTGTGCATCACAATATATATATTTTCCACCCCACCCAAAACCATAGTCTGTACTTTGGTTGTCTGATATCTACAGGGTCAGTTATCAGCTCCTCACTGGTTCCGGAACCGGACTTCTCTCGTCTTCTAGCGGCCAGACTGGTCTTCACTACCTCTTTATTCCCCCTGCTGGTTTCTGAATGGGACCTCACTGCCCGGAGATTCCCTCTCCCCTCAGAACAGGCCCTCAGATATTGGGCTGGTTTCTGCTTTTGTAACAGTTCCAATCCTAATGACCCCTCCTTACAATGCCTAACTCTCTGGCTCTAGTCCATGTAACCTCAGATTTCCTTCCCCCTCGCCCACCCCATTCATGCACGCACTTTGCCTGCTGCACGGATCCCAGTCCCTTACTGCCATTTTTTTCCAGCCATTTCCAGGCCCTACCCTGTTCTCTCCTTTTCTCCTCCCCATCCACCAATGTCCCTTTTCACCTCCCCTATTCTAGCACCATGCCTCACTCGATTCTTGCTCCCACTTGATACTATCCCTTTGCCTCTTCTCTCCTGACGTGTCCCAGACCACACCCACTCTGTAGTTTCACGCCATCTTATCCCATGCCCTCTCCATATGTATATCTTCCATGGGACCCATCTCCTGCTTCCTTGACTTCCCTGCCACTCAACTGCTGCCCCCTCAAATCACCTCCATGCCCACATTCTAATTGAACTCCCTTTCTAAATCCCTCTGCCTCTCCTTTTCTCTCACCACTTTTAAAAACCTCAAAACCTATCTCCCTGACCAAGCTTGAAGTCATTCCTTCTACCCTCACTCTCCAGGGCTCAGCCTCCATTTCCACTGTGATGTCATCCATTTTGGATCCAAGAAAGACAAATTGGAATATTTTCTCAATGGTGAGAAACTAGGAACTGTGGAGGACCAAAGGGATTTGAGTATCCAGCTATATATATTACTAAAAGCTGGTGCAAAAAGTAATCAAAAAATCTCATGAACTGTTGTCCTTTGTCTCAAGGGGGCAGAAATACAAAGGGGAGGAAGTGATGTTTCAGTTGTACAGAGCCTTGCTCAGACCCCATCTGGAGTAACTGCATTTAATTTTGGGCACCGCATCTCAAGAAGGATATATTGGCCTTGAAGGGGATGCAGCGTAGATTCACCAGAATGATACATGGGCTTAAAGGGTTAAATTATGAGGACAGGGAACTGGGAACATTTGGGAAATGGGTACAGTAGCATAGTGATTATGTTACTGGACTAGTAATCCAGAGGCCTGGACTAATAATAAGAACATAAGAACATAAGAAATAGGAGCAGGAGTAGGCCATTTGGCCATTTGAGCCTGCTCCGCCATTCAATAAGATCATGGCTGATCTTCTAACTCATCTCTACTTTCCTGAACTATCCCCATATCCCTTGATCCCCTTAATATTCAAAAATCTATCGATCTCTGTCTGGAATATACTCAACAACTGAGCCTCCACAGACCTCTGGGGTAGAGAATTCCAAAGATTCACCACCCTCTGAGTGAAGAAATTTCTCCTCATCTCAGTCCTAAATGGCTGCCCCTTATTCTGAGACTGTGACCCCTGGTTCTAGACTCCCCAGCCAGGGGAAACATCCTCCCTGCATCTACCCTGTCAAGCCCTGTAAGAATTTTGTATGTTTCAATGAGATCACCTCTCATTCTTCTAAACTCTAGAGAATATAGGCCAAGTCTACTCAATCTGTCCTCATAGGACAATCCCCCCATCCCAGGAACCAGTCTGGTGAACCTTTGTTGCACTTCCTCTATGGCAAGTAAGGAGACGAAAACTGTACACAATACTCCAGGTTTGGTCTCACCAGGGCCCTATATAATTGCAGTGAGACATCTTTACTCTTATACTCAAATCCTCTTGTAATAAAGGCCAACATACCATTTGCTTTCCTAATTACTTGCTGTACCTGCATGTTAACTTTCAGTGATTCGTGTACAAGGACACCCAGGTCCCTCTGAACACCAACATTTCCCAATCTCTCATCATTTAAAAAATACTCTGCTTTTATATTTTTCCGACCAAAGTGGATAACTTCTGGAGACATGAGTTCAAATCCCAACACGACAGTTCGTGAATTTGAATTCAATTAATTAAATAAATGTGGAATAAAAAGCTAGTATCAGTAATGGTCACCAGGAAGATATTTCCAAGTCAGGATGGTGTGTGACTTGATGGGGAACTTGGAGGTGGTGGTGTTCCCATGCGCCTGCTGCCCTTGTCCTTCTAGGTGGCAGAGGTCGCGGGTTTGGGAGGTGCTGTCGAAGAAGCCTTGGTGAGTTGCTGCAGTTCATCTTGTAGATGGTACGCACTGCAGCCACGGTACGCCGGAGGTGGAGGGAGTGAATGTTTAAGGTGGTGGATGGGGTGCCAATCAAGCGGGCTGCTTTGTCCTGGATGGTGTCGAGCTTCTTGAGTGTTGTTGGAGCTGCACTCATCCAGGCAAGTGGAGAGTATTCCATCACACTCCTGATTTGTGCCTTATAAATGGTGGAAAGGCTTTCGGGAGTCAGGAGGTGAGACACTCGCTGCAGAATACCCAGCCTCTGACCTGCTCTTGTAGCCACTTTATTTATGTGGCTGGTCCAGTTAAGTTTCTGGTCAATGGTGACCCCCAGGATGTTGATTGGGGGGATTCAGCGATGGTAATGTCATTGAATGTCAAGGGGCGGTGGTTAGACATCTCTTGTTGGGGGTAGTTATTGCCTGGCACTTGTGAGGTGCGAATGTTATTTGCCACTTATTAGCCCAAGCCTGAATGTCATCCAGTTCTTGCTGCATGCGGGCATAGATTGCTTCATTATCTGAGGGGTTGCGAATGGAACTGAACACTGTGCAGCCATCAGCAAACATCCCTACTTCTGACCCTATGATGGAGGGAAGGTCATTGATGAAGCAGCTGAAAATGGTTGGGCAATGGACACTGCCCTGAGGAATTCATGCAGTGATGTCCTGGAGCTGAGATGATTGACCTCCAACAACCACAACCATCTTCCTTTATGCTTGGTATGACTCAAGCCAGTTGAGAGTTTCCCTCCTGATTCCCATCGACTTCAATTTTACTCGGGCTCCTTGATGCTGCACTTGGTCAAATGCTGCCTTGATGTCAAGGGCAGTCACTCTCACCTCACCTCGAGAATTCAGCTCTTTTGTCCGTGTTTGGACCAAGGCTGTAATGAGCTCTGGAGCCGAGTGGCCCTGGCGGAAACCAAACTGAGCATCGATGAGTAGGTTATTGGTGCGTAAGTGCCGCTTGATAGCACTGTTGCTGACACCTTCCATCACTTTGCTGATGATTGAGAGTAGACTGATGGGGTGGGTAATTGGCTGGATTGGATTTGTCCTACTTTTTGTGGACAGGACATACCTGGGCAGTTTTCCACATTGTTGGATAGATGCCAGTGTTGTAGCTATACTGGAACAGCTTGGCTAGAGGCGAGGCTAGTACTGGAGCACAAGTCTTCAGCACGACAGCCGGGATGTTGTCGGGGCCCATAGCCTTTGCTGTATCCAGTGCGCTCAGCCGTTTCTTCATATCACGTGGAGTGAATCGAATTGGCTGAAAACAGGCTTCTGTGATGGTGGGGACCTCAGGAGGAGGCCAATATGGATCATCCACTCGGCACTTCATCCCTGGCTTTTGCACTCACGTGCTGGGCTCCACCATCATTGAGGATGTGGATATTCATGGAGCCTCCTCCTCCTGTTAGTTGTTTAATTGTCCACCACTATTCACGACTGAATGTGGCAGGACTGCAAAGCTTTGATCTGATCCGTTGATTGTGGGATCACTTAGCTCTGTCAATAGCATGCTGCTTCTGCTGTTTAGCATGTATGTAGTCCTGTACCGTAGCTTCCCCAGGTTGGCACTTCATTTTTAGGTACACCTGGTGCTGCTCCTGGCATGCTCTACTACACTCATCATTGAACCAGGGTTGGTCCTCTGGCTTGATGGTAGAATGCGGGATATGCCGGCCCACGAAGTTACAAATTTTGGTGGAATAAAATTCTGCTGCTGGTGATGACCCACAGCTCCTCATGGACGCCCAGTTTTGAGCTGCTAGGTCTATTCTGAATGTATCCCAATTAGCACGGTGGTAGTGCCACACAAAACGATGGAGAGTATCCTCAGTGTGAAGACGGGACTTCGTCTCCACAAGGACTGTGCAGTGGTCACTCCTACCAATGCTGTCATGGAAAGATGCATCTGTGACAGGTAGATTGGTGAGAATGAGGTCAAGTAGGTTTTTCCCTCGTGCTGTTTCTCTCGCCACCTGCCGCAGGCCCAGTCTGGCAGATATGTCCTTGAGGACTCAGCCAGCTCGGTCAGTGGTGGTGCTACTGAGCCACTCTTGGTGATAGACATTGAAGTACCCCACCCAGAGTACATTCTGTGCCCTTGCTACCCTCAGTGCTTCTTCCAGGTGGTGTTCAACATGGAGGAGTACAGATTCATCAGCTGAGGGCGGTAGGTGGTAATCAGCAGGAGGTTTCCTTGCCCATGTTTGACCTGATACCATGAGACTTCATGGGGTCCAGAGTCAATGTTGAGGACTCCCAGGTCCACTCCCTCCCTCCTGTATGCCACTGTGCTGCCACCTCTGGGATGGTGATGGAGGAGTCTGGGACGTTGGCTGTAAGGTATGAATCTGTGAGTATGACTATGTCAGGCTGTTGCTTGACTAGTCTGTGCGACAGCTCTCCCAATTTTGGCGCAATTCCCCAGATGTTAGTGAAGAGGACTTTGCAGGGTTGACTGGGCTAGGTGTGCCTTTGTCGTGTCCGGTGCCTAGGTAAATGCCGGGTGGTCCGTCCAGTTTTATTCTTTGTATACCTCTTTGCAGTGGTTTAGTACAATTGAGTGGCTTGCTATGCCATTTCAGAGGGCAGTTAAGAGTCAACTACAGTGCTGTGGGTCTGGAATCACATGTAGACCAGACCAGGTAAGGACGGCAGATTTCTTTCCCTAAAGGACAGTAGTGAACTGGATGGGTTTTTATGACATTCTGCTAGTTTCATGGTCACTGTTATTGGTACTAGCTTTTTATTCCAGATTTATTAATTAACTAAATTTAAATTCCCTAGATTCCGTGGTGGGATTTGAACTCATGTCTCTGGCCCTGCAAACTTCTCCTCACTAACATCTGGGGATTTGGGCCAAAATTGGAAGTGCTGGCCCACAGCACTTGGAAGAATATCGTAATTCCTTCATTGTCGCTGGGTCAAATCCTGGATCTCCCCACCTAACAGCTGTGGGAGTATCTTCACCTCACGGACTGTAGCGATTCTAGAAGGTAGCTCAACACCACCTTCTCAAGGGCAATTAGGGATGGGCAATAAATGCTGGCCTTGCCAGTGACGCCCACATCCCAGGAATGAATCAATGAAAAAATGAGTGACCACACTATAATTAGAGGTAGAGTAAGAATGGAAAATGAAAAAGTAAAGTCAGGGGCAAGGGCACTTCAGTGAAAAAAGCAAATTATAATGAAATAAAAGGGGACCTCAGACAGATTAAATGGAAGGAAAAACTGGCAAATAGAACCATAGATCTGTAGTGGTAAATATTTTCACAGGAGATGGAAAGGGTACATGCAAATCACTGAAAGATCATGGACAGAGGGAGAGATCCAATGAAGGATTGGGGACAGAGGGATCAGGGACAGAGGAGAGAATCATTGAAGGGTTGTGGATGGAGGGAAACTCATTGACAGATTGGAGATGGGGAGAGTCTCACTGTATGATCAGGGACAGAAGGAGAGAATCACTGAAGGATTGGAGACAGAAGAAGAGACTCATTGAAGGATTGGAGACACGGGGAGGGATACACTGAAGAATCAGGGACAGAGGCAGAGACTCATTGAAGGATTGGAGACAGAGGGAGAGACTCATTGAAGGATTGGAGACACGGGGAGGGATACACTAAAGAATCAAGGACAGAGGGAGAGACTCTGAACGATTGGAGACAGAGGGAGAGACTCATTGAAGGATTGGAGACAGAGGGAGAAACTCACTGAAGGATTGGAGATAGAAGCGGAGATACACTGAAGGATCAGGGACAGAAGGAGAGACTCACTGATGGATCAGGGACAGAGGGAGAGACTCATTAAAGGATCAGAGATAGGGAAAGACTCACTGAAGGATCAGAGACAGAAGGAGAGAATCATTGAAGGATTGGAGACAGAAGGAAAAACTCACTGAAGGGTTGGAGACAGAAGGAGTGATTCACACCATGAGCAACCAGGGATTTGAAACATTAGAAAAAAGTATTTCTATAAATAACTTGCTATCTGTGTAAGTTCAGGGTAAGTTCCTTTATACATTAGTGTTAAATAGGCTGTTGTGACTCTTGTTCCAGATTATGCTGAGCCTATCCAACGGCTGAAGGACAAGGAGACCCTCTTTATGCTACTTGCTCTTCACATGGAAGAGTCTCCACTCTGTGAAGAACCAGCTGACCTAAGGGTCACAAAGAAAAATATCAAGGTAATATCAATTACAATCACTGCAGATTCATAATATCAAGTTTGGTTGTTCCAAACAACTGAAGAGTAGAAACCATTTACCAAGGTTTTTTCTTGCATAGAATCTAAAACACCAATTTTAACTTGGGGCTGGAATTTGGGGACAGAAGCGGGTGGCAATCTGTTGTCCTTGGAAATCATCATCAGAGCATCTTTTCCATTGGGGCACAAACAGTCAGTTACTCAAAGATAAATTGTCACCAGATCTGTTCTAGATTTGATTAAGTTCTTTTTTGGTCAGTTGGGTATTTGACACAGGCATGAGTCTCCAAATCAAACTACTAAGAAATCAATACAGGTAGAGTTCTGGTTTGCCTGATATGGAGTGCATACTCTGTCCACATACGGACACATCCTGCTCACCTAGATCCAGAGAGTTTACGCACAATTTGACAATGGCCAAGGGTCCGCGATGAGAAGATAGATTGCTGGAGTTCAACTAACTAAAACCATGCAGTTACCAGCACAGAGCACGAGCAAACATGTTTTTTCTTTGAGTTGTTTGATGAGGTAACAGAAAGGGTGGATGAGGGCAGTGCAGTTGATGTTGTGTATATGGAATTTCAAAAGGTGTTTAATAAAGAACCACATATTAGGCTTGTTAGCAAAATTAAAGCCCATGGGAGAAAAGGAGCAGTAGCAGCATGGATACAAAATTGGCTAAGGGACAGAAAACAGAGAGTTGTGGTGACTGGCTGTTTTTCAGACTGGAGGGAGGTATACAGTGGCGCTCCCCAAGGTTCAGTATTAGGACCACTGCTGTTTTTGATATACATTAATGACTTGGACTTGGGGGCACAGGGCACAATTTTGCAGATGACATGAAACTTGGAAGTGTAGTAAACAACGAGGAAGATAGTAATAAACTTCAAGAGGACATAGACAGGCTGGTTGAATGGGCGGACACATGGCAGATGAAATTCAATACAGAAAAGTGTGATGTGATACATTTTGGTAGGAAGAATGAGGAGAGACAATACATGCTAAATGGTACAATTTTAAAGGGGGTGCAAGAAAAGAGAGACCTTGGGGGTGTTTGTGCACAAATTTTTGAAGGTGGCAGGACAGGTTAACAATGCAGTTAATAAAGCATATAGGATCCTGGGCTTTATAATAGAGGCATAGAGTACAAAAGCCAGGAAGTTATGCTAAACCTTTATAAAACACTAGTTCGGCCCCAATTCTGGGCACCACACTTTAGGAAGGGCGTGAAAGCTTTGGAGAGGGTACAGAAGAGATTTACTAGAATAGTTCCAGGGGTGAGGGATTACAGTTACGTGGATAGACTGCAGAAGCTGGGGTTGTTCTCCTTAGAGCAGAAAAGGCTAAGAGGAGATTTGATAGAGGTATTTAAAACCATGAAGGGATTAGATAGAGTAAATAAAGAGAAACTGTTTCCAATGGCTGAAGGGTTGCTAATGAGAGGGCACAGATTTAAGGTGATTGGCAAAAACACCAGAGGCGACATGAGGAAAAATTTCTATATGTAACGAGTGGTTAGGATTTGGAATGCACTGCCTGATAGGGTGGTGGATATAGATTCAATCGTAACCTTCAAAAGGGAATTGGATAAATATTGGAAGCAGAAAAATTTGCAGGGATATGGGGAAAGAGCGGGGGAGTGGGACTAATTGGATTGCTTTTCAAAAGAGCCAGCGCAGACTCGATGAGCTGAATGGCCTCCTTCTGTGCTGCACTATCCTATGATTCTATGTTTCTGTTTCTACTTGCCCAGCTAGTTGTTGAAGCAAAGTTCATAATTTCTTTTAAAAATAAATTAGATAGTTGCTTGAAAAAAGGAATATTAAAGCATACGTGGAGTGAGCAGGAGAGTGGGATTAGACTAGGTGAAATTTTAAAAGTTTAGGGTTGTGATCAGAAGAGAGGGATTAAACAACCTGGGATATTAAAGTGTATGAAGAGTGAGCCAGAAAGTGGGGTTAGAGTTGATGCGGTATGGGGCTGGAGCAAGAAAGTGGGATTGGATTAGATGAGATATTAAAGGGTTTGCGAGTGATCACAAGAGTTGGATTAGGCTATCTGGGATAGTAAATGGACGGGGATGCAAACAGGCGGAATCGCTTTGGCCGCCCACTATACACTCCACCCAATATTCAGTTTCATTGGCTCAATAGAACTGAATATCGGGCATGTAATGGCAAATGTGATTCCGCCTGTTGGCCCATGTTCAATTCACCACGACCATCTCTTACAGATCTCCCCGCTCTTACAGATCTCCCCTCTCTTACAGATCTCCCCTCTCCTACAGATCTCCCCTCTCTTACAGATCTCCCCTCTCTTACAGATCTCCCCTCTCTTACAGATCTCCCCTCTCCTACAGATCTCCCCTCTCTTACAGATCTCCCCTCTCTTACAGATCTCCCCTCTCCTACAGATCTCCCATCTCTGACAGATCTCCCCTCTGCTACAGATCTCCCATCTCTTACAGATCTACAATCTATTACAGATATACTATCTGCTGATCTATCATCTCTTGATCTCCTATATATTATATATCCCAATCTCGATCAGATCAATCATCTCTTATAGATCTACCATTTCTTTCAGATTACCCATCTCTTGGTCTACTATCTCTTACAGATCTATCATCTCTTACAAATCTCCCATCTCTTGATCTACCATTGCTTAGAGAAGTCCCATCTCTTGCTCTTCCATCTCTTACAGATCGCCCATCTCCTCCCGATCTGCGATCTCTTGATCTCCCATCTCTTACAGACCTACCAGTTCTTACACATCTACCATCCTTTGCAGGGCTCCCATCACTTGACCTCCCATCTCTTGATCTACCATCTCTTATATCTACCATTTCTTACTGATCTCTCATCCCTTGACGCCCATCTGTTGTTCTAGCATTTGTTACAGATCTAACATCTCTTACAGATCTCCCAACTCTTGATCTCCCATTTCTTGATCTTCCATCTCTTACAGATCTCCCAACTCTTGATATCACATCTCATGATCTGTCATCTCTTGATCTATAATCTCTTGCGGATCTCCCATCTCTTACACATCAACCATCCCTTACAGATATCCCATCCCTTCATCTCCCATCTCTTGAGTTGCCATCTCATGATCTCCCATCCCTTGATCTACTGTCCTGTACAGATTCCCCATTTCATACAGATCTACCATCTCTTGATCTACCACCTTTTACACATCTATAATCTCTTGCAGATCACCCAACTCTTGATATCACATCTCTTGATCTACCAAATCTTACAAATCTATCAGATCTTACGGATCTACTGTCTCTTACAGATCTAACATCTCTTACAGATCTATTATAGATCTTCCATCTCTTACAGTTCTCCTATCCCCTGATCTCCTATCTCTTGCACTACCATCTCTTCATCTGCCATCTCTTGATCTACCATTTTTTTCAGATCTACCATCTCTTACCAATCTACAATCTTCTAGCCTTGCCATCTCATAGAGTCATATAGAGTTATAGAGTTATACAGCACAGAAAGAGGCCCTTCAGCCCATCGTGTCCGCGCCGGCCATCAAGCCCTGTCTATTCTAATCCCATTTTCCAGCACTTGGTCCATAGCCTTCTATGCTATGGCGTTTCAAGTGCTCATCTAAATGCTTCTTGAATGTTGTGAGGGTTCCTGCCTCTACCACCCTTTCAGGCAGTGAGTTCCAGATTCCAACCACCCTCACAGGATCACAGAATCCCCACAGTGCAGATAGAGGCCATTTCGGCCCATCGAGCCTGCACCGACACATATCCCACCCTATCCCCGTAACCCCACGTATTTAATCCCCCCTAACACTAAGGGTCAATTTATCATAGCCAAATCAACCTAACCCACACATCTTTGGACTGTGGGAGGAAACCGGAGCACCCGGAGCACCCTCTGGGTGAAAAAGTTTTTCCTCAAATCCCCTCTAAACCTCCTGCCCCTTACCTTGAAACTATACCCCCTGGTTATTGACCCCTCTACTAAGGGGAAAAGTTCCTTTCTATCTACCCTATCTATGCCCCTCATAATTTTGTACACCTCAATCAGGTCCCCCCTCAGCCTTCTCTGCTCTAAGGAAAACAACCCCAGCCTGTCCAGTCTCTCTTCATAGCTGAAGCGCTGCAGCCCAGGTAACATCCTGGTGAATCTCCTCTGCACCCTCTCCAATGCAATCACATCCTTCCTATAGTGTGGCGACCAGAACTGCACACAGTATTCCAGCTGTGGCCTAACTAGCGTTTTGTACAGCTCCATCATAACTGCCCTGCTCTTATATTCTATGCCTCGGCTAATGAAGGCAAGTATCCCATATGCTTTTTTAACCACCTTATCTACCTGTCCTGCTGCCTTCAGGGATCTATGTACATGCACACCAAGGTCCCTCTGATCCTCTGTCCTTCCTAGGGTCCTACCATTCATTGTGTATTCCCTTGCCTTGTTAGTCCTCCCAAAATGCATCACCTCACACTTGTCAGGGTTAAATTCCATTTGCCACTGTTCTGCCCATCTAACCAACCCGTCTATATCGTCCTGTAGCCTGAGGCTTCCCTCCTCGCTATTTACCACCCCACCAATTTTCGTGTCATCTGCAAACTTACTGATCATACCTCCTACATTCATATCTAAATCATCAATGTACACTACAAACAGCAAAGGACCCAGCACCGATCCCTGCGGTACACCACTGGACACAGGCTTCCAGTCACAAAAACAACTTTCGACCATCACCCTCTGCCTCCTGCCACTAAGCCAATTTTGGATCCAATGTGCCAAGTTGCCCTGGATCCCATGGGCTTTTACCTTCTTGACCAGTCTCCCATGCAGGACTTTGTCAAAAGCCTTACTGAAGTCCATGTAGACCACATCAACTGCACTACCCTCATCCACACACCTAGTCACCCCCTCGAAAAATTCAATCAAATTGGTCAGACATGATCTCCCCCTGATAAAGCCATGCTGACTATCCTTGATTAATCCTTGCCTCTCCAAGTGGAGACTAATTCTGTCCCTCAGAATTTTTTCCAATAATTTCCCTACCACTGATGTTAGGCTCACTGGCCTGTAATTCCCTGGTTTATCCCTACTACCCTTCTTGAATAATGGTACTACATTAGCTGTTCTCCAGTCCTCTGGCACCTCCCCTGTGGCCAGAGAGGTTCTGAAAATTTGTGTCAGAGCCCCTGCAATCTCCTCCCTTGCTTCACACAGCAGCCTGGGATACATCTCGTCTGGGCCTGGGGATCTTTCCACTTTTAAGCCCGCTAAAACCGCTTACAGATGTTCTGTCTCTTACAGATCTCCCATCTCTTAAATATCTCCTATCACTTGATTTCCCATCTCATGATCTACCACCTCTTACAGACCTCCCATCACTTGAGGTAAAATATTTTATAGATCTACCATCTTACAGATCTTCCATCTCATACAGATCAACATCCCTGGCAGATCTCCTATCTCTTGATCTCGCATCATTTGATCTACCAAATCTTACAGATCTCCAATCTCTTACAGATTTATCATCTCTTGATCACATCTACCATCCCTTTCACGTCTCATCTCTTGATCTTGCATCTCTTGATCTACCAACTTTTACAAATCTACCATCTTCCAGATGTGCCATCTCTTAATGATGTCCAATCTCTTACAGATCTAACATCTCTTACAGATCTACCATCCCATGCAGAGTTCCCATCTCTTGATCTACCATCTCTTACTGATCTACTATCTCTTCATTTCCCCTCTCTTGATCTCCCATTTCTTGATTCACCATCTTTTATACATCTACCATCTACCATCCCTTGCAGATCTCCCAACTCTTGATCTCGCATCTCTTGATCTACCAACTCTTACATATCTTACAGATCTACAATCTCTTACAGAACTAAAATCTCTTATAGATCTTCCATCTCTTACAGTTCTACCACCCCTTGATAACCCACCCCTTGATCTCCCATCTCTTGATCTCCCATATCTTGATCCACCATCTTTTACAGATCTACCATATCTTACAGATCTACCATCTCTTACCATCTACAACCTTCCAAACCTGCCATCTCTTACAGATGTTCCATCTCTTACACATCTCCCATCTCTTACAGATCTCTCATCTCTTGATTTCCCATCTCTTGATCTACCGTCTCTTACAGCTCTACCATCTTACATATCTACCATCAATTGCAGATCTCACATCTCTTGATCTTATGTCTCTTGATCTACCAACTCTTACAATGTTACTATCTTCCAGATGTGCCATCTCTTAATGATGTCCCATCTCTTACAAATCTGTCATTTCTTGATCTACCATCTCTTATTTTTTTATTTTTTCACTCCTGGGATGTGGGCGCCACTGGCAAGGCCAGCATGTATTGGCCATCCCTAATTGCCCTTGAGAAGGTGGTGGTGAGCTACCTTCTTGAACCACTGCAGTTCATGTAGTGATGATACTCACACCATGCTGTTAGGTAGGGTGTTCCAGGATTTTGACCCAGCGATGATGAAAGAATGGCGATATATTTCCAAGTCAGGATGGTGTGTAACTTGAAGGGAAACTTGGAGGTGGTGGTGTTCCCATGTGCCTGCTGCCCTTGTCCTTCTAGGTGGTAGAGGTCGTGATTTAGGAGGTACTGCTGAAGAGGCCTTGGCGAGTTGATGCAGTACATCTTGTAGCTGGTACACACTGCAACCACATTGCGCCAGTGGTGGAGGGAGTGAATGTTTAAGGTGGTGGATGAGGTGTGGATCAAGCGGGCTGCTTTGTCCTGGATGGTGTCGAGCTTCTTTAGTGTTGTTGGAGCTTCACTCATGAAGTGGAGAGTATTCAATCGCACTCCTGACTTGTGCCTTGTAGGTGGTGGAAAGTTTTTGAGGAGTCAGGAGGTGAGTCACTTGCCGCAGAATACCCAACCTCCAACCTGTTCTTGTAGCCTCAGTATTTATGTGGCTGGTCCAGTTAAGTTTCTGGTCATTGGTGACTCCCAGAATGTTGAAGTTAGTGGGAATCGGGGGAAATGTTTCCACTGGCTGGAGTCATACCCAACACAAAGGAAGATGGTTGTGGATGTTGGAGGCCAATCATCTCAGCCCCAGACATCACTGCAGGAGTTCCTCAGGGCAATGTATTAGGCCCAACCATCTTCAGCTGCTTCAGCGCTTTTGTCCATGTTTGGACCTAGGCTGTAATGGGGTCTGGAGCCAATTGGTCCTGGCAGAACCAAACTTAGCATCGGTGAGCAGGTTATTGGTGAGTAAGTGCTGCTTGATAGCACTCTCGACGACGCCTTCCATCACTTTGCTGATGATTGAGAGTAGGCTGATGGGGAGGTAATTGGCTGGATTGGATTTGTCCTGCTTTTTGTGGACAGGATATATCTGAGCATACTGCTGCCGCTGGTTAGCATGCATGTAGTCCTGTGGTGCAGCTTCACCAGGTTGTCACCTTATTTTCAGGTATACCTGGTGCTGCTCCTGGCATGCTCTTCTACAGTTCTCATTGAACCAGTGTTGGTCGCATGACTTGATGGTAATGGTAGAGTGAGGGATATGCCAGGCCATAAGGCTACAGATTGTGGTGGAATACAATTTTGCTA
The DNA here is from genome assembly GCA_030390025.1 of Squalus acanthias. NCBI lineage: Eukaryota > Metazoa > Chordata > Chondrichthyes > Squaliformes > Squalidae > Squalus > Squalus acanthias. The sequence goes on along the minus strand of JASTWF010000258.1, from coordinate 607,399 downwards.
CTGCTGATGGCCCACAGCGCCTCATGGATGCCAAGTTTTGAGCTGCTCTATCTATCCCATGTAGCACGGTGGTAGTGTCACACAACACGATGGAGGGTGTCTTCAGTGTGAAGACGGGATTTCGTCCCCACAAGGACTGTGCGGTGGTAACTTCTACCAATACCGTCATGCTGTTATGGACAGATGCATCTGTAACAGGTAGATTTGTGGGGATGAGGTGAAGCAGATTTTTCCCTCGTGTTGTTTCTCTCACCACCTGCCGCAGGCCCAGTCTGGTAGCTATGTCCTTCAGGACTCGGTTTGTAATGTTGCTACTGAGCCACGCTTGGTGATGAACATTGACATCCCCCACCCAGAGTACATTCTGTGCCCCAGTGCTTCTTCCAAGTGGTGTTCAACAAAGATTCATCAGCTGAGAGAGGGTGGTAGGTGGTAATCAGCAGAAAGTTTCCTTGCCCATGTTTAACCTGATACCATGAGACTTCATGGAGTCCGGAGTCAATGTTGAGGACTCCCAGGGCCACTCCCTTCCGACTGTATAGCACTGTGCCGCCACCTCTGTCCTGCTGGTGGGATAGGACATATCCAGGGATGGTGATGGAGGAGTCTGGGACGTTGGCTGATAGGTATGATTCTGTGATTATGACTATGGCAGGCTGTTGCTTGACTAGTCTGTGGGACGGCGCTCCCAATTTTGGCACAAGTTCCCAGATGTTAGTGTGCCTTTGTCGTGTCCGAATCCGATGCCTAGGTAGATGCTGGGTAGTCTGTCCGGTTTTATTCTTATTGTACTTTTTTGTAGTGGTTTGATACAACTGAGTGGCTTGTTCATTTCAGAGGGCAGTTAAGAGTCAATTACATTGCTGTGGGTCTGGAGTCTTTTATAGGCCAGACTAGGTAAGGCCGGCAGGTTTCCTTCCCTGAAGGACATTCGTGAACCAGTGCTTTTATGACAATCTGATAGCTTCATGGTGACCATTACTGATACTAGCTTTTTATTCCAGATCTTTACTTAAGTAACTGAATTCAAATCCACAAGCTGCCATGGTGGGATTTGAACTCAAGTCCAGTAACATAACCACTATGCTACCTTACCCTTGGTCTTGATCTCCCATCTCTTGATCACCATCTCTTGATCTACAATCTCTTACAGATCTACTATCTTCTACAAATTTACCATCTCTTGCACATCCCCCATCTCTTACAGATGTACCAACTCATACAGATCCAGCATCATTTACAGATCTCCCATCCCTTGATTTACCTGCTCTGACAGACCTCCCATCTCTTAGGCTTCCATCTCTTACAAATGTAAAATCTCCTACAGATCTACAGTCTCTTACAGATCTACCATCTATTACATATCTCCCATCGCTTGGTCTACTATTTCTTTCAGATCTCCCATCTCTTGCAGAACTCCCATCTACCATCACTTTCTGATCTACCATCTCTTACATATGTAACATCTCTTACAGATCTCTCATCTCTTGACTCCCCTATCTCTTGATCTACAAACTCTTACAGATTTACCATCTGCTACAGATCTACCATCTCTTACACATCCCCTATCTCTTACAGATTCCCCATCGTTTTGTCTACCATTTCGTACAGTTCTCCCATCTCTTACAGATGTACCAACACATGCAGATCTACCATTTGTTACTGCTCTCCCATCTCTTGCTCTATAGTGTCTTTTAGAACTCCCAACTCTTAATCTCTCAGCTCTTGATTTATCAGCTCGGACAGATCTACCATCATTTACAGATCTCTCAGATCTTGCAGATCTACCATTCCTTGCAGATCTACCATTCCTTACAGATCTCCCATCTTTTGCTCTACCATCTATTAAAGATCTACCATTTGTTACAGATATCACATCTCTTACAGATCTACTGTTTCTTTTAGATCTCCCATCGCTTGCAGAACACCCAGCTTTTATGGGTCTACCATCTTACAGAGTGTAGAAGAGCATGCCAGGAGCAGCACCAGGCGTACCTAAAAATGAGGTGCCAACCTGGGGAAGCTGCAACACAGGACTACATGCATGCTTAAAAGCAGAAGCAGCTATAGACAGGGCTAAGCGATCCCACAATCAACAGATCAGATCAAAGCTCTGCAGTCCTGCCACATCCAGTCGTGAATGGTGGTGGACCATTAAACAACTAACGGGAGGAGGATGTTCCATGAATATCCCCATCCTCAATGATGGTGGAGTCCAGCACGTGAGTGCAAAAGACAAGGCTGAAGTGTTTGCAACCATCTTCAACCAGAAGTGCCAAGTGGATGATCCATATCGGCCTACTCCTGAGGTCCCCACCATCACAGAAGCCAGTCTTCAGCCAATTCGATTCACTCCACGTGATATGAAGAAACGGCTGAGTGCACTGGATACAGCAAAGGCTATGGGCCCCGACAACATCCCGGCTATCGTGCTGAAGACTTGTGCTCCAGAACTAGCCGCGCCTCTAGCCAAGCTGTTCCAGTACAGCTACATCACTGGCATCTATCCGACAATGTGGAAAACTGCCCAGGTATGTCCTGTCCACAAATAGCAGGACAAATCCAACCCAGCCAATTACCGCCCCATCAGTCTACTCTCAATCATCAGCAAAGTGATGGAAGGTGTCATCGACAGAGCTCTTAAGCTGCACTTACTCACCAATAACCTGCTCACTGATGCCCAGTTTGGGTTCCGCCAAGACCACTCGGCTCCCAACCTCATTACAGCCTTGGCCCAAACACGGACAAAGGAGCTGAATTCCAGAGGTGAGGTGAGAGTGACTGCCCTTGACATCAAGGCAGCATTTGACCGAATGTGGCATCAAGGAGCCCTAGTAAAACTGAAGTCAATGGGAATCGGGAGGGGGAAAGCTCCACTGGCTGGAGTTATACCTAGCACAAAGGAAGATGGTTGTGGTGGTTGAAGGTCAATCATCACAGCCCCAGGACATCACTGCAGTAGTTACTCAGGACAGTGTCCTAGGCCCAACCATCTTCAGCTGCTTCATCAATGACCTTGCCTCCAACATAAGGTCAGAAATGGGGATGTTCACTGATGACTGCACAGTGTTCAGCGCCATTCACAACTCCTCAGATAATGAGGCAGTCCATGCCCTATTGCAACAAGACCTGGATGATGTTCAGGCTTGGGCTGATAAGTGGCAGGTAACATTCGCGCCACAGAAGTGCCAGGCAATGACTATCTCCAACAAGTGAGAATCTAACCACCTCCCCTTGACATTCAACGGCATTACCATCGCCGAATCCTCCACCATCAACATCCTGGGGGTCACCATTGACCAGAAACTTAACTGGACCAGCCACATAAATACTGTGGCAACAAGAGCAGGTCAGAGGCTAGGTATTCTGTGGCGAGTGTCTCACCTCCTGACTCCCCAAAGCCTTTCCACCATCTACAAGGCACAAGTAAGGAGTGTGATGGAATACTCTCCACTTGCCTGGATGAGTGCAGCTCCAACAACACTCAAGAAGCTCGACACCATCCAGGACAAAGCAGCCCGCTTGATTGGCACCCCATCCACCAACTTAAACAGTCACTCCCTCCACCACCGGCGTACCGTGGCTGCAGTGTGTACCATCTACAAGATGCACTGCAGCAACTCGCCAAGGCTTCTTCGACAGCACCTCCCAAACCCGCGACCTCTTCCACCTAGAAGGACAAGGGCAGCAGGCACATCGGAACACCGCCACCTCCAAGTTCCCCTCCAAGTCACACACCATCCTGACTTAGAAGTATATCGCTGATCCTTCATCGTCGCTGGGTCAAAATCCTGGAACTCCCTACCTAACAGCACTGTGGGAGTACCTTCACCACACGGACTGCAGCGGTTCAAGAAGGCGGCTCACCACCACCTTCTCAAGGGCAATTAGGGATGGCCAATAAATGCTGGCCTTGCCAGTGACGCCCACATCCCATAAACGAATGAAAAAAAACTAATCTATCACGAGTTTCATGTGATCTCATTCACCATAACTTTGGTCATTTAAGCCATTTCTCCGAGGTTTCTACCAAAGTTACAGCAGGAGGTCGGGTAAACCCTGCAGAAATTCAATCCCTCTCGCATTGTTTTTACAGAAATTTAACTCGCTCTTCTTTCTCAGAAACAAAGTAACTAAAAAGCTGGAATTGTGTCCATATTGTAACTTATATGGTTCATCTTTAAATGTCCCGGTGCCGAGCATTGTATGTGGAATTAAGTTGTGCGACCGATATGGAAGCCCACACTTTTCTGTCCATTAAAATTGAGGATAGAATATAAATCCAAGAGGTTAAAAATGAACTTGTATAGATTCATCGCCACCTCCAGTACTGGGTCCAATTCTGGTCACTTTACTACAAAGAGGGTATCCTGGCTTCAGAGACAATACAGAGGATGAAACTAAATTGATAGCTGGGTGGTGCCTCATTCCTGGTATGAGAAAGGACTAATGTTTGACGACACCACAAACTCTGGGGTAGAAATTGGTCTTGGATGGTAGCACCAAACGAGCGGTATCGCATTGGCTGCTTGTTGTATTCCCCATCCAATATTCAGTTCCATTGGTGTCAATAGCATAGTCAGGGGGATAGATACAGTTCTCTGCGGCCAAGAGCAAGAGTCCAGACGGCTGTGTTGCCTGCCCGGTGCCATGGTTCGGGACGTCTGCTCTGGGCTGGAGAGGAACTTGCAGTGGGAGGGGGAGGAGCCAGTGTTCATGGTCCATGTAGGTACCAACGACATAGGTAGAACTAGGAAAGAGGTTCTGCTGAGAGAGAATGAGCAGCTAGGGGCTAAATTAAAAAGCAGAACCTCAAGGGTAATAATGTCTGCATTATTACCTGAGCCACGAGCAAATTGGCATAGGGTAAATAAAATTAGAGAGATGAATGCGTAGCTCAAAGACTGGTGTGGGAGAAATAGGTTTCAATTCCTGGGGCACTGGCACCAGTACTGGGGAAAGTGGGATCTGTATCGTTGGGACGGTCTTCACCTGAACCGTGCTGGGACCAGTGTTCTGGCGAGTCGTATAACTAGGGCGGTAGAGAGGGCTTTAAACTAAATATTGGGGGCATGGGATCAAATTTGGGAAGATGTGGTAATTCAAAGATTAGAGACAAGGCAATAGAGAAAGGTATTAATATGGGAAATGATAAACAGACCGTGACAGGAAGGGATAGAGAGTACAAATCTAAGAGTAAATCAACAGATAAGGCGAGAGGTTACAAAAATAATAAAAGGACAAAACTAAAGGCTCTGCATTTGAATGCACATAGCATTCAAAACAAAACAGATGAACTGATAGCGCAAATAGAAATAAATAAATATGATCTGACAGCTATTACAGAAACATGGCTGCAGGATGACATAGATTGGGACCTGAATATTGAAGGGTACATGACATTTAGGAAGGACAGGAAGGTGGGAAAAGGTGGAGGGGTGGCTCTGTTAATTAATGATGGTATTAGCACAATAGAGAGGGATGACCTAAGTTCAGGAAACCAGGATGTAGAAGCGGTTTGGGTAGAGATGAGAAATAATAAAGGCAAGAAGTCACTTGTGGGAGTGGTGTACAGGCCCCCTAACAGTAACCACATGGTAGGATGGAGTATAAAGGAAGAAATAATGGGAGCTTGTCAGAAGGGTACGGCAATAATCATGGGGGATTTTAATTTGCATATAGACTGGAAAAATCAGATGGGCAAAGGTAGCATAGATGAGGAGTTCATGGAATGTTTTTGGGATAGTTTCTTACAACAGCACGTTCTGGAGCCAACCAGAGAGCAGGCTATACTAGACCTGGTATTGTGCAACGAGATAGGATTAATTAATGACCTCATAGTGAAGACGCCCCTAGGTAGCAGCGATCATAATATGATTGAATTTTACATTCAGTTTGAGAGAGAGAAGATTGGGTCCAAGACTAGTATTTTAAACTTAAATAAGGGCAATTATGAGGGCATGAAAGCAGAGCTAGCTAAAGTGAACTGGCAAATTAGGTTAAGGGATAGGTCAAGAGAGTTGCAGTGGCAGACATTTAAGGGGATATTTCAAAATACACAGAATATATACATTCCAACAAGAAAGAAAAATTCCAAGGGGAGGACCCACCATCCGTGGTTAACTAAAAAAGTTAAAGATAGTATTAAACTTAAAGAAAAAGCATATCATTGCGCAAAGATGGGTGGCAGGTCAGAAGATTGGACAGCATATAAAAAACAGCAAAGAATGACTAAAAGATTAATAAGGAGAGAAAAATTAGAGTATGAGAGAAAGCTAGCTAGAAATATAAAAACAGATAGTAAGAGTTTCTATAGATATTTAAAAAGAAAAGAGTTAACAAAGTGAGTGTTGGTCCTGTAAAAAGTGAGTCTGGGGAATTAATAATGGAAAATAAGGAGATGGCAGTTGAATTGAACAGGTATTTTGCATCGGTCTTCACTATAGAGGATACAAGTAATATCCCAGAAATAGCTGTAAATCAGGAAATGGAAGGGAGGGAGGAACTCAAGAAAATTATAATCACCAGGGAAGTGGTACTGAGCAAATTGTTGGAGCTGCGGACTGACAAGTCCTTGGGTCCTGATGGACTTCATCCTAGGGTCTTAAAAGAAGTGGCTAGTGAGATAGTTGATGCGTTGGTTTTAATTTTCAAAAATTCCCTAGATTCGGGGAAGGTTCCATTAGATTGGAAAATAGCGAATGCAACTCCTTTATTCAAAAAGGGAGGGAGGGAGACAGAAAGCAGGAAACTACAGGCCAGTTAGCTTAACATCTGTCATAGGGAAGATGTTCGAAGCTATTATTAAAGACGTTATAGCAGGGCACTTAGTTCAAAGTAATCAGGCAGAGCCAACATGGTTTTGTGCAAGGGAAATCATTTTTAACCAATTTATTGGAGTTCTTTGAGGAAGTAACATGTGTTGTGGATAAAGGGGAACCGGTGGATGTACTGTACTTAGATTTTCAGAAGGCATTTGATAAGGTGCCACATCAAAGGTTATTGCGGAAAATAAAAGCTCATGGTGTAGGGGGTAACATATTGGCATGGATAGAAGATTGGCTAGCGAACAGGAAACAGAGAGTAGGCATAAATGGGTCATTTTCTGATTGGCAAGATGTAACGAGTGGTGTGCCACAGGGATCAGTGCTGGGGCCTCAACTTTTTACAATTTATATAAATGATTTGGATGAAGAGACTGAAGGTATGGTTGCTAAATTTGCTGATGACACAAAGATAGGTAGGAAAGTAAATTGTGAAGAGGACATAAGGAGGCTACAAAGGGATATAGATAAGTTAAGTGAGTGGGCAAAGATCTGGCAAATGGAGTATAATGTGGGAAAATGTGAAGTTGTCCATTTTGGCAGGAAGAATAAAAAAGAAGCATATTATCTAAATGGTGAGAGATTGCAGAGCTCTGAGATGCAGAGGGATCTGGGTGTCCTAGTGCATGAATCACAAAAGGTTACTATGCAGTTACAGCAAGTAATTAGGAAAGCTAATAGAATGTTATTGTTTATTGCGAGGGGAATTGAATACAAAAGTAGGGAGGTTATTCTTCAGTTATACAAGGCATTGGTGAGACCACATCTGGAGTACTGTGTACAGTATTGGTCTCCTTATTTAAGGAAGGATGTAAATGCATTGGAAGCAGTTCAGAGAAGGTTTACTAGACTAATACCTGGAATGGGCGGGTTGTCTTATGAGGAAAGGCTGGACAGGCTAGGCTTGTATCCGCTGGAGTTTAGAAGAATAAGAGGTGACTTGATTGAAACATATAAGATCCTGAGGGGTCTGGACAGGGTGGATGTGGAGAGGATGTTTCCTCTTGTGGGAGAATCTAGAACTAGGGGTCACTGTTTAAAAATAAGGGGTCGCCCATTTAAGACAGAGATGAGGAGAAATTTTTTCTCACAGAGGGTCATGAGTCTTTGGAACTCTCTTCCTCAGAGGGCGGTGGAAGCAGAGTCTTTGAATATTTTTAAGGCAGAGGTAGATAGATTCTTGGTAAGCAAGGGGGTGAAAAGTTATCGGGGGTAGGTGGGAATGTGGAGTAATCAGATCAGCCTTGATCTTATTGAATGGCGGAGCAGGCTCGAAGGGCCGAGTGGCCTACTCCTGCTCCTAATTCGTATGTTTGTATGTATGTTCATATGTAATAGAGCTGCATATTGGGTGGAGTGTATAACGGGCGGCCCATGTGATACCGCTTGTTTGGTGCTACCATCCAAGACCAATTTCTGCCCCTTGGTAACGAGGGACGCAGACTCGAGCTCGGAAGAAGGAAGTTGATGAAGCATTTGAGATTTAACTATTTCACACAGCGGATGGTCAGCGTGTAGAATAGACTGCATAGAGAGACAATGGAGGTGGATAGTGGTAATTGAGGAGTAGAGGAGGTAGAGTATAGTATCGCATTGCTTTGAACTCTAGGACTGAGCAGATGGAGCACAACGATCTTTCTCTGTCCAGTACAGGAAACTCTTTATTAACCGGCACCGACGGGACCGGCGTGGTGCCGGTTTATCAAAAAGTCCGGATAACGGAGAGTTATATCTACCAAGGTACGGGGAGCCCCGTACATGGCCACAGATCCAGGAGTCCCTGGTGCACGGCCACAGGTGCAGGAACCCCGGTCACATTAAAGAATTTCTGCATCTCCCTTCTTGTGACAGATCTTACAGCGAGCATTCAGCAAAGACTTGTCCCATATAATGCTACGATCCAGTGTAGAGAGATGAAGGAAAACCCCGGTTACCTACTCAAGAATTTTGCCGGTTAAGAGAGATTTCCGGATATTTGGGTGCTGGTTAATAAAGAGTTTCCTGTATATTACTTGGCTGCAGTTGCACAGCTCTATGTTTCTTGTGCATTTTATGGTGCTATATCACTTTAATCTGTTTTTTAATTCACTACTGTTCTTGCAGTTCAACAAAACTGGGATTGTCATTTGTGAGTCAGATTCGATCCAGCGTATAGTGGCGATGGATTGCTCCAGGAAACAGCAACATGCTGTGCAGCTTGTGATGATGAATCTGACAATGAGGACAAGAGGGTGCAATGTGTACTTATCCAGAAAACCCTGCACGGACTGCGCCAAATGTCTAGTTCAAGGCAAGACTCAAACTTTAATAAATCACTGACTTCACAGCACTTTTTTTCCAATTTTCTCCTCCCCTCTTCTAAAGGTGCTAGGGCTGGCTCTCTGGGTGAGACATCTCAACCAAGTGCCCATTCTTCTTTCATGAAATCACGTGGTGAGTATCTCAAGGAGATTCTCAAGACCACAAGATAGATGCAGATGAAGAAGTCATTCAGCTTAGTTGAGTTCATCTATCTAGAATAAAAAAACTAATTCCCCATCATGGCATCTAACTGTCCAGTAAATGACTGTGTCATAGATTTTAAACTCCCCAACTCCATTAGGAGTCTATTCCAAGTCTTTATCATTCTTCGTTTGAAGACATTCCTGCCATCTGTGCCAAGTTTTCCTTTAATCTGTTTCAACCTATCGCCCCTTATTCTAGTATCCTGCCATATATAGAACATAGAAACATAGAAAAATAGGAGCAGGAGTAGGCCATTTGGCCCTTCGAGCCTGCTCTGCCATTCAACATGATCATGGCTGATCCTCTATCTCAATACCAGATTCCCGCTCTCTCCCCATACCCCTTGATGCCTTTTGTGTCTAGTAGCATGTTCTGCCTTTACCTTATTGTCCTCTCGCCTCTCCATTAAAACTCTCATTCTCTACTGTATCCGCAAGCTGCACCGAGTTTCTCATTGAGATTTCCTCGCTCCTTTTCTCCCGCAGCCACTACACTGAGCAACTCCTTATCCTTCGTAATTTCAATCTCTATCTCAACTTACCTTGCCCTCTCTCCTCTGATTTCACTGCCCTCCTACCCTCCCTAAATCTCTCCTACCGTATAAACTCTCCTACCTATATTCAAGACCACCCCCTCCATTTTTACATCTCACTTGATCTCGTTACACTTATAATGTTGATCACAAACAAAGCCATCTCTGACCACTTGCTTGTCTCACTCACCACCCACATCCTCCTACCCACTTCCAACTCCACTTCCTTCTGCACCGGAACAACATTCTTCCCCAAGACTTTTTCAAGCTGCCAACTGCCTAGCCTATGGCCCTCCATTCTCCACGATACAAGGAAGTATTCTGGAGTTGCTCAGTCCATGCAAGCTACTGCCCCATCTCCAACCTCCCTTTCCTCTCCAAAGTCCTTGAACATGTTGTCGCCTCCTAAATCCGTGCCCATCTTTACCACAACTCTATGTTTGAAATTATCCAATCAGGTTTCCGCCCGTACCACAGCACTGAAACGGTCCAAATCAAAGTCACAAAGTCAAAGCATCCTCTGTGACTGTGATCATGGTGCATTATCCCCTCTCGTTCTCCCTGACTTATTTGCAGCTTTTGACATGATCGACCATCCTTCTCCAATACCTCTCCTCTCTTGTCTATATCACTTTGTTCCACTCTTACCTATCTGATCATAGCTACAGCATCTCCAGCAATGGCTTCTCTTCCTGCCCCTGCACTGTTATTTCTGGAGTCTCCCTAGGATAATGCTTGGCACCCTCTTCTTCCTCATCTATATGCGGCCCATTGGCGACATCATGAGACAACATGGCGTCAGCTTTCATATGTACATTGATGACACCTAGCTCGATGTCTCCACCTTCTCTCTCCACAGCCATCGTCCTCATCCCCCATACTCCATACCTTTGCCATTGATTACATCCCCCTCCCTGGCCACTGTTTCAGGTGAATCAAACTGTTCATAAACTTAGCATCCTATTTGATCACAATCTGAGTTTCCAACCCTATATCCTCTCCATCACCGAGACTGCCTACTTCCACCTCTGTAACATTGCCCGCCTCTGCACTGCCTTAGATCATCTGCTGCTGAAACCCTCATCCATGCTTTTGTAACCTCCAGACTCGGCTATTCCAATGTTTTCCTGGCCGGCCTCCTATCCTCCATCCTTGATAAACTTCAGCTCATCCAAAACTCTGCTGCCTGTAGCCTATCCGACACCGAGTCCTGCTAACCCATCACACATTGCTAACTTTCATTGGCCACCAGACTTCCAATGCCTACAATTTAAAATTCTTAACCTCGTAATTTAGTCCCTTCATGACCTTGCTCGTTCTGAAGTCTGTAACTTCATCCAGCCCTACAAACCACCCGCGCCCCCACCCCGAGAAAGCTGTGTTCTTCCGACTCTGGCCTCTAATGTATCTCCATTCCTTTGCCCCACCATTGGTGGCTGTGCATTCAGCCATCTAGGTCTCATACTCTGAAATTCGCTCCCTAAACCTTTCCACGTCTTCAATTTCCTCTCCTACTTTATGACCCTTCTTACTACCTACCTCTTTGACCAAGATTTTGGTCACACCTCCTAATATCTGTTTCTTTGGCTCAGTGGCCATTTTTCTTTGATCACGTCTCTGTGAAAGTCTTTACCATGCTCCTCTACATTAAAAGGGCTGTCCAAATGCAGAGTGACTATTTGCATGGCGTGTTTTGACTCCCTCGCGCATGCGCAGTAAGATATATGAGGAAGCCGGAAGTGGGGCCTGCCGAACTTGCAGTTATTGCTGCCTGAGCCTTTGCCTGCTACTCGGGCTTTTGGGTTATCTTTCGAAAATCAATGACTATACTAAAGTAACCTCCAGGACTTTTGCCTAGAATATTGCTGTTATTATCTACACTAACATTTTGCAGACTTCAGAGAGAGTGAGGGAATCGGAGGTGGGAGAGAGAGAGGAAGGGGGAGAGAGAGAGAGGAAGGGGGAGAGAGAGAAAGGAAGGGGGGAGAGAGAGAGGAGGGGGTAGAGAGAGAGGAGGGGGGAGAGAGAGAGGCAGGAGGGGAGAGGAGGTCAGGTACTCGGGAGGGGGTGTAAAGAGCATGGAGGGCATAGTGAGGATGGGGGAAGAACGTGATCCAGGTCTGGGGGGGTGGGGGGGAAGATGAGAGCGAGAAGGTGATCCAGATGGTAAGACGGATCACGTTCTTCCAACCCCACTCCCTTTACACCCGCACCATGTTCTCCCTCTCTGCCCTCTAGACCTGGTTGATTTCTTGGAAAGCTGTCACTATTCACTTCACACCCAATAAACCTGTTAACAATCCATGACCCACACACAATAGCCCATCTATGGGGGTGGGGGAAGGTCAGGAACTTGTTGGGGGGAAAAGGTCAGGAACATGGGGGGGAGGAACTTGGGCAGGGGGAAAAGGTCAGGAACCTGGGGGGTGGGGGAGGGAGGTCAGAAAATTGGGTGGGAGGAGGTTAGGAACTTGGGGGTAGGTCAGGAACTTGGGCAGTGGGGGCAGGAACTTATTTGGGGGTGGGAGAAGTCTTAACCGGCAAGGGTGAGCCTGTCTGTTCCAAGTTTTTTTTTAATTCGCTTTATGGGATGTGGGCATCGCTAGCAAGGCCAGCATTTATTGCCCATCCCTAATTGCCCTTGAGAAGGTGGTGGTGAGCCACCTTCTTGAACTGCTGCAGTCCGTGTGGTGAAGGTACTCCCACAGTGATTATTGTGTTTTGTAGCGGTTTGTTACAACTGAGTGGCTTGCTAGGCAATTTCAGAGGGCAGTTAAGAGTCAACCACATTGCTGTGGGTCTGGAGTCACATATAGGCCAGACCAAGTAAGGACAGCAGATTTCCTTCCCTAAAGGGCATTAGTGAACCAAATGGGTTTTTACGACAATCCGATAGTTTCATGGTTACAATTACTGATACTAGCTTTTTAGAGTGAGCTCTGTTCTGTCTGAAGTAGGCAGTCAGAATGGCTCGAATTACATTTTGCAAAGTAATTGATTACATAGGCAGGGAGGATCTAATTACACTTTCCAGAGAAACTGCTGGGTGTGTCTTGCCCTCCAAGGGGACCAATCAGAACTTTGGTGTTGCGAATAGACACATCCATATAAATGCAAGTTGTTGTTGTTGTTATTCTCCCATATTCTAGTAACCTGACATACCTTATACAGAGTTCCCACTTTACCTTAATGGCCCTTATTCCAGTATTCTGGCATACATTGTTGTGTTTCTGGCTGTACCTTATCTCCATTTGCCCTAGACAGCCATGGAACACTAACACTGAGACAGCCATGGACCAGGAACATCCAGACAGCCATGGACCACCACCAGCACCCAGACAGCCATGGACCACCAGCACTCAGACAGCCATGGACCACCAACACCCAGACAGCCATGGACCACCAGCACCCAGACAGCCATGGACCACCAGCACCCAGACAGCCATGGACCCCCAGCAGGCACACAGTCATAGATCACGAACACTCAAGAAGCCATGGACCAGCACAACCTACACAGCCCAGGACCACCAGCACCCAGACAGCTATAGACCTCCAAAACTGGCAGGTAGCCATAGATCACCAACACCTAGAGAGCCATGACCACCAGCACAAAGACAGCCATAGATCAGCACCAGCCAAATAGCCAGGGCCCAGCACAATCTAGACAACCATGGATCACCAGCACACAGACAACTATGGACCATTAAAACCCAATCATGGATCACCAGAACCTAGACATTCATGGAATAACATTAGCTGTCCACCAGTCCTCTGGCACTATTCCCTTTTCTATTGAATTAATATGTTTTATATATATATAGGGGGAGAAATTCGGTATCGACCCGTTTGGGGCACAATTATCGTAGTTTAGCATCTGGCGCTAATTATCGCCTCCGACTGCAAACTTGGCTTCTATCGCCCCTGGAGGTGATTGGAGCGCTAAATCAGGCGCTACACACCTCTCTTAAGGCGCTAACGCCGAGGAGCGAGGCGCTACCTCAGAGCGCTGGCGAAGCTCATGTGATGTCAGTCAGCAATGGAACACAGACACACTGACGCTGGCCAGTTCTTAAAGGGAAGGGTCGATCTTGCTCTCCATCCACACCCTGCTCATTGCAGCCTTGAATCTTGGCCTGGAGAGACCTATACATCAAATCTGCTGGAAAGAGCAATGGAGAATCCCAGGGTGCAGGGAAGCTCAGAGTGCAGCCCCCATAGTCTCTTCTAAATCGATACAAGGAAGGTCAAATCAAAATGAACCTGCAAAGTGCTGCTCAGTACCCAAAACTCCTTTACACAGCGTTGAATCTCTCCAGAAGTCTCTCTCTCCCTCTCAGAATGCGTGGTGCAAAAATGTCACCGACAAAAAAAGGCAGGAAGCGGTCGCCTTTAAATAGCGCTCCCCCAGTCCCTTCACGACTGCAAAACACTCCCCTCAACCTGTCATAAAAACAGAAAATGCTGGAAATACTCAGCAGGTCAGGCAGCATCTGTGGAGAGAGAAACAGAGTTAACGTTTCAGGTCAATGACCCTTCATCAGAACTGGAAAAAACTGGAGATGGAACAGGTTTTTAAGCAAGTGCAGGGGCAGGGAAAGAGGAGAGGGGAGGAAAGAATAAAAGGAAAGGTCTGTGACAGGATGGAAGGCAGGAGAGATTAAGAGACATTGAGAGATTAAGAGATGGTGCAAGGCAAAAGGAGATGGTAATGGAACAAGTTAAGAAACAAAAGATGGTTCGAGATGAAGTGTAAATGGCACTGGCAGAATGAAAGGCAGCTGCCATGTGGGAGAGAGAAAAAAAATTAAATAAATGGAAGAAAAAAAGGATAGGGGCAGAGGTTATAGTCTGAAATTGTTGAACTCTATGTTGAGTCCAGAAGGCTGTAAAGTGCCTAATCGAAAGATGAGGTGCTGTTCCTCGAGCTTACATTGCGCTTCATTGGAACAGTGTAAGAGGCCGAGGACGGTGAGGTCTGAGTGGGAGTGGAGCGGAGAATTAAAGTGACAGGTGACCGGAAGCTCGGGGTCACCCTTATGGACTGAACGGAGGTGTTCCGCAAAGCGGTCACCCAATCTTCGTTTGGTCTCCCCAATGTAGAGGAGACCGCATCGTGAGCAGCGAATACAGTATACTAAATTGCAAGAAGTACCAGTAAATCGCTGTTTCACCTGGAAGGAGTCTTTGGGGCCCTGGACAGTGGGAAGGGAGGAGGTAAAAGGGTATGTGTTGCATCTCCTGCGCTTGCACGGGAAGGTGCCGGGCGAAGAGGAAGGGGTGTTGGGGGTGATAAAGGAGTGGACTAGGGTGTCTCGGAGGGAGCGGTCCCTTCGGAATGCTGAAAGGGGAGGTGAGGGGAAGATGTGTTTGATGGTGGGATCACGCTGGAGGTGACGGAAATGGCGGAGGATGATCCGTTGAATGTGGAGGCTGGTGGGGTGAAAGGTGAGGCCAAGGGGAACCCTATCGTGGTTCCGGGAGGGAGGGGAAGGGGTGAGAGCAGAAGTGCGGGAAATAGAATGGACACGGTCAAGGGCCGTGTCAACCACAGTAGAGGAGAATCCTCGGTTGAGGAAAAAGGAAGACATGTCGGAAGCACTGGTATAGAAGGTGGCATTGTCAGAGCAGATGCGGCGGAGACGGAGAAACTGGGAGAATGGAATAGAGTCCTTACAGGAAGCGGGGTGGGAAGAAGTGTAGTCCAGGTAGCTGTGGGAGTCAGTGGGCTTGTAGTGAATGTTTGTCAATAGCCTATCCCCAGAGATGGAGACAGAGAAGTCGAGGAAGGGAAGGGAAGAGTCGGAGATGGACCATGTGAAGGTGAGGGAAGGGTGGAAATTGGAAGCAAAGTGAATGAAATTTTCTAGTTCAGGGCGAGAGCAGGAAACAGCACCGATACAGTCATCAATGTACCGGAAAAAGAGGTGAGGGAGGGGACCTGAGTAGAACTGGAACAAAGAATGTTCTACATATCCCACGAAAAGGCAGGCATAGCTGGGACCCATGCGGGTTCCCATAGCAACATCTTTAATTTGGAGGAAGTGAGTGGAGTCAAAGGAGAAGTTGTTCAATGTGAGAACAAGTTCAGCCAGGCGGAGGAGGGTGGTGGTGGATGGGGACTGGTTGGGCCTCTGTTCAAGGAAGAAGCAGAGCGCCCTCAGGCCATCCTGGTGGGGGATGGAGGTGTAGAGGGATTGGACGTCCATAGTGAAAAGGAGATGGTTGGGGCCAGGAAACTGGAAACTGTTAAAGTGGCGGAGGGCATCGGAAGAGTCGCGGATGTAGGTGGGAAGAGACTGGACAAGGGGAGAAAAAATAAAGTCGAGATAGGAAGAGATAAGTTCCGTGGGGCAAGAACAGGCTGAAACGATGGGGCAGTCCTGTTTGTAGATCTTGGGAAGGAGGTAGAAGCGGGCTGTGCGGGGTTGGGGAACTATGAGGTTGGCGGCCGTGGAGGGAAGATCTCCAGAGGAGATGAGGTCAGTGACGGTCTTGGAAACGGTGGCTTGATGTTCAGTAGTGGGGTCATGGTCCAGGCGGAGGTAGGAGGAGGTGTCGGAGAGTTGGCGTTCAGCCTCCGCTAGGTAGAGGTCGGTTCGCTAAACAACAACAGCACCACCCTTGTCAGCAGGTTTAATGACAATGTTCTGGTTGGATCTGAGAGAATGGAGTGCTGCAAGTTCAGAGGGAGGTAGGTTGGAGTGAGTGAGGGGAGCAGAGAAATTGAGACGGCCGATGTCACGCCGGCAGTTTGCAATGAAAAGATCTAGAGAGGTTAAGAGGCCAGAGGGAGGGGTCCAGGTAGAACGAGAATTCTGAAAACGGGAGAAAGGGTCAGCTGTGCGGGGGGAAGACTCCTGGCCAAAGAAGTGGGCACGGAGACGAAGGTGGCGGTAAAAGAGCTCAGTATCATGCCGCGCTGTCGTTGCTAGCGGCAGGCAGTAAGGCAGGGGGCGCCACTCAATATCCGGTCCGGGGCGCTACCGGGGAGTTGCACACTCGACTGACGTCACGATCTGTGGGCGCAGGAGATCGTGGCAGTAGTGCTTAGCACCGCCGCAAAATGTCTGGTCAATTTTGCGAGCGGCGCAAACATCGCCGCGCCTGGGCGCTAGTTGCTTTGCGCCCCATTAGCTAATGGGAGGCGCAAAGCAACCGAATTTTTCCCCCATAGTGCCTCTGCTATCTCTTCCCTAGCTTCTTTTAGTATGCGCGGATGCAATCCAGGGGTTTTATCCTCTCTAAATTTGTCTAGTTTATCAATGATCTACTCCTTTCTATTTTAAATATCTTTTTGATCTATTCTCCAAATGTAATGCCCACCTTGTTCATCTCTCTGGTAAATACTGAGACAAAGTAATTATTCAATGGCCCGAAATTTGCGATCAGCAGTGAAGCAAAGGCGTTTGCCGCTGGCCCCAAAGTAAGCTTCGCACAAAAATCTAGCAGATCTCTGTGTCGAGAAGATTGGGTTTTCCAACGCGTAGTTCAAATCAACTGAGTATAGTGGGAATCCCATAGTGCGAGCTGCTGTGACGTCAACAAACTGTCTAAGCAGCCTATCAAAACGTAGATTTCTCACAGACAGCGAACAAGGAAGTGGGTAAGCTCTTAAAATTCTAACTTTTTAAAAATGTTAGAGAGCAAAACAAAGATTGGGGCTCTCACATGGGGAAACGGCAAACCTGAAATAAAGATGAATAAACTTTAAAAAAAAATTAAACTTTTTAATAAAGTTTCTTGAAAATTAAGAATGGATAACACGGTGGCATAGTGGTTAGCACTGTTGCCTCACAGCGCCAGGGACCCGGGTTCGAATCCGGCCTCGGGTGACTGTCTGTGTGGAGTTTGCACATTCTCCCCGTGTCTGCGTGGGTTTCCTCCGGGTGCTCCGGTTTCCTCCCACAGTCCAAAGATGTGCGGGTTAGGTTGATTTGGCTATGATAAATTGACCCTTAGTGTTAGGGGGATTAATATACGTGGGGTTACGGGGATAGGGTGGGATATGTGTCGGTGCAGGCTCGATGGGCTGAAATGGCCTCTATCTGCACTGTGGGGATTCTGTGATGTGATTCTGTGATAACGTTACCATTGTGCAAATTATGACATTTCACTGGCTGCTGACATCAGTCACCATATGAGTGACTGTTGGATGCCATGTGGCTGTATGAGATTTAATTCTGTCACCAGGTTGCTGGGAGGTCCCCCTCTCTCCGTCTCCCACCGCCAGCAGCTCTGAAGCTCCGCAGCTCCTGAGATTTCAAGGCGTGCTCCTTTGCTGCTCTGCTGGTGTCAAATTACTGAAGACTGGAGGGCTAACTCCAGTTCTCTGCCTCTCCCTCTCTTCTGCAAGGAGGGAAAAAAAGAGAACTTTGAGTGAGAGTGATGGAATGAGTGTAAGGAATGGAAGGGCTACATCTGTAGAGAGTGACTATGAGGGAATGGCGTGACATTGGCAAATGGCCTCCTTCTGTGGTGTTACTTGCTATGATTGCATTAGGATGAGGGTGAGTGTCCGTGGCGGTTAGTCAGATGGAGATGTGAGTAGGTGTATTGACAGAGAGGGATGGGTGCACCTGCAAGTTAGGTTGGTGTGAGGAGTGATGTGCAGGAGTAGGCTTGGGAAGGCAGAGTGATGGGGTTGGAGTGACAGGCACCAGGATGTAGTTGAATGTGGCATTGCACTCACCTTTCCTGACCTCATGAGATCATTGAATCCTTTGCGGCACTCTATCCATGTCCTCCTCACGACATCCCTGCTACTGACCTCCTCTGCAATCTCTAGCTGTGCCTTTTTTTCTCTTTGGTTGGTCATTTTCGTCCATCCCCGGGGAAGAGGACCTCCCTGCGTGCTCTTACTCCCTGCACCAGCACTTCCAGGGAGGTATCTGTGAATCTTGCTGCTGCCCTCTGTCTTGTCTCCATGACCCACAGATTTGTCAGTCTTTTTCCGCAATTTAGAGCTCTTGAAACCACCTTCTACACTCTTACAGCAACCTTCAAATGAGATGTGTGCAAGGCTGCTTTAAATATTCGCGCTGAAAATGAATCCTGGGTGACGTCATCAGACCCACTCCATTTAATTGGGCCGGGAAACGCGCATGACTCTTTTAATTGGGGCCATTGAGTTAAACACACTGTAGAACGCACTGTTCAAATCTTCAGGTTCCTGACCAGCTACGCGGCCCGCACGCACCCAACCCGACTCTAAGGTAAAGATTCCAGCCGTTGAGTCCAGAAGGCTGTAAAGTGCCTAATTGAAAGATGAGGTGCTGTTCCTCGAGCTTACGTTGAGCTTCGTTGGAACATTATAGGAAGCCGAGGACAGAGAGGTCAGAATGGGAGTGGAGCGTAGAATTCAAGTGTTAGGCGACTGGAAGCTCAGGGTCACACTTGCGGACTAAACCGAGGTGTTCCGCAAAGCAATCTGCGTTTGGTCTCTCCAATGTAGGGGGATGTAAGTGTAGAGGGATTGGACGCCCATGGTGAAAATCGATTCTGCCTGCTCTTACGCCATGGAACTGATTTCTTCCTATCATGACTCTATTTTTTCTCCCCTTGTCCAGTCTCTTCCCACCTACATCTGCGACTCTTCCTACGCCCTACGCCACTTTAACAGTTTCCAGTTTCCTGGTCCTAACCATCTCCTTTTCACCATGGACGTCCAATCCCTCTACACTTCACCCCCCACCAGTCCCCATCCACCACCACCCTCCTCTGCCTGGCTGAACTTCTTCTTACATTGAACAACTTCTCCGTTAGCTCCACTCACTTCCTCCAAATAAAAGGTGTTGCTATGGGAACCCGCATGGGTCCCAGCTATGCCTGCCTTTTTGTGGGATATGTGGAACATTCTTTGTTCTAGTCCTACTCAGGTTCCCTCCCTCGCCTCTTTTTCCGGCACATTGATGACTATATCGGTGCCGTTTCCTGCTCTTGCTCTGAACTGGAAAATTTCATGCACTTTGCTTCCAATTTCCACCCTTCCCTCACCTTCACATGGTCCATCTCTGAGACTTCTCTTCCCTTCCTCGATTTCTCTGTCTCCATTTCTGGGGATAGGCTATTGACCAACATCCACTATAAGTCCACTGACACCCACAGCTACCTTGACTGCACTTCCTCCCACCCCGTTTCCTGTAAGGACTCTATTCAAATGCAGATTAGGTGATTATTTTGCGGAACACTTCCATTCAGTCCAAAAGTTTGATCCCGAGCTGCCGGTCATCTGTCACTTTAATTCTCCGCCCCACTTCCACTTTGACCTCTCTGTCCTTGGCCTCCTACACTGTTCCAATGAAGCTCAACGTAAGCTCGAGGAACAGCACCTCATCTTTCGATTAGGCACTTTACAGCCTTCTGGACTCAACACTGAGTTCAACAATTTCAAATCACAACCTCTACCCCCATCTTTTGGATGGATGGCAGCTGTTGATGATTCTACTTTTCCCATTGACACCTCTTCTAGACCCATCTTTTGTTTCTTTACTTGTCCAATTACCATCTCCTTTTCTCTTGTACAATCATACCTTTAGTCATTTAATCTCTCCTGCCTTCCATCTTATTACAGACCTACCCTTTTGTTCTTTCATCCCCTTCTCCCCTTTCCCTGCCACTGCACTTCCTTAAAACCTGTTATATCGCTAACTTTTTCCAGTTCTGACGAAAGGTCATCGACCTGAAACGTTAACTCCATTTCTCTCTCCACAGTTGCTGCCTGACCGTTCGAAGAGCAATCCAGTTAGTCCCACTCCCCCGCTCTTTCCCCATATCCCTGCAATTTTTTCTCCTTCAAGTATTTATCCAATTCCCTATTGAATCTGTATCCACCACCCTTTCAGGCAGTGCATTCCAAATCCTAACCACTCATTGCGTAAAAAGTCTTTCCTCATGTCGCCTCTGGTTCTTTTGCCATTTAGCTTAAATCTGTGCCCTCTCGTTATCAACCCTTCAGCCATTGGAAACAGTTTCTCTTTATTTACTCTATCTAAAGCATTCACGATTTTAAACACTTCCATCAAATCTCCTCTTAGCCTTCTCAAGGAGAACAATCCTAGCTGCTCTAGTCTATCCATGTAACTGTAATCCCTCATCTACCATTCTAGTAAAGCTCTTCTGTACCCTCTTCAAAGCCTGTTAACAGGCAGTTAATTGTCACTAATCCCCTTCCCGCCTCGGGGAGGCGGGTCCCAGCACAGGTCGGGTACCCGCCTCCAGCGAAACTGGCATGGAGGCGGGTTGGGGGCGGGATGGGGTCGGGACCCCCGAATCTGCAACTTTAACCCCCCACATGCCTCCAAACCCGCCTCCACGGGTCAATGAAAATCCAGCCCTCAGCCTCTATTTATAAAGCTCAGGATCCCATATGCTTTATTAACTGCTTTGTTAACCTTCAGAGATTTGTGTACAAATACCTACAGGTCTCTCCTTTCTTGCACCCCCTTTAAAATTGTTCCATTTAGTGTTTATGGTTTCTCCTCATTCTTCCTACCAAAATATATCACCTCACACTTCTCTGCGTTGAATTTCATCTGCCATGTGTCCACCCATTCCACCAGCCTGTCTATGTCGTCTTGAAGTCTATTGCTATCTTCCTCACAGTTTAGTACACTTCCAAGTTTCGTGTCATCTGCAAATTTCAAAATTGTGCCCTGTACCCCCAGTCCAAGTTATGAATGTATATCAAAAACAGCAGTGGTCCTAGTACTGAGCCTTAGGGAGCGCCACTGTATACCTCCCTCCAGTCTGAAAAACAGCCATTCACCACAACACTCTGTTTTCTGTCCTGTAGCCAATTTTGTATCCATGCTGCTACTGCTCCTTTTCTCCCATGGGCTTCAATTTTGCAAACAAACCTAATTCATGATACTTTATTAAACACTTTTTGAAAGTCCATATACACAGCCAAATATAGAGGAAAAAACAAGTCAGCCTGGAAGGCAGAGCAAATATGTAATGGCACAAAGGAGTATGGCAAGGCTGGATGGCATTTATTTTAATGCAAGGAGTCTTGCGAGTAAGGCAGATGAATTGAAGGTGTTGATGAACACATGGGAGTATGATATTGTTGCTATCACAGAGACATGGTTGAGGGAGGGGCAGGACTGGCAGCTCAATATTCCAGGGTATAGAATCTTCAGGCGAGATGGAGGGGGGTGTAAAAGAGGAGGGGGTGTCGCAATATTAATCAAGAAGTCAATTACTGCTGTAAGGAGGGATAATATCTTAGCAGGTTCCTCTAATGAGGCCATATGGGTAGAACTTAAAAACAAAAAGGGGGCAAGCACTTTGCTGGGAGTATACTATAGGCCCCCAAACAGTCAGGGGGAGATAGAGGAACAGATATGTTGGCAAATCTCAAAGAAGTGTAGAAATAATAGGGTAATAATAGTAGGGGATTTCAACTTCCCCAATATTAACTGGGATAGTCAGAGTGTGAAAGGCTTAGAGGGTGCGGAATTCTTAAAGTGCATCCAGGAGAGCTTTTTGAGCCAGCATGTAGAAAGTCCTACAAGAGAGGGGGCGGTACTGGACCTAATTCTAGGGAATGTAGCCGGGCAAGTGGTAGAAGTGTCAGTAGGAGAGCATTTTGGTCACAGTGACCATAATTCGGTGAGATTTAAGGTAGTCATGGAAAAGGACAAAGATGGACCGGAAATAAAGGTTCTAAATTGGGGGAAGGCCGATTTTAATATGATAAGGCAGGATCTGGCCAAAGTGGACTGGGATCAGCTATTTGTAGGAAAATCCACATCAGAGCAGTGGGAGTCTTTCAGAAAGGAAATAGAGAGAGTACAACGTCAACATATTCCCGTAAAGGTCAAGGGTGGGACCAACAAGCCCAGGGAACCCTGGATGTCAAGGGATATACGAGAATGGATTAGGAAAAAAAGGGAGGCTTTTGGCAGATACAAAGGACTAAAAACAGTGGAAACCCTAGAGGAGTATAGAAAGTGCAGGGGAGTACTTAAAAAAGAAATTAGGAGAGCGAAGAGGGGGCATGAAATAACACTGGCGGGCAAAATAAAGGAAAATCCCAAGGTGTTTTATAAGTATATTAAGGGCAAGAGGATAACCAGGGAAAGAGTAGGGCCCATTAGGGACCAAAGTGGCAATCTGTGTGTAGAGCCAGAAGATGTAGGTGGGGTTTTAAATGAATATTTTGCATCTGTGTTCACTATGGAGAAGGACGATGTCGGCACAGAAATCAGGCAGGGGGATTGTGATATACTTGAACAAATTAGTATTGAGAGGGAGGAGGTACTAGTGGTTTTAGCAGGCTTAAAAGTGGATAAATCCCCAGGCCTAGATGAGATGTATCCCAGGCTGCTGTGTGAGGCAAGGGAGGAGATTGCAGGGGCTCTGACACAAATTTTCAGAACCTCTGTGGCCACAGGGGAGGTGTCAGAGGACTGGAGAACAGCTAACGTAGTACCATTATTCAAGAAGGGTAGTAGGGATAAACCAGGGAATTAAGGCCAGTGAGCCTAACATCAGTGGTAGGGAAATTATTGGAAAAAATTCTGAGGGACAGAATTAGTCTCCACTTGGAGAGGCAAGGATTAATCAAGGATAGTCAGCATGGCTTTGTCAGGGGGAGATCATGTCTGAAAAATTTGATTGAATTTTTCGAGGGGGTGACTAGGTGTGTGGATGAGGGTAGTGCAGTTGATGTGGTCTACATGGACTTCAGTAAGGCTTTTGACAAAGTCCTGCATGGGAGACTGGTCAAGAAGGTAAAAGCCCATGGGATCCAAGGCAACCTGGCACATTGGATCTAAAATTGGCTTAGTGGCAGGAGGCAGAGGGTGATGGTCGAAGGTTGTTTTTGTGACTGGAAGCCTGTGTCCAGTGGTGTACCGCAGGGATCGGTGCTGGGTCCTTTGCTGTTTGTAGTGTACATTGATGATTTAGATATGAATGTAGGAGGTATGATCAGTAAGTTTGCAGATGACACAAAAATTGGTGGGGTGGTAAATAGCGAGGAGGGAAGCCTCAGGCTACAGGACGATATAGACGGGTTGGTCAGATGGGCAGAACAGTGGCAAATGGAATTTAACCCTGAAATGTGTGAGGTGATGCATTTTGGGAGGACTAACAAGGCAAGGGAATACACAATGAATGGTAGGACCCTAGGAAGGACAGAGGATCAGAGGGACCTTGGTGTGCATGTATATAGATCCCTGAAGGCAGCAGGACAGGTAGATAAGGTGGTTAAAAAGGCATATGGGATACTTGCCTTCATTAGCCGAGGCATAAAATATAAGAGCAGGGAGGTTATGATGGAGCTGTACAAAACGCTAGTTAGGCCACAGCTGGAATACTGTGTGCAGTTCTGGTCGCCACACTATAGGAAGGATGTGATTGCATTGGAGAGGGTGCAGAGGAGATTCACCAGGATGTTACCTGGACTGCAGCGCTTCAGCTATGAAGAGAGACTGGACAGGCTGGGGTTGTTTTCCTGAGAGCAGAGAAGGCTGAGGGGGGACTTGATTGAGGTGTACAAAATTATGAGGGGCATAGATAGGGTAGATAGAAAGGAACTTTTCCCCTTAGTAGAGGGGTCAATAACCAGGGGGCATAGTTTCAAGGTAAGGGGCAGGAGGATTAGAGGGGATTTGAGGAAAAACTTTTTCGCCCAGAGGGTGGTTGGAATCTGGAACTCACTGCCTGAAAGGATGGTAGAGGCAGGAACCCTCACAACATTCAAGAAGCATTTAGATGAGCACTTGAAACACCATAGCATACAAGGCTACGGACCAAGTGCTGGAAAATGGGATTAAAATAGACAGGGCTTGATGGCCGGCGCGGACACGATGGGCCGAAGGGCCTCTTTCTGTGCTGTATAACTCTATGACTCTATGGGGGAAAAATTCAGCTGCTTGCGCCTCCCGTTAGCGCCTTAAGAGGGCGCTAATGAGGCGTAAAGCAGCTAACGCCCGGGCGCAGCGCCGCCCACGCCTCCCGAAAAATTTAGTGGGAGGTTAGCGGCGGCGGCAGCCGGTAGCGCCCTGTGGCGCTGCGCCGCCGGCGATGACGTCATCGCCGTGCGCAGCACCCCGCTCGCGCCCCGGCCGTGATCTTCAGTCGCGCCCCCTGATTTACCGCCAGACGCTATGTCCGACGGGTTCAGGGAGGCGTACGTGCGGCCGGGGCGGCGATATTTAAAGCGGAGGTGGCAGGCGGCCATTTTTGTTGCTGGCCGCCTGCCAGCACCTGCCCCCGGCCCCCGTGAAGCCCCCCCACCGTGAAATGCCGGCTGCGCTCCAAGAGCCCGGCACTTCTCTTGAGTGCCGGGCTTTTTTGCCGGCACTCCCGATCCCTGGGGGCCCAGCTGGGCCCCGGTTCGCGCTGCGCAGGGTCCCTCCCCTTTAAGAAGGGGAGGAAGGCCTGCAATACCGCGGCACGTAGCGCCAGGATATTCACTCGCAGCGCCCCAAGAGGGATGCGGGCTGCTTCCAGTTGCGCCCCGCTTCCCTCTTGGGGCGCAACCACTGAAGTTCCGGCGCGGGGCCGCTAATTTTTTCGGGGCGCTAAAAGTCGCGCCCCGGCGAGGTTAGCGCCCCAAATGGGGCGCGACTCAATTTTTACCCCTATGACTCTATGACAACATCAACTGCACTGCCCTCATCCACCCTCTCCGTTACCTCATAAAAAAACTCTATCAATTTAATCAAACATGATTTGCTCTTAACAAATCCATGCTGGCTCTCCTTTATTAGTCCACGCTTGTCCAAGTGGCTGTTAATTTTCTCTTAGGTTATTGTCTCTAAATGCTTCCCACCACCGATGTTAAACTGACTGCCCTGTAATTGCCAGATATTTCCTTCTCCCCTTTTTTGAACAAAGGTGTAACATTTGCAATCCTCCAGTCCTTTGGCACCAGCTCTGTATTTAAGGGGGATTGAAAGATTGTGCCCAGCATCTCTGCAATTTCTACCCTTATCCTTCACTAACTTAAGATGCATTCATTCTGGACCGGGTGACTTATGCACTTTATTTACCTCCAGCCCATCTAGTAGCTCCTCTTTATCTATTTTTCTCTCATCCAGTATCCCAGCAACCTCCTCGTTTACCACAGCTTTGGCAAAGTCATCTTTCTTGGTAAACACCAACTTTAAATAACTATAGCAAGCTCTAAACAGTTGCATAAACTTACACAGAGCCAGTAGAAATCAAAAAGCAAGTCAGCTGCAAGTTGCTGCTGATCCCTTTAAATAGCGCAGGTGGGGGGTCCTTCCTGCTGCTCAATGCACATTCAGCTGTTCGTGATTTGGAGAGGGCGTTAAATGGAGCGGCAACGTCCAAATTGGCAGGTCGTGCATCAAATCATCGTTGCACACTCGTTGACATCACGATATGCCTCATTACCATTTCTCCAGCGAGCGCAGGCAACGGCAGCGCTGCCCACCTGTCCAAAATGGCGGCCGCTGCGGGACCCGCCGGAAGTGGACGGAAGCGAGGTGGCCACCATTTTTTTACCGAAACCGGCTTTATCAGCCAGCGCTATGGGGCCGAATTTCATGGCCTATGTCTTTTACTCATTTTATGGATTTGCCTACATATTTTACCCTCCACCTCCCTTTCACTATTAGATGGTCTATAGTATACTCCTATTCGATCCCTTCTTATCTTTTATTTCAATCTATATGGATTCTGTTTCAGTCTTAATGTTAGTTATATCACTCTTTTCTACTGCTATTATGTTACCTCTAATTAGTACAAATACCCAACCCCCTGCTTCTTCCTTCCATATCCTTTCTAAATACATTATATCCTGCTCTATTTAACTACCAATCATGTTCTTTATGTAGTTATGTTTCAGTTATCACTACATCTGGTTCCTTTCTACGAATTATTGCCTCCAGTTCCCCTGTTTGTTTTGGATGTTGTGCACATTGCTTAACAGGCAATTTAATTTGTTTTTATTAATCGTTACTCTCACTTTATTTTTAACAGTTATTTTATACTTGTGTTCTATTATTTTATCTGTTCCCTGACTGTTTGTGTTACCCTTATTCAGCCCTATTTATTCTTTCTGCTGGGACACGGTCCCGTGCAGCCTGTCTAAGTGGTACAGCTCCTTTCTGTCCCAGTATTGGTGCCAGTGTCCCATGAAATGGTACGCCTTCTTCTATATGTTATCTATACCCCGATTATCAAATCCCCTATGACTACAACCTTTCTATTCTGCTCCTCCCCCCCCCCCATGGACTGCTTCCTGCTGTGCAGTGCCATGGTTAGCATTCTGGCTGTCCTCCTTGCAGCCTTCATCCTTATCCTCACAGGTAGCAAGTATATCATACTTGTTGGTTAGGACCAGTGTCTGCGGGACCTCCTTCTCGACCTCCCATAAGTTCCCCCTGCCCTGCTGACTGGCAGTCACACTCTCCCCTTCCTGCACCTGTGCTTTATTCTGAGGTGTGATTGTACTCTGCAGAAACCTATCCAGGTATTCCTTCCCATTCCTTCTGTGTCAGAGTGTCTCTACCTCACACTCCAGCTCAACAACCCTGAACTGGAGTGGCTCAAGGTAGAGACAGTTCCTACAGGTGTGGTCATCCAGGACAATCACCCACATATTGCAGTCCCAACACACCGACTGTGCTGCCATTTCTAATCTTTATTTATTGTTTGCAGTAATTTTTTTCTAGAACCCTAATAGAATCACTTGAGATCTAGATTATATTTAGTAGATGGATTTAGTTTGATTCCAAATTCATTGGTAATTACTTACTCTGATTATTTATTTATTTACTTATTTAACTATTTATTTAAAGTTGATAGATTGGTTTACAGTTAAAATTAGAGTGTATATAATAAATTAAACACTTAGCTTAAGCTATGTGATTTAAAGATCTGTTGTTGTCTCATTCATTTCAGGAGGGGTTCGTTCAGTGTTTTTCTGGCCTAAGGATCCAGAATATAGCCTCAACAACCAAACAGGCGAAAATGATTTAAATAAAGTCAACCAAATCTTCAAAAGCAGCAGCACAATAGCAACTCCCCAAGTGCCTTTCATTGATTATAATGCTGTGAAACCTAAGATCTGCAGACTTACTCGCAGACAGAAGTGTGAAGAATGTCGAAAGTCTGCTGACCATAACAATTTGAAAGAAGAGCTGATTGCCAATTGGAGTAAATTAGAAATGGTTTTTGAAATAGACAGGAAATGGTTGAAAGATCTGATTGGCCACACAGTGCACTGCTATGATGCACTCCTGAACTGTAACCATGGCACCATCACTGAGACCCCGGGCTTCACTCCAGACCTTGCTGCTCACTCGTTGCAACTTTGCTTCCTGCTAGCTGCTCGATCAGGTTTGTTACTGCGTAGTAATCTGAAGTACTATTGTCAGTGTCAGCATCAAACATCACACGGTAGTTATAGCGTGGTTACATAAGAACAGGAGGAGGCCATTCAGCCCCTCAAGCCTGTTCTGACACTCAATTAGATCATGGCTGATCTGTACTGTACCTCAACTCGATTTATCCGCCTTTGTTCCATATCCCATGATACCCTTACCTAACAAAAATCGATCAATCTCCATCTTCAAAATTTCAATTGACCCAGGCGGATGGGTAGAAATGCTCCATACTTTACCTGGACCTCAGAAAAGTACCTCTTACTACACCAGCATAACATTTTTCATTTCACACTGTCTATCCTGCGGCCTGTCTGAGTTACGTTGCCAGTTGAGTGCTGAACTAGACGTAGTATTGTATTATGGGCCCAGTCTCACTGAATTGAGATTTCCCCAAACACCTTCACTTTATTAGTCTGCGTTGGGTTTGAAACTAAGGTGAAAGGTCAGTGTCTCACTCACTAGAGCTTACAGTCTCCCTTCTTCAGACCCACCCCGCAGATTGCCAGTACACTAGAAATAACAAACCTCAAGGTACTTGAATGAAAATAGAGACTGTTATTGCCCATTTCAATTGCCAATGTTTATTCTAAAAGCTGAGGATTACTTACCAGTGTTTTAGTCCCAGTAATTACTTTAATTTTAGTTTTCAACTTTTTTTATCGTGAATTTTAAATTTAGTCTTTATAAGTTTTTAGTTCTAATTTTAATTTGATGATGAAAATACAATAATTTTACTCAGTGACTATCTTCATCCCGATTTTGGTTGACTAAAGAAACACTGATTAAGCTTGAAATGCTATCCCAGCAGGGCCCACAGCCAGGCCTCCAGTTAGTGTTTATGTAAGACAAGAAACAATCTAAACTAAAGATGGGTAAATAAAATCCAAGAACATAACAATTTGTTTCTAACAGTCTCTCATTTCTGATCTAGATGATCCAGATCGTGGTGTTGGAGCAATAATCTACAACGAGAGACAGTACATTGTAAGTGAAGGCTGCATATTTCTCCTTCATTTTTTTTATTCATGGGATGTGGGCATCGCTGGCAAGGCCATCCCTAATTGCCCTCGAGAAGGTGATGGTAAGCCGCCTTCTTGAACTGCTGCAGCCCGTGTGGTGAAGTTACTCCCATAGTACTGTTAGGTATGGAGTTCCAGAATTTTGACCCAGCGACGATGGAGGAGCGGCGATATATTTCTCAGTCAGGATGGTGTCCGACTTGGAGGGGAGCTTGGAGGTGGTGGTGTTCCCATGTGCCTGCTGCCCTTGTCCTTCTAGGTGGTAGAGGTCGTGGGTTTGGGAAGTGCTAGCAAAGAAACCTTGGCGAGTTGCTGCAGTGCATCTTGTAGATGGTACATACTGCAGCCACAGTACGCTGGTAGTGGAGGGAGTGAATGTTCACCTACTCATAACAGTACCTCTTAAAATGTAGTCCTGACACACTGACACACTGCACCTTATACCGAGGTGTAAGATACAGTGAAGCAACCAGACCATAATATAACACAAGAAAACTTGGAGTCAGGGTCCTGTAGCCCCAAAATCCGACTAATGAAATGCCCGAGTTAAAGCGAAGACCCAGTCGAGGGATTCGTATGGTTTATGACCCTATTCCCACTAAACTGCTGACCACCCAGTCCCCATGGTAGCTGATATTGTAAACTATTCCCTTTCCTCAGATACTGTCCCCTCCTTTTTAAATCTGCCATCATCACTCCCCTCCTAAGAACCCACCCTTGACCCCACTGTCCTTGTAAATTATCATTCCATCTCCAACCTTCCTGACCTCTCCAAAGTCCTTGAATGTGTTCTAATCTCCTAAATCCGTGATCACCTTTCCCGTGACACAATGTTTGAACCTCTCCAATCAGGTTCCGCCCTGCCACAGCACTGAAACAGCCCTAATCACAGTTACAAATTACATTCTATGTGACTGTGACCATGGTAAACTATCTCTCCTCATCCTTCTTGACCTGTCTACAGCCTTTGACATGGTTGACCACACCAGCCTCCTCCAACACCTCTCCTCCGTTGTCCAGCTGAGTGGGAATGCCCTTGCCTGGTTCCATTCCTATCTATCCAGTAGAAGCCAGAGATTCACCTGCAATGGCTTCTCTTCCCATTCCCTCCTCATTACCTCTAGAGTCCCCCAAGTATCTAGCATTTTCCCCTTCTATTTCTCATCTACATACTGCCCCTCGGCGACATCATCTGAGAACACAGCATCAGATTCCACATGTACGCCGACAGTACTCAGCTCTGCCTCGACTATTCCAATGCTCTCCTGGCTGGCCTCCCATCCTCCACCCTCAGTATAGTTCAGCTTATCCAAAACTGGGCAGGAAATCGGCGTCTCTGATGCCACTTATAGGCAACCAGGACCTCTTAAAGGGGAGGTGCACTCTAGCTAGAGATACGAGGGAACACTTGTGAAGAGAGAAATGTCTGAAAGACCTGTACAGTTTTCAGGTGGAGCAAGGGGTTGGGGAGAAGTATGAGCGAGGGATGGGAAGGAAGCTGCTGAAGACTGCAGGCCAGATTTTCCACACAACCCCTAGTCCAAATGCAGCCTGCAGCTGTTGGTGGCTTCATCTCCACTACACCAAGCTATACTTCCCACCACCTCCGACCTAAAAGGAAGGAAGAAAAGAAGAGACAGAGAGAGAATCAAAAAACAAGAAGAGGAGAGACAGAGAGAGCAACATGAAGACAACAGAGACAGGTAAGAGAGTGGCAATATTCTCTGCCTTACAGTATGCAACTTCATAGGAGATTGTCTAGTATACCAGAAAGACAGGAACCTCTTCTGCCAGGACAGTATATTTACTGGCAGCCTTTAAATGCAGTGGGTTGGATTCAGTTGCTATCAAATGTCATTGCTATATGTGCTTGTAGCAGTTTATTTTAAAAATGATCTGTTCTTTTTCTGCAGGTTGGGGCTGGCTACAACGGCTATATTAAGAAAGCAACATATGGAAACTTCCCTCGCTGTGGAAGAAATAGTAAACATACGACTGCCAAAGCCAATTCGATGGTCCATGCAGAAGCGAATGCTCTTCTGTTCAGGTAGAGTCTCTGCTGTCCGTCCATTAGGTGTAACACCCATGAAAACTATTAATACGAGCACGCCTGATGGCTCAGTTGCTGAAGGTCCTGTGTGGACCTCAGCCTGACAGACCAGGACCGTCATGGTTTGAGCCCCAGTGTGTGCGGAGGTAACTGAGCTCAGACAGTGTAATTGAAGAGACACAACCATTGGCCTCAATGTCCCTGGGCAACAAGGGAGAAAACATAGTTAGACTTTGTGCGCCTGATCGCTGTCTTGTTGGAAAGGGCACGCGAGTCAGTGTGGATGTCAGGTGAAGGATGGGATGCCTCCCCCTCCATAATAGAATAGCCCACTGAAACTTGCTGTGTAGACTTGCACTTTGCACATGAAGGAATTGGTTGACTTGCAGGAAGCCACCCAGCGCCAGTGGACCTGCACCCACTGTAAGGAGTTAACCTCTTGGGGGGGAAGTGCAAGGAACTTGATAAAATAAATCAAACTATTGTCTGCTTCACAAGATAGAAATGTCCAGACATACTGTGCAGACCCAGGCAGATAGCAGCCTTCCCATCCCATGCATAGAATGCCTCACATCCCATACAGATCCACACAGATAGAGTCCCTCACATCTCATACAGACCAACACAGGTAGAGTCCCTCACATCCCATACAGACCCACACAGGTAGAGTCCCTCACATCCCATACAGACCCACACAGGTAGAGTCCCTCACAGATCCACACAGGTAGGGTACCTCACATCTCATACAGACCCACACAGGTAGAGTCCCTCACATCTAATACAGACCCACACAGGTAGAGTCCCTCACATCTAATACAGACCCACACAGGTAGAGTATATCAAATCTAATACAGACCCACACAGGTAACAGAGATACATAGAAACATAGAAGATAGGAGCAGGAGTAGGCCATTCAGCCCCTCGAGCCTGCTCCGCCATTCGATGAGATCATAACTGATCATCTAAACTCAGTACCCTGTACCTGCCTTCTCCCCATATCCCTTGATACCTTTAGCTTTAAGAAATATATCTAACTCATCCTTGAATATATTTAATGACCTCGCCTCAACTACCTTCTGTGGTAGAGAATTCCACAGGTTCACCACTCTCTGGGTGAAGAAATTCTTCCTCATTTCTGTCCTAAATGGTTTACCCGTTATCCGTAGATTATGACCCCTGGTTCTGGACTCTCCGACCATTGGGAACATTCTTCCTGCATCTAGTTTGTCCAGACCTGTCAGAATTTTATATGTTTCGATGAGATCCCCTCTCAATCTTCTATACTCCAGTGAGTATAAGCCCAATCGACCCAATCTCTCCTCATATGTCATTCCTGCCATCCCAGGTATCAGCCTTGTGAATCTTTGCTGAACTCCTTCCATGGCAAGAACATCCTTCCTCAGATAAGGCGACCAAAACTGCACACAGTACTCAAGGTGTGGTCTCACCAAGGCCCTGTACAACTGCAGCAGGACATCCCTGTTCCTATACTCAAACCCTTTCGCTATGAAGGCCAACATACCATTTGCCTTCTTCACCGCCTGCTGCACCTGCATGCTTACTTTCAGCGACTGGTGCACAAGGACACCCAGGTCTCGTTGCACTTCCCCTTCTCCCAATCTATTGCCATTCAGATAATAGTCTGCCTTTCTGTTTTTGACACCAAAGTGGATAACCTCGCACTTATCCACGTTATATTGCATCTGCCACGCTTCTGCCCACTCACCCAACCTGTCCAGATCATCCTGGAGTTTCTCGCTATCCTCCTCGCTGCACACACACAGCTTTGTGTCATCTGCAAACTTGGAGATATTACATTTAATTCCCTTATCTAGATCATTAATGTATATTGTGAATAGCTGGGGTCCAAGGACCGATCCCTGCGGTACTCCACTAGTCACTGCTTGCCACTCGGAAAAAGACCCATTAATTCCTACTCTCTGCTTTCTGTCCGCCAACCAGTTCTCTATACAAGTCAATACCTTGCCCCCAATCCCATGTGCCTTAACTTTACCCGCTAATCTCTTATGCGGGACCTTATCGAAAGCCTTTTGAAAGTCCAAATACACCACATCTACTGGTTCTCCCTTATCTATTTTCCCAGTTACATCCTCAAAAAATTCCAGTAGATTAGTCAAGCACGATTTACCTTTTGTAAATCCATGTTGACTTTGTCCGATCCTGTCACTGTTTTTCAAATGCTCAGCTATTACATCCTTTATAATGGACTCTAGCATTTTCCCCACTACCGATGTCAGGCTTTCCCCGCTTTCTCTCTACCACCCTTTTTGAATAGTGGGGTAACATTAGCTACCCTCCAATCCATGGGTACAGTTCCAGATTCCATCGAATGTTGGAAGATGATCAGCAATGCATCTACTATTTCTAGGGCCACTTCCTTAAGTACCCTAGGATGTAGATTATCAGGCCCTGGGGATTTATCGGCCTTCAATACCGTCAATTTCCCCAACACCATTTCCCTGCAAATACTGATTTCTTTCAGTTCCTCCCTTTCATCAGACCGTATGTTCTCCAACATCTCTGGGTAGGGTCCCTCACATCCCATACAGATCCACACAGGTAGAGTCCCTCACATCCCATACAGATCCACACAGGTAGGGTACCTCACATCCCATACAGAACCACACAGGTAGGGTACCTCACATCCCAGATAGCTGATCTCAAACAGGCAGCCATAGGAGAGCTTCAATTGGCTTTCGTGTCTCCAGGCTAGGAATGGAGAAATCTTTGCCTGATTGTTATCTAGTAATCCTTGCTGGAATGTATGGCAGCTTATGTGTGGATCATAGGTGTAGACAAGATATACCCCACCTCATCGCCCTGTGTTCCAATAGCCTCTGACATTTGCGGATAAAGAATGGCTATCTGGGTGAGGTACCAGAGGGCTGCTGGTGTGTGAGGAACAGAATGAGGACCCAGCAAGAGTCAGTGCCTTCAAGGAGGTAAAGGGAAACACTGCTACATAGAATTACACAGAAATTACAACACAGGAACAGGCCGTTCGGCCCAACCAGCCCGTATAGGTGTTCATCCTCCACACGAGCAGTAGCTTTAATCCCATGTGGCTGCTCTTTATTCCCCTTTGCTTTAACTACCTATTGAATCTATTGTTGAATGTTGACCTGGACTCTGCTTCAATCACTAAAGTCTGTACTGAATTCCATGGCTTCACAAACTGTGTACAAAAAGTTTCTCATTCTCTCCATCCTAAATCACTTACATTTAATGTTATATCTCTGTCACATCATTCTAAGCCCCTCAACTGCTGGAAACAGTCTGCTGCTATCTCCACAGTCCCGTCCCTCATAACTTTATACAGCTCTATTAAATCACCCCGTAATCTCTGTTCTAATGAAAACAGCTTAAATTTTTCAAATCTTCATATTTGTATTTCCTCATACCGGGCAGCATTCTAGTGAATCTGTGCTGTTCCCTCTCTATTGCCTCAATATCCTTCCTATAGTATGAAGCCCAAAACTGCAGACAGCACTCCAACTGTGGTCTTATTGAGGTTTTAAGTAGATTCATCATTACATCTCCACTTTTATATACTACACGTCTTACCATAAACCCAATACATTTTTTATGGCCTTATCCACTTGAAGTTCTATTTTAATGTCTTGTGAACCAAAACCACCAAATCCCTCTGCTCTTCCACATCACCAACAACAACAACTTATATTTATATAGCACCTTTAATGTAATAAAACGTCCCATGTAATGTAATATAACGCTTCACAGGAGTGTTATAAAAAAGAAAATTGACACCAAGCCACATAAGGAGATGTTAGTGCAGATGACCAAAAGCTTGGTCGAAGAGCGGAGACGGGTGATATTACGAAGGTGGAAATGGGCGGTCTTAGTGATAGAACGGATAAGAGGTCGGAAGCTCAATTCGTGATCAAATATGACACCAAGGTTGCGGACAGACTTGGTCAGCCTTAGACAGTTGGCGGGGAGAGAGATCGAGTCAGTGGAAAGGGAATGGAGTTTGTGGTGTGAACCGAAAGCAATGGCTTCGGTCTTCCCGATATTTAATGGGAGGAAATTTCTACTCATCCAGTGCTGGATGTCGGACAAGCAGTCTGATAGTATAGAGATGGTGGAGGGTTCAAGAGAGGTGGAGGAGAGGTAGAGCTGGGTATCATCAGTGTTCATGTGAAAACTCACGGTGTGTTGCTGGATGATGTCACCGAGGGGCAGCATGTAGCTGAGAAATAGGAAGGGGCCAAAGATAGATCCTTGGGGGACACCAGAGGTGACAGTGCGACATCAGGAAGAGAAGCCATTGCAGGTGATTCTATGGTTACCGCTGGAAAGTTAGGAATGAAACTAGGCAAGTGCAGTCCCATCCCGCTGGGCGACGGTGGAGAGGCGGAGCAAAATTTTGTGGTCAACCATGTCAAAGGCTGCAGACAGGTCCAGAAAGACGAGAAGGGATAGTTTACTGTAGTCAATTTCTGTCTCACCTCATTCAACTTTTTTAACCAAAATGTACCACCTCACATTTACTGACATTGAATTCCATCTGCCACGTTTTTGTCCATTCCCCATCTTATCCCCTTGCAGTTTCCTTTGATCCTGAGAATTATTTACTATGGCCAGGAAATTCCTTGGAGCTGCTCCTGCCCTGCCGGCATTACTACGCTGAAAGTGCAGTGGAAAATCCCATTTAAATGCGTAAACCGGGTTTTTGCCGCACTTCCGGCAAAGTACCGCTGGGGGAGCAGGAGCAGCTCTGAGGAATTTCCCGGCTTACGGCTTTTGTTTTAGCATCATCTGCAAATTTGGACACTACACTCTCTAACCCTATATCCAAATCATTGATATACACAGTGAATAGGAAATTATTCGCTATGAATCCATTTAAATTTAGATAAGGCTGACTTTGATGGGGCGAGTCAGAAATTGACTACAGTAGACTAGGCAGAACTGTTAACGGATGAAGAGTGGGAGTTGTTCAAAGAAGTACAAGACCTGTACCTACCCTTAAAGGACAAGAGCTCTACTTGTGTAATTAAACAACCTTACTCAATAAATGAGGTGAGAGATAGTATCAAACTAAAAAAAGGGCTTACACATATGCAAAGAATAGTGGAGATCCCGTGGACTGGGAGAGAATTAAAGAGCAGAAAAGGGAAACAAAGGAAGTAGTAAGAGCTGCAAAAAGAGAAGATGAGAAAAAGCTTGCGAGGGATAGCAAGGATAACCCTAAAAGTTTTTACAATTATATTAAGAGAGAGAGAGAGAGGGTGGCTAAGGGTAATGTTGGGGCCCTTAAAGACAGGCACAGGTGATATTGTAATTGGAAATCAGGAAATGGCAGACTTGCTGAATAATTACTTTGTATCGGTCTTCACAGTACAGGAAGAGGATAAAGTACCACAGATATGAGGAAAACAAAAATTAAATAAATGGGAGGAACTTACTAGATTTAATATGAGTTCAAAAATGGTAATGGAGAAAATAATGAGACTGAAGATTGACAACTCTCCAGGATCTGATGGTTTCCACCCCAGGGTATTAAAAGAAGTAAGTGAGGAAATTGCAGATGGTTTCGTCGTGATTTTTCCAAAACACTCTTGATTCAGGAAGTGTCACCTTGGATTGGAAAACTGCCAATGTCACTCCATTATTTAAGAAGGGTGGAAGAGATAAACTAGGAAATTATAGGCCGATTAGTCTAACACCTGTTGTGAGGAAGTTACTAGAATCTGTTATTAGGGACAGAGTGACTGAGCATTTGGACAAATATGAGCTGATCAGAGAGAGCCAGCATGTCTCACAAACCTAGTTGAATTTTTTGAGTAGGTCACTAACGTGGTATATAAGGGAGTGTCTATGGATGTTATTTATATGGATTTCCAGAAGGCATTTGTAAGGTTCCACACAAGAGACTGTTAGCAAAAATGGAAGCACATGGAATTAGAGGCAACCTTTTGACATCGATACGGAATTGGTTAGGAGGTAGGAGACAGAGAGTAGGATAATGGGTATGTACTCCAATTGGCAGGATGTGACTAATGGTGTCCCTTAGGGATCTGTACTGGGGCCTCAGCTTTTCACTATATTTATAAATGACTTAGATGAATGAATAGAGAGCCGTATATCCAAGTTTGCTGACGGCACTAAATTAGATGGCACAGTAACAAGTGTATTAAAACAGAAAATGTTGGAAATACTCAGCAGGTCAGGCAGCATCTGTGGTGAGAGAAACAGAGTTAACGTTTCAGGTTGATGACCTTTCATCAGAATAAATAGTGTAGATGGAAGCAGAAAGTTGCAAAGGGACATCGATGGATTAAGTGATTGGGCAAAACTGTGGCAGATGGAGTTCAATGTGGGGAAGTGTGAGGTCATCCACTCTGGATCTAAGAAAGATAAATCAGAGTATTTTCTAAATGGTGAGAAACAGGAATTTTGGAGGAGCAGAAAGAAATCATCAAAAGCCAGTGGACATGTACAAAAAATAATTAAAAAGGCTAATGGAATGTTAGCCTTCATCTCAAGGGGGCTGGGATACAAATGGGTGGAAGTTATGCTACAGTTATATAAAGTTCTGGTTAGACCGCATCTGGAGTACTGCGTTCAGTTCTGAGCATTTCACCTCAGGAAGAATATATTGGCCTTGGAGGGACTGCAGGCAGGATCACCAGAATGATAGAGGGGCTAAAAGGGTTAAATTATGAGGACAGATTACATAGACTAGGCTTGTATTCCCTTTAGTATAGAAGATTAATTGAGGTGTTTAAGATGATTAAATGATTTGATAGGGTAGATAGATAAAAAACATTTCCTCTGGTGGGCATAATCTTCAAATTAGAGCTAGACCATTCAGGGGGTGATGTCAGAAAGCACTTCACATACAAAGGGTAGTGGAAATCTGGAACTATCTGCCCCAAAAAACTGTTGCGGTTAGGTCAATTGAAAATTTCTAAACTGAGATTGATAGATTATTTTCAGGTAAGGGTATGAAGGGATAGGAAACAAAGATGGGCAAATGGAGTTAAGAAACAGATCAGCCATGATCGAATTGAATGGCGGAACAGTCTGGACGTGCTGAATGGCCTCCTCCTGTTCCTATGGACTGTCGTAGACCAATTTAACCCCTAATGACTTTTCACTTCCCCATCTCTCCTTATTTCCAGTTCATTAGCTGCCTTTATAGAATCATAGAAATATACAGGACAGAAGGAGGCCATTCGGCCCATCGTGTCTATGCCGACCAAGAAAGAGCTATCCAGCCTAATCCCACTTTCCAGCTCTTGGTCCATAGCCTTGTAGGTTACGGCACTTCAAGTACATATCCAAGTAGTTTTTAAATGCAATGAGGATTTCTGCCTCTACCACCCTTTCAGGCAGTGAAATCCAGACCCCCCACCACCCTCTGGGTGAAAGAAGTTCTCCTCAACTCCCCTCTAATCCGTCTACCAATTACTTTAAATCTATGCCCCCTGATTATTTACCTCTCTGCTAAGGGAAATAGGTGCTTCCTATCCACTCTATCTAGGCCCCTCAAAATTTTATACACCTCAATTAAGTCTCCCGTCAGCCTCCTCTGTTCCAAAGAAAACACCCCCAGCCTATCCAATCTTTCCTCATAGCTAAAATTCTCCAGTCCTGGCAACAACCTCGTAAATCTCCTCTGTATCCTCTCTAGTGCAATCACTTCTTTCCTGTAATGTGGTGACCAGACTATACACAGTACTCTACCTGTGGCCTAACTAGTGTTTTATACAGTTCAAGCATAACCTTCCTGCTCTTAAATTCTATGCCTCGGCTAATAAAGGAAAGTATCCCATATGCCTTCTTAACCATCTTATCTACCTGTTCTGCTACCTTCAGGGATCTGTGGACATGCACTCCAAGGTCCCTCTGTTCCTCTACACTTCTCAGTATTCTACCATTTATTGTGTATTCCCTTGCCTTGTTAACCCTCCCCAAATGCATTACCTCACACTTCTTCGGATTGAATTCCATTTGCCACTTTTCTGCCCACCTGACCAGTCCATTGATATCTTCCTGCAGTCTACAGTTTTCTTCCTCACTATCAACCACACGGCCAATTTTCGTATCATCTGCAAATTTCTTAATCATGCCCCCTACATTGAAATCTAAATCATTGATATATAACACAAAAAGCAAGGGACCCGATACTGACTCCTGCGGAACCCCATTGGAAACAGCCTTCCAGTCACAAAACCACCTGTCGACCTTTACACTTTGCTTCCTGCCACTGAGCCAATTTTGGATCCAACTTGCCACTTTCCCTTGAATCCCATGGGCTTTTACTTTTCTGACCAGTCTGCCATGTGGGACCTTGTCAAAAGCCTTGTTAAAATCCATGTAGACTACATCAAACACGCTACCCTCATCAACCCTCCTTGTTACCTTCTCAAAAAATTCAATCAAGTTAGTCAGACACGACCTTCCCTTAACAAATCAGATGTAGCTCATCCTTACGGAATAGTTCCCATCTTCCACAGAACTGATGCCAATGCCTTATAAAATGTAAGCCATCTTCCTGACATCATCTTTTTATCCTTCCCTATTTTAGCACCTGGCTGAGGGAGTAATCAAGAGATTACTATCTTTAAAGTCCTGCTCCTAAACCTACTTCCTCAGCTCCTAAACTCTTTTTGCAGGACTTTAGACCTTACCTATCCTATATCGTTGGCTCCCACATGGAAGATGCTCTTCCTCCCCTTCCATTATCTTTTCCATTCTTTCCAAAATGTCCCTTGTACTAGTACCTTTGAGGCAACAAAGCATCCGGGATTCTTGGTCTAGACTGCAGAAGATAGTGTCCACCCCTCTAACTATCCAGTCTCCTATTACTACAGCTTTTCTCACTGAATTGCTAATCTCCCGTCCCTCCCCCACTTGAACCATCCCATGTTTTTTCAGCCTGACCTGCTGAGTATTTCCAGAATTGTCTGTTTTTATTTCATATTTTTTGTAACGAAAGCAAAATACTGCGGATGCTGGAAATCTGAAGTAAAAACAGAAAATGCTGGAGCCACTCAGCAGATCAGGCAGCACCTGCAGGGAAAGAAACAGAGTTAACATTTCAGGTCGATGACCTTTCATCAGAACTGGAGAATGTTAGAGATGAACAGATTTTAATTTCTCTATACCACTCACTTACTCTAACCTACCTCCTTCTGAACTTGCACTATTCCATTCTCTCAGGTCCAACCCTGACATTGTCATTAAACCTGCTGACAAGGGTGGCAATGTTGTTGTTTGGTGACCTTGCCGAGGCTGAACAACTACTCTCCAACACCTCCTCCTACCTCCCCCTGGACCACGACCCCACCACCGAACATCAAGTCATTGTTTCCCAGACCATCACTGACCTCATCTCCACTGGAGATCTTCTCTCCACAGCCGCCAACCTCATAGTCCCCCAAACCTGCACAGCCCGCTTCTACCTCCTTCCCAAAATCCACAGACAGCACTACCCTGGTAGACCCAGCTTTTTCTTGCCTCACGGAACATAATTTTTCCTATCTCAACTCTATTTTGTCTCCCCTTGTCCAGTCTCTTCCCACCTACATCTGCAACTCTTCTGACATCCTCTGCCACTTCAACAATTTCCAGATTCCTGGCCCTAACCATTTCCTTTTCATCATGGATATCCAGACCTTCTACACCTCCATCCCCCACCATGAAGGCTTGTTCCTTGAATGGAGGCCAAACCAGTCCCCATCCACCACCACTCTTCTCCACTTGACTGAACATGTTCTTACATTGAACAACTTCTCTTTTGATTCCATTCACTTCCTCCAAATAAAAGGTCTCGCTATGGGAACCTGTGTGGGTCTTAGCTATGCCTGTCTTTCATGGGATATGTGTAACATTCTTTGTTCCAGTCCTACACAGGTCACCTCCCCGCACCTCTTTTACCGGTACATTGATGAGTGTATCGGTGCCGCTTCCTGCTCTCGCCCAAATTGGTAAATTTCATTAGCTTTGCTTCCAATTTGCAGCCTTCTGGCCTTGCAATTGAGTGTAAGCCTCTCCCTTGCCTTCACCTGACCCATCTCTGACTCTTCCCTTTCCTTCCACGACTCTTTTCTATATCCAGTTCTGGGGATAGGCTATCGACCAATAAGCCCAATGACTCCCACTTGATTACACTTCCTCCCACCCCTCTTCCTGTAAGGACTCTATTCCATTCTCCCAGTTTCTCCATCTCCATCGCATCTGTTCTACACGATGCCACCTTCCATACCAGTGCTTCCAATATGTCTTCCATCTTCCTCAACCAAGGATTCCCCTCTACCATGTTTGACATACCCCTTGACCATGTCTGACCCATTTCCTGCACTTTTGCTCTCACCCCTCCGACTCCTTACCAGAACCACGATAGGGTTTCCCTTATCACCACCTTCCACCCCACCAGCCTTCACATTCAACGGATCATCCTCCGTCATTTCTGCCACCTCTAACGCAATGACACCACCAAACACATCTTCCCCTCTCCTTTCAGCATTCCGAAGGGACCATTCCCTCCGCAAAATCCTGGTCCAGTCTTCCATCAACCACAACACCCGCTCCCATTCCTACGGCACCTTCCCATTGCAGGCGCAGGAGATGCAACACCT
This sequence comes from Squalus acanthias, assembly GCA_030390025.1. Classification (NCBI taxonomy): domain Eukaryota; kingdom Metazoa; phylum Chordata; class Chondrichthyes; order Squaliformes; family Squalidae; genus Squalus; species Squalus acanthias. Next base: position 565,470 of record JASTWF010000258.1, on the reverse strand, counting down.
GCCCTTTGGCCTCCTCCCTTCCCACATTCAAACACTCCTTCCAGGTGAAACAGAGATTTACTTACAATTTAGTATACTGTATTCACTGCTCACGATGTGGTCTCCTCTACATGGGGGAGACCAAACGCAGATTGGGTGATTGCTTTGGTGAACACCTCCGTTCAGTCCACAAGAATGACCCTGAGTTTCTGGTCGCCTGTCATTTTAATTCTCCGCCCCACTCCCACTCTGACCTCGGCCTCTTACACTGTTCCATTCAAGCTCAACGGAAGCTCGAGGAACAGCACCTCATCTTTCGATTAGGCACTTTACAGCCTTCCGGACTCAACATTAAGTTCAACAATTTCAGATAATAACCACTGCTCCCATTTTTTCGGACAACAGGTGCTGGTGTTGCCATTTACAGCTCCTTTAGACCCGCCTTTTGTTTCTTTAGAGAAGGCTCCCATGGCCTGGGACTGGCAGGTAGATCCCAGGGGTGCGGACCACCCTGCCGGCCGTGCACCGATTGGGTATCCCCACCCCAACTACAGCCCACACCTCCTCCACTCTCAGTGGCTCTAGTGCAGCCACCCTCCATTACCAGCACCTGCTGTCTGAGAAAATGGGAGCGGTGGTTAAGATCTAATGTTGTCAAACTCAATTGCAAGGCCGGAAGACTGTAAATTGCTTAGTAGACAGCAACAGTCAAGGCGTCATGAAGGGTTGGGGTAGGGATTTGGGGACAGATTACTCAACAGGGGAGAAATGAAAGGAGGCATAACGACAGGAGAGAGGGGTCTAGGAGGGGTGAAGAGAAGAGAAGAAAAAGGGAGATAGAACTGATGGGCTCAAGTCTGGAGCGGCAGCCAAAACGCACAAGCGGATGGACAAAGGGAACTCAAGTTACACAGGCATAGTTACGCAAGCTCGAGGAACTCATCACTGCCTCTTTACAAGCAGCAAGCCCAACTACCCCATCCTACTCTCTTGATGACCTTCCCACCCAGCACGCCCGTTGGGGGTTAATCTTGTCAATCTCCTTCCCATCCCACGCACCTCCCCCAGCACTGACCCTGTAGACTCTGCCAGCAGATTAACTATTACCGCCCCTCTCCTCATCTCCCTCAAGTCGGTTCACTTGTGACCAAGGCCCCTGCCATCCACGAGCTTAATGTGGATGATTGTATCGATGCCATTACCTTGCCAGTAACCTGGCTGACAGGTGATAACATCTTCCCCCTTAATGAAGCCTTCCCGCCTGGCAATATCTTCCACCACCTGCCTGCCCAGACCGCCGCGGTGACGGTGTGGCCGTTATAAACAAATCTCACCTTGGTCTGTCCCCCTACTCCTCTGGCACTTTCTCCTCCTTTGAGCATCTCACCTTGTTCCACTCCTCTCGCCTCTCCTTTAAAATCCTCGTTCTCTACCGCCCACCCAAGTACTATGAAATTTTGTCACAGAGCTATCTTTACTGCTTTCCTTCCTCAGCCTTTGCACCAAGTGACTTCTCATCCTTGGTGATTTCAACCTCCATCTTAACTCATCATGCCCTCTCTCCTCTGAGTTCACTGCCTTCCTGTCCTCCCTTAACCTCTGCCTCCGTAAAAGCTCACCTATCCATATTCACGGCCACACCCTCAACCTTACCATCTCATGTGGCCTCTCTACTCCCATCATGACAATCACAGATCAGGCCACTTCTGATCATTTCCTTGTATTCCTCTCCACTCACATCCTCTTTCTCCTCCAAACTCACTTCCTACTGTGTCTGCCCCTGGAAGAAACTCTCCCCCAAGTCACTTACAATGGCACTTTCAAATTCCCAACTGTCTAGCCTTTGACCCCCTCCATTCGCCACAAAATTTCTGCAGCTACCGATCTGCTCAATCACACCCTCTCCTCCACATTTGATGCCCCTGTCCACAGTAAAACCATTACTGTCTCTCAACCTGGTCATTCCCCCTGGTCTGTCCCTCATCTCCGCTCTCTTAAGTCAAACTTCAATGTCTACTGCGGACAACTGGTCTAGCCATTCATCATCAGATCTGGCTGGACCACGAAAAGCTCTGCTCTTGGGACTAAATGGGACTAAAGGGACTAAAGGTGGACAAATCCCCTGGACCCGATGGTCTGCATCCTAGAGTCTTAAAAGAGCTGGCTGCAGAGATAGTGGATGCATTGGTTGTAATCTACCAAAATTCCCTGAATTCTGGAGAGGTCCCAGCGGACTGGAAAACCACAAATGTAACTCTCCTATTCTAGAAAGGAAAGAGACAGAAACCAGGCAACTATCGACCAGTTAGCTTAACATCTGTCATTGGGAAAATGCTGGAGTCCATCATTAAGGAAGTGGTAGCAGGACATTTAGAAAATCATAATATAGTCAAGCAGAGTCAGCATGGTTTTATGAAAGGGAAATCATGTTTGACAAATTTGCTGGAGTTCTTTGAAGATGTAACGAACAGGGTGGATAAAGGGGAACCAGTAGATGTCGTGTATTTGGACTTCCAGAAGGCATTCGATAAGGTGTCACATAAAAGGTTACTACACAAGATAAGAGCTCACGGGCTTGGGGGTAATATATTAGCATGGATAGAGGATTGGCTAACTAACAGAAAACAGAGAGTCGGGATAAATGTGTAATTTTCAGGTTGGCAAACTGTAACTAGTGGGGTGCCGCAGGGATCAGTGCTGGGGCCTCAACTATTTAAAATCTATATTAATGACTTGGATGAAGGGACCGAATGTAATGTAGCCAAATTTGCTGATGATACAAAGATAGGTGGGAAAGCAAATTGTGTGGAGGATGCAAAGAATCTCCAAAGGGATATAGATAGGCTAAGTGAGTGGGCAGGAATCTGGCAGATGGAGTATAATGTGGGAAAATGCGAGGTTATCCACTTTGGTAGGAAAAATAAAAAAGCAAATTATTATTTAAATGGGGAGAGATTACAAAATGCTGAGGTACAGAGGGATCTGGGGGTCCTTGTACATGAATCACAAAAAGTTAGCATGCAGGTACAGCAAGTAATTAGGAAGATAAATGGAGTGTTGACCTTTATTGCAAAGGAAATGGAGCATAAAAGTAGGGAAGTCCTGTTACAACTGTACAAGGCATTGGTGAGACCACACCTGGAGTACTGCGTACAGTTTTGGTCTCCTTATTTAAGGAAAGATATACTTGCATTGGAGGCAGTTCAGAGAAGGTTCACAAGGTTGATTCCAGAGATGAAAGGGTTGTCTTATGATGAAAGGTTGAGCAGGTTGGGCCTATACTCATTGGAGTTTAGAAGAATGAGAGGGGATCTTTTTGAAACATATAGGGGGAAAAATTCAGTTGGATTGCGCCTCCTGTTAGTGCCTTAAGAGGGCACTAATGGGGTGCAAAGCAACTAGCGCCCGTACACGGCGCTCTTTACGCCGCTCACGAAATTAACTAGACATTTTGCGGCGGCGCTAAACACTACCGCCACAATCTCCTGCGCCGGCCGATCATGACGTCAGTCGAGAGTGTAGCGCCCCGGACCGGATATTGAGTGGCGCCCCCTGTCTTACTGCCTGCCGCTAGCAACGACAGGTTGAGGGGAGCGTTTTGCAGTCAGGAAGGGACTGGGGGAGTGCTATTTAAAGGCGACCGCTTCCTGCCTTTTTTTGTCAGCGAAATTTTTGCACCACGCATTCTGAGTGAGAGAGAGAGACTGCAGGAGATATTCAAAGCTGTGTGGAGGAGTTTTTGGTACTGAGCAGCACTTTGCAGGTTCTTTCTGATTTGATCTTCCTTGCATCGATTTAGAAGAGAATATGGGGGCTGCAGTCTGAGCTCTTTCCCTGGGTCTCTCCATTGTTCTTTCCAACAGATTTGATGTACAGGTCTCTCCAGGCCGAGATTCAAGGCTGCAATGAGCAGGGTGTGGATGTAGAGCAAGATCGACCCTCCCCTTTAAGAACTGGCCAGCGCCAGTGTGTCTGTGTTCCATTGCTGACTGACATCACATGAGCTTCGCCAGCGCTCTGAGGTAGTGCCTCGCTCCTCGGCCTTTGCGCCTTAAGACAGGTGTGTAGCGCCTGATTTAGCGCTCCAATCACCTCCAGGGGCGATAAAAGTCAAGTTTGCAGTTGGAGGCGATAATTAGCGCCAGGCACTAAACTTTGCGCACAGCCGATAATGGCGCCCCAAACAGGGCGATACTGAATTTTTCCCCCATAAGATTCTGAAGGGGCTTGACAGGCTAGATGCAGAGAGGATATTTCCCCTCCTGGGGGAATCTAGAACTAGGGGGCATAATTTCAGAATAAGGGGGCACCCATTTAAACTGGAAATGAGGAAGAATTTCTTTTCTCAGAGGGTCGTGAATCTTTGGAATTCTCTTCCCCAGAGAGCTGTGGAGGCTGGGTCATTGAATATATTTAAGGTGGAGATAGACAGATTTTTGAATGGTAAGGGAGTCGAGGGTTATGGGGAGTGAGCAGGGAAGTGAAGTTGAGGCCAAGATCAGATGACCCATGATCTTATTGAATGGCGGAGCAGGCTCGAGGGGCCAAATGGCCTACTCCTGCTCCTATGTCTTATCTTCTTATGTTCTTCCAAAACTGCTCACTATTCCAGGATCATCCTGGAATACAAAGATAAACCCCGGCTTCTCTTCTGCACTACAAACTGTTTTCTTAAAACCCTCTCCGCTGTCTCCTCCACCCTCACCTCCAACAACATATGTGAGGAGCTCATGGACTTCTTTGTCACTAAGATTTTTTTTTATTCGTTTATGGGATGTGGGCGTCGCTGGCGAGGCCAGCATTTATTGCCCATCCCTAGTTGCCCTTGAGAAGGTGGTGGTGAGCCGCCTTCTTGAACCGCTGCACTCTGTGTGGTGAAGGTACTCCCACAGTGCTGTTAGGGAGGGAGTTCCAGGGTTTTGACCCAGTGACGATGAAGGATCGGCGATATACTTCTAAGTCAGGATGATGTGTGACTTCGAGGGGAACTTGGAGGTGGTGGTGTTCCCATGCGTCTGCTGCCTTGTCCTTCTAGGTGGAAGAGGTCGTGGGTTTGGGAGGTGCTGTCGAAGAAGCCTTGGCAAGTTGCTGCAGTGCATCTTGTAGATGGTACACACTGCAGCCACGGTATGCCGGTGGTGGAGGGAGTGAACGTTTAATGTGGTGGATGAGGTGCCAATCAAGCGGGCTGCTTTGTCCTGGATGGTGTCAAGCTTCTTGAGTGTTGTTGGAGCTGCACTCATCCAGGCAAGTGGAGAGTATTCCATCACACTCCTTACTTGTGCCTTGTAGATGGTGGAAAGGCTTTGGGGTGTCAGGAGGTGAGACACTCGCCGCAGAATACCTAGCCTCTGACCTGCTCTTGTTGCCACAGTATTTAAGTGGCTGGTCTAGTTAAGTTTCTGTTCAATGTTGACCCCCCAGAATGTTGATGGTGGGGGATTCGGCGATGGTAATGCCGTTGAATGTCAAGGGGAGGTGGTTAGACTCTCGCTTGTTGGAGATAGTCATTGCTTGGCACTTCTGTGGCGCGAATGTTACCTGCCACTTATCAGCCCAAGCCTGAACGTCGTCCAGGTCTTGTTGCATACGGGCATGGACTGCTTCATTAGCTGAGGAGTTGTGAATGGCGCTAAACACTCTGCAAAAATCAGCGAACATCCCCATTTCTGACCTTATGATGGAGGAAAGGTTATTCATGAAGCAGCTGAAGATGGTTGGGTCTAGGACACTGCCCTGAGGAACTCCTGCAGCGATGTTCTGGGGCTGTGATGATTGACCTTCAACCACCACAACCATCTTCGTTTGTGCTAGGTATGACTCCAGCCAGTTGAGCATTTTCCCCCCGTTTCCCATTGACTTCAGTTTTACTCGGGCTCCTTGATGCCACACTCGGTCAAATGCTGCCTTGATGTCAAGGGCAGTCACTCTCACCTCACCTCTGGAATTCAGCTCCTTTGTCCACGTTTGGACCAAGGCTGCAATGAGGTCGGGAGCCGAGTGGTCTTGGCGGAACCCAAACTGAGCATCAGTGAGCAAGTTATTGGTGAGTAAGTGACGCTTGATAGCACTGTCGATGACACCTTCCATCACTTTGCTGATGGTTGAGAGTAGACTGATGGGGCAGTAATTGGCCGGTTTGGATTTGTCCTGCTTTTCGTGGGCAGGACATACCGGGGCAGTTTTCCACATTGTCGATAGATGCCAGTGTTGTAGCTGTACTGGAACAGCTTGGCTAGAGGCGCGGCTAGTTCTGGAGCAGAAGTCTTCAGCACGACAGCCGGGATGTTGTCGGGGCCCATAGCCTTTGCTGTATCCAGTGCGCTCAGCCGTTTCTTGATATCACGTGGAGTGAATCGAATTGGCTGAAGACTGGCTTCTGTGATGGTGGGGACCTCAGGAGTAGGCCGATATGGATCATCCACTCAGTACTTCTGGCTGAAGATGTTTGCAAACGCTTCATCCCTGGCTTTACTCTGTATCTAACCCGTGCTGTACCTGCCCTGGGAGTGTTTGATGGGACAGTGTAGAGGGAGCTTTACTCTGTATCTAACCCGTGCTGTACCTGCCCTGGGAGTGTTTGATGGGACAGTGTAGAGGGAGCTTTACTCTGTATCTAACCCGTGCCATTCCTGCCTGGGAGTGCTTGATGGGATAGTGTTGAAGGAGCTTTACTCTGTATCTCACTGAATGAGAGACAGAAAATATAATTAAAAATAGTCAGCATGGATTCTAAAAGGCTAACTCATGCTTAACTAACCTGACAGAATTCTCTGAAGCGGTGACAGAAAGAGTAGACAAGGGTAATGCAGTAGCTGTCATATACTTGTATACTTGGACTTTGCAGGGTCGACTGGGCTGGGTGTGCCGTTGTCATGTCTGTAGCCGGTGCCGAGGTCGATGCTGGGTGGTCCGTCTGGTTTCATTCTTATTAATGTGTTTCGTAGCGGTTTGTTACAACTGAGTGGCTTGCTCGGCCATTCCAGAGGGCAGTTAAGAGTCAACCACATTGCTGTGGGTCTGGAGTCACATATAGGCCAGACCATGTAAGGACAGCAGATTTCTTTCCCTAAAGGACATTAGTGAACCAGATGGATTTTTACGACAATCTGATAGTTTCATGGTTACCATTACTGATACTAGCTTTTTATTTAATTAACTGAATTTAAATTCCCCAGCTGCCCATTCGTTCAGCTGGCTCTGCCACTTCCCTCCCTCCCCCGAGCCCATTGGACCAAGCGTTCCCCAAGGTTCCCCCCGAACTCGCATCTTTCTCTAGTTTCTCTCCGATCTCCCCTCAAGCCCTCTCCAAGCTCACCTTGTCCATGAGACCCACCTCCTGCTCCCTCGACCCTGTTCCCACCAAACTGCTGACCACCCAACTTCCCTTCCTGGCTCACATGTTAGCTGATATTGTGAACAGTTCTCTCGCCTCAAGTACTGCCCCATCCCTTCACATTTGCAGTCATCACCCCCCTCAAAAATCACACCCCTGACCTCTCAGTTCTTGCAAACTATTGCCCCATCTCCAACTTCCGTTTCCTCTCCAAAGCCTTTGAACGTGCCGTTGCCTCCAAAATCCGTGCCCATCTTTCCTGTACCACAATATTTGAACCTCTCCAATCAGGTTTCCATCTTTGCCACAGCACTGAAACAGCCCTAATCAAAGTCACAAATGACATCCTAGGTGACTGTGACCATGGTAAACTATCCCTCCTCATCCTTCTCGACCTGCCAGCAGCTTTTGACACGGTTGACCACACCAACCTTCTCCAATCCCTGTCCAGCTGAGTGGGAATGTCCTCACCTGGTTCCATTCCTATCTATCCAGTCGTAGCCAGGTAATCTCCTGCAATGGTTTCTCTTCCTGCTCCTGCACTCTTACCTCTATAGTCTCTCAAGGATCTATCCTTGGCCTCCTCCAATTTCTCATCTACATGCTGCCTCTCAGCAACATCATCCAACTATTAAATGTTGGTGTTCAGAGAGATTTAGGTGTCCTCGTACAGGAAACACAGAGAGTTAGCATGCAGGTACAGCAAGCAATTAGGAAGGTAAATGGCATGTTGGCCTTTATTGCAAGGGGGTTGGAGTACAAGAGTAAGGATGTCTTGCTACAATTCTACAGGGCTCTGGTGAGACCACACCTGGAGTACTGTGCAGTTTTGGTTTCCTTATCTGAGGAAGGGTATACTTACCTTAGAGGTGGTGCAACGAAGGTTCACTAGATTGATTCCTGGGTTGTCCTATGAGGAGAGATTGAGTATATTGGCCTATACTCTCTAGAGTTTAGAAGAATGAGAGGTGATCTCATTGAAACATACAAGATTCTGAAGGGGATTGACAGGGTAGACGCTGAGAGGTTGTTTCCCCTGGCTGGAGTGTCTAGAACTAGGGGCCATAGTCTCAGGATAAGGGGTTGACCATTTAAGACTGAGATGAGGAGGAATTTCTTCACTCAGAGGGGTTGTGAATCTTTGGAATTCTCGGCCCCAGAGGGCTGTGGATGCTGAATCATTGAGTATATTCAAGGCTGAGATCGACAGATTTTTGGACTCCAGGGGAATCGAGGGATATGGAGATCAGGTAGAAAGTGGAGTTGAGATCAAAGATCAGCCATAATCTTACTGAATGGCGGAGCAGGCTCGAGGGGCCATATGGCTGACTCCTGCTCCTAATTCTTACGTTCTAATGTTCTTAATATCTCCTTATGTGGCTCGGTGTCAAATTTTGTTTGATAACGCTCTTGTGAAGTGCCTTGGGACGTTTTACTCCATTAAAGCCGCTTATATAATTGCATGTTGTTGTTGAGCAAAGTATTCACTCAATCTATGTTTGGTCTCCCCAATGTAGTGGGCATCATGTATTTGAATGCCACTGTAATCCATTTAATGGTCCTTTCCAGAGTCCTTGGGGTAGATTTTAACTTGTCGCCTGAACGTAAAACTGGCATTGCAGATCAGCAGCCCATTCTCAAACACAATTTTCATTGACTTGAATGGAATTGAAAGCCAGGCAGTTTCTACAACAGGCCCATCCACAAGCCCAGTATTACACCCGAACGCCAAGTTGAAAATCTGCCCTCTCATCCTCGCCACAGGAAGCTGTTGCTTCAAATTTGTTGGAGATGGTATTTTGCACTGGGTGTTCCATCTCTAGTCCTTTCTCCCTTTCCCTGACCTGTGGACAATCACCACCCCTTCCTGTACCACTGCTAGCTCCTTTTCACTCAGCCGGATCAATGCTCTCTAAACTCTTGCTCCAGAAATTCCTCTGTCTCACTGTCAGACTGTCTCCAAGTACACCTCAGGTTCTGAGATCTTGAACTCAGTTGGAGACACTTCCCTCAGATGCATTTAACATCTTCTGCTCGGTATTCCCACATCCTGCAGGATCCGCACATCACTATCCTTTGCAGTCCTGACATTAAGTTAAGTTAAGTTATATTTAAGTTTTAAGTTTATATTCTTATCTACTTAAATTTCAATTAAACTCCTCTCCATCTCCTTCCTCCACTGCTCCGAATTCCCACTCTAGTCAAATTCCCATTTTGGAAGTGCTGTTTTCACGCAGTTCCAGCTTCACTCCCTTACCAGCTCACTTTGGGGTGTGCTATCCTTTCAAACTAGTGTACTCTCACGACTACCAAATTAGGTCATAAATCAATTTCAGCTACTCAGTGCAACTACACAGTAGGCTAACTTCTAATTTCTGACCAACTGCTGATTTGTGCTGTTACAGGTCGGACACAGACGTCGATTCTGCAGTGCTGTTCTCCTCTAAATTACCTTGCTCAAATTGTGAAAAAAAGATCAATACTTCTGGCATAAAGATTGTGGTTTCGGTCAAGGATTTGAACGAACGTGCCAAGGAATCGGGAGAAGGTGCCAAGGAATCGGGGGAAGGAGCCAAGGAATCGGGGGAAGGTGCCAAGGAATCGGGGGAAGGAGCCAAGGAATCGGGGGAAGGAGCCAAGGAATCGGGGGAAGGAGCCAAGGAATCGAGGGAAGGAGCCAAGGAATCGGGGGAAGGTGCCAAGGAATCGGGGGAAGGAGCCAAGGAATCGGGGAAGGAGCCAAGGAATTGGGGGAAGGAGCCAAGGAATCGGGGGAAGGAGCCAAGGAATCGGGGGAAGGAGCCAAGGAATCGGGGGAAGGAGCCAAGGAATCGGGAGAAGGAGCCAAGGAATCGGGAGAAGGTGCCGAGAAGTTAAGTGAAGGCGTGAAAATCATTTTGGTAAGGAGGAAATACAATGCATCTTCAGTGTGTGCTGTTTAGGTGAATATTGTGGAATCCGCCACTTTTTATTAAGTTTTGATTAGTGAGGATTTGCTGTATGTGTTTAACATTAATGGAGAGCACGGTTAGAGGGGCAGACCTTCATCAGTGCTAAACTATAACCCACCACTAGGAGCCACATCAAAGCAGCCTGTGTCAAATAAACCTCTGGTTTTCCCTCCTCCATGTGAGAGAGAACCTGACCTTTGCCCTAAAGAGTTGACCAATCAGAGGCAGGCACTCACATCCAATATAATCAATAATAAACAGTCATCTAGTACTGCATATTATTTCTTTGTAGCGAGACGGTACTATGAAATGGGCAGCCCTCTGAACTGCTGACGACTTTAACCATCATTTAATGTTTGTGTTGAGATTATTCTGTTTAATTATATTGGGTTAGTATTAAAACTATTTCTATCTTTTGCTTGTAGTGGGAGTGGCCCCGTAACTTGCAAGGTAAGGGGCATTCTTTCAAAAATTGGAATATTAAGAATCAAGAGTTAATGTTGTTTAATTAGTCAAGACTCAGTAAATAAATGTGCCACAAACTCTCACCTTTGCACTCTCTCCTCTGCAGCTCTTTGCCTGCGCGTTTAGTTCCACATTCTCGGCTTTATCTTCCCTGCTAGAATGTGTCCAGTCACCTTCTGAAAGTACCGATCGACTGCTGTAGGGCAAACACATCCTGCCCATTGCACTTTCCTCACTATGTTCTGTTACTGCAGACAGACTGCTCCTTCGGAATACTTCAGTGACTCTGTCCTTCCAGCAGGCACTTAACATTATCCTTGCAGGACATATTGCAAAAGCATTCAATCTTTGCGGCTGAACCTTTGTCAAGGTCCAACTCCTAGCACCATAAAGGACTGTTGAGTGAACCATAATTAGGAGGAATACCACTGTAAACTGCTGAGAGCAACATTGCAAAATTTCACAACTGTACATCACTGTGCATGAAACCAGTGTCACCATCAAACTGCAGTCTGCATGATCGAACTTCGGTAAACAAAACTAGCCCCATATAGATTAAATATGAGCTGGTGCATTTTGGTAGGAAGAATAAGGAGGCCACATACTCCTTGGATAATAAGACTCTGAATGGGGTAGAGCAGCAAAGGGATCTAGGGGTACACATTCACAAATCACTAAAAGCAGCGAGGCAAGTTAATAAGGCCATTAAAAAAAGCAAACCAAGCACGGGGGCTCATTTCTAGAGGAATAGAATTGAAAAGCAGAGAAGTTCTGTTAAACTTGTATAGAACCTTGGTTAGGCCACACTTGCCGTACTGTTCACAGTTCTGGTCTCCATATTATAAAAAGGATATAGAGGCACTGGAGAAGGCGCAAAAGAGATTCACAAGGATGATACCAGAACTCAGAGGATATGCTTATTAGGAAAGGCTGAACAGGCTGGGTCTCTTTTCTCTACAAAAGAGAAGGCTGAGGGATGACCTGAGAGAGACCTTTAAGATAAAGAAAGACGTAGAGAAATTGTTTCCACTTGTGGGGATGTCCAAAACTAGGGGCCATAAATATAAGATAATCACTAATAAATCCAATAGGGAATTCTGGAGAAACCTCTTTACACAAAGAGTGGTTAGAATGTGGAACGCAGTACTGCATGGCGTGGTTGAGGTGAATAGCACAGATGTATTTAAGGGGAAGCTGGATAAGCACATGAGAGGGAAAGGTATAGAAGGATATGCTGATAGGGTTAGATGAAGAGGGGGTGGGCGGAGGCTCGTGTGGAGCATATGCACCAGCATAGACAAGTTGGGCCGAATGGCCTGTTTCTGTGCTGTAGACTCTATGTAACTCTATGTAGATACAAACCTGCTACTGATAAGAAGCAGATCCACCCCTACATCATCTAACATCAGCATATCCTTCTATTCCTTTCCCCCTCATGTGTTTATCTAGCTTCCCCTTAAATACATCTGTGCTATTCACCGCAACCACTCCATGTGGTACTGCATTCCACACTCTAACCATTCTTTGTGTAAAGAAGTTTCTCCTGATAAGAGCCAGCATACTGTTATGGAGCAGATACTAATAGGGAGCAGATACTAATAGGGAGCAGATACTGATTAGGGCCAGGATACTGATAAGGAGCAGATACTGATCAGGGTAACTACTGAGAGGAGCAACTACTGATAAGGGGCAGATAATGATAAGGGGCAGATAATGATAAGGGGCAGATAATGATAAGGGGCAGATACTGATAAGGGGCAGATAATGATAAGGGGCAGATATTGATAAGGGCAAGATATTGATAAGCCGCAGATAATGACAAGGGGCAGATAATGATAAGGGGCAGATAATGATAAGAGGCAGATAATGGTAAGGGGCAGATAATGGTAAGGGGCAGATACTGATAAGGGACAGATACTGATAAGCAGCAGATACAGATAAAGGGCAGATACTGATAAGCAGCAGCTACTGATAAAGAGCAGATACTGATAAAGAGCAGATACTGATAAAGAGCAGATACTGATAAACAGCAGATACTGATAAGGGACAGATACTGATAAAGAGCAGATACTGATAAGGGACAGATACTGATAAGCAGCAGATACAGATAAAGGGCAGATACTGATAAAGAGCAGATACTGATAAAGAGCAGATACTGATAAAGAGCAGATACTGATAAAGAGCAGATACTGATAAGCAGCAGATACTGATAAACAGCAGATACTGATAAAGAGCAGATACTGATAAGCAGCAGATACTGATAAAGAGCAGATACTGATAAAGAGCAGATACTGATAAAGAGCAGATACTGATAAGCAGTAGATACTGATAAGCAGCAGATACTGATAAGCAGTAGATACTGATAAGCAGCAGATACTGATAAGCAGCAGATACAGATAAAGGGCAGATACTGATAAAGAGCAGATACTGATAAAGAGCAGATACTGATAAGCAGCAGATACTGATAAAGAGCAGATACTGATAAAGAGCAGATACTGATCAGGAGCAGATACTGATAAACAGCAGATACTGATAAAGAGCAGATACTGATAAACAGCAGATACTGATAAAGAGCAGATACTGATAAAGAGCAGATACTGATAAGCAGCAGATACTGATAAACAGCAGATACTGATAAACAGCAGATACTGATAAAGAGCAGATACTGATAAGCAGCAGATACTGATAAACAGCAGATACTGATAAAGAGCAGATACTGATAAGCAGCAGATACTGATAAAGAGCAGATACTGATAAAGAGCAGATACTGATAAAGAGCAGATACTGATAAGCAGCAGATACTGATAAGCAGCAGATACAGATAAAGGGCAGATACTGATAAAGAGCAGATACTGATAAGCAGCAGCTACTGATAAACAGCAGATACTGATAAGCAGCAGCTACTGATAAACAGCAGATACTGATAAGCAGCAGATACTGATAAGCAGCAGATACTGATAAAGAGCAGATACTGATAAAGAGCAGATACTGATAAGCAGCAGCTACTGATAAACAGCAGATACTGATAAAGAGCAGATACTGATAAGCAGCAGATACTGATAAACAGCAGATACTGATAAAGAGCAGATACTGATAAGCAGCAGATACTGATAAACAGCAGATACTGATAAAGAGCAGATACTGATAAGCAGCAGATACTGATAAGCAGCAGATACTGATAAGCAGTAGATACTGATAAAGAGCAGATACTGATAAGCAGCAGATACTGATAAAGAGCAGATACTGATAAAGAGCAGATACTGATAAAGAGCAGATACTGATAAAGAGCAGATACTGATAAAGAGCAGATACTGATAAGCAGCAGATACTGATAAGCAGCAGATACTGATAAGCAGTAGATACTGATAAAGAGCAGATACTGATAAGCAGCAGATACTGATAAAGAGCAGATACTGATAAAGAGCAGATACTGATAAAGAGCAGATACTGATAAAGAGCAGGTACTGATAAGCAGCAGATACTGATAAGCAGCAGATACTGATAAGCAGTAGATACTGATAAGCAGCAGATACTGATAAGCAGTAGATACTGATAAGCAGCAGATACTGATAAAGAGCAGATACTGATAAAGAGCAGATACTGATAAAGAGCAGATACTGATAAGCAGCAGATACTGATAAAGAGCAGATACTGATAAGCAGCAGATACTGATAAAGAGCAGATACTGATCAGGAGCAGATACTGATAAGCAGCAGATACTGATAAGCAGCAGATACTGATAAGCAGTAGATACTGATAAGCAGCAGATACTGATAAAGAGCAGATACTGATAAAGAGCAGATACTGATAAAGAGCAGATACTGATAAGCAGCAGATACTGATAAAGAGCAGATACTGATAAGCAGCAGATACTGATAAAGAGCAGATACTGATCAGGAGCAGATACTGATAAGCAGCAGATACTGATAAGCAGCAGATACTGATAAAGAGCAGGTACTGATCAGGAGCAGTGACTGATATGGGGCAGATACTGTAAGGGGCAGATACAGGTAAGCTGCCGTCTCCGATATCAAGTAGTCTGCATTTCCCAGCTTTTGCTGCAGTAAGATTTTGATTTAGGGTACACAATGTATGTGTCACATGTGTGATTGCCCTTAATTGGGCATTAATTCTCTTTGCATGTAATGCTTTCTTTCCACTTCCCTCTATTAATTGCTACTCTCTGTATTTTATTTTTATTCGTTCATGGGATGTGGGCATCACTGGCAAGGCCAGCTATTATTGCCCATCCCTAATTGCCCTTGAGAAGGTGGTGGTGAGCTGCCTTCTTGAACCGCTGCAGTCCGTGTGATGAAGGTACTCCCACAGTGCTGTTAGTAAGGGAGTTCCAGGATTTTGACCCAGCGACGATGAAGGATCGGCGATATACTTCGAAGTCAGGATGGTGTGTGACTTTGGAGGGGAACTTGGAGGTGGTGGTGTTCCCATGTGCCTGCTGCCCTTGCCCTTCTAGCTGGTAGGGATTTGGGTTTGGGAGGTGGTGTCGAAGAAGCCTTGGCGAATTGCTGCAATGCATCTTGTAGATGATACACACTGCAGACACAGTGGGCTGGTGGTGGAGGGAGTGAATGTTCAAGGTGGTGGATGTGGTGCCAATCAAGTGGACTGCATTTTCTTGGATGGTGTTGAGCTTCTTGAGTGTTGTTGGAGCTGCACTCATCCAGGCAAGTGGAGAGTATACCATCATAGTCCTGACTTGTGCCTTCTAGATGGTGGAAAGGCTTTGGGGAGTCAGGAGGTGAGTCACTCATCGCAGAATACCCAGCCTCTGACCAGCTCTTGTTGCCACAGTATTTATGTGGCTGGTCCTCGTAAGTTGCTGGGCAATGGTGATCCCCAGGATGTTGATGGTGGGGGATTCGACGATGGTAATGCCATTGAATGTTGAGGGGAGGTGGTTAGACTCTCGCTTGTTGGAGGTCCTCATTGCCTGGCAGTTGTGTGGCACGAATGTTATTTACCACTTATCAGCCCAAGCCTGAATGTTGTCCAGGTCTTGCTGCATGTGGGCATGGACTGCTTTATTATCTGAGGTGTTGCGAATGGAACGGAACACTGCAATCATCAGTGAACATCCCCACTTCTGACCTTATGATGGTGGGAATTTTGTTGATGAAGCAGCTGAAGATGGTTGGGCCTAGGCCACTGCCCTGAGTAATTCCTGCAGCGATGTCCTGGGGCTGAGATGATTGGCCTTCAACAATTATAACTATCTTCCTTTGTTTTAGGTATGACTCCAACCAGTGGAGAGTTTTCCCCCTGATTCCCATTGACTTCAATTTTACTAGGGCTCCTTGATGCCACACCCAGTCAAATGCTGCCTTGATGTCAAGGGCAGTCACTCTCACCTCACCTCTGGAATTCAGCTCTTTTGTCTGTTTGGACCAAGGCTGTAATGAGGTCTGGAGCCAAGAGGTCCTGGTGGAACCCAAACTGAGCATTGGTGAACAGGCTATTGGTGAGTAAGTGCCACTTGATAACACTGTTGACGACACCTTCCATCACTTTGCTGATGATTGTGAGTAGACTGATGGGGCGGTAATTGGCCGGATTGGATTTGTCCTGCTTTTTGTGAACTGGACATACCTGGGCAGTTTTCCACATTGTCGGGTAGATGCCAGTGTTGTAGCTGTACTGGAACAGCTTGGCTAGAGGCACGGCTAGTTCTGGAGCACAAGTCTTCAGCATTACAGTCAGGATCTGTCGGGCCCATAGCCGTTGCTTTATCTAGTGCGCTCAGCCGTTTCTTATAATTACGGGGAGTAAATCAAATTGGCAGAAGACTAGCTTTTGTGATGGTGGGGACTTCAGGAGGAGACCAAGATGGATCATCCACTCAGCACTTCTGGCTGAAGATGGTTGCAAAAGCTTCAGCCTTGTCTTTTGCACTCGTGTGCTGGGCTCCACCATCATTGAAGATGGGGATGTTCATGGAGCCTCCGCCTCCCATTAGTTGTTTAATTGTCCACCACCATTCGCAACTGGATGTGGCAGGACTGCAAAGATTTGATCTGATCCGTTGGTTGTGGAATTGCAGATTGTGGTGGAATACAATTCTGCTGCTGGTGATGGCCCACAGCGCCTCATGAATGCCCAGTTTTGGGCTGCTAAATCTGTTCTGAATCTATCCCATTTAGCGCGGTGTTAGCACTCCTACCAATACTGTCATGGACAGATGTATCTGCAACAGGTAGATTGGTGAGAACAAGGTCAAGTAGGTTGTTCGCTCGTGTTGGTTCTCTCACCACCTGCCGCAGCCCCAATCTGACAGCTATGTCCTTCAGAACTCTGCCAGCTCCGTCAGTATTGGTGCTACCGAGCCACTCTTGGTGATGGACACCCTGAGTACATTCTGTGCTCATACTACCCTCAGTGCTTCTTCCAAATGGTGTTCAACATGGAGGAGTACTGATTCATCAGCTAAGGGAGGGCGGTAGGTGGCAAATATTTGACCTGATGCCAAGAAACTTTGTGGGGTCCGGAGTCAATGTTGAGGACTCCCAGGGCCACTCCCTCCCGACTGTATATCACTGACAGGACGTACCCAGGGATGGTGTTGGAAGAGTCTGGGACATTGGCTGAAAGGTATGATTCTGTGAGTATGACTATGTCCGGTTGTTGCTTGACTAGTACGTGGGACAGCTCTCCCAATTTTGGCACAAGTCCCCAGATGTTAGTGAGGAGGACTTTGCACTGTCGACTGGACTGGGTGTGTCTTTGTCATATCCGAATCCAGTTTTATTCCTTTTATTGTTTTTCGTAGCAGTTTGTTACAACTGAGTGGCTTGCGAGGCCATTTCAGAGGGCAGTTAAGAGTCAACCACATTGCTGTGGGTCTGGAGTCACATATAGGCCAGACCGGGTAAGGGCAGCAGTTTCCTTCCCTAAAGGACATTAGTGAACCAGATGGGTTTTTATGACAATCCGGTAGTTTCATGGTCACCATTACTGATACTAGCTTTTTATTCCAGTTTTATTTAATTAATTGAATTTAAATTCCCAGCTGCCGTGGTGGGATTTGAACTGTTTTCTCTGATCTTTAGTCCAGGCCCCTGGATTCCTGGTCCAGTTACATAACCTCTATGCTACCGTACCCAGAAAACAGGATACAGATCCTGTTTTCCTTCCTCTTCCCTATATTCATTGCTACGGTCTGTATCCTGTTTTCCTTCCTGTTCCCTATATTAAATGCTACTCTCTGTCCAGTTTTGTAGCTAATGCTGATCATTATAAGAGTAGCTCCAATAATGCTGCTGGTTGTTTGATAAACTATAGAAGGAAGTAGTCCCAAATCACATCTTGAAATGTACAATGCTCCTTATTATTTCATCATTTACCTTCCCATTCAATAATTGAGTAATTGAATTCCCCACTATTCGCATTCTACCTTTTCTTGCAAGACCTCCTGATGGTAAAAGCTCCTCCTCTTTCTTGGTCCTTTCCTCTACAGCTGTGCTCTCCCTCTCTGTCCTCTCCCTCTCTCCTCTCCCTCTCTCTCCTCTCCCTCTCTGTCCTCTCCCTCTCTGCCTCTCCCTCTCTCTCCTCTCCCTCTCTCTCCTCTCCCTCTCTCCTCTCCCTCTCTGTCCTCTCCCTCTCTCCTCTCCCTCTCTCTCCTCTCCCTCTCTCCTCTCCCTCTCTATCCTCTCCCTCTCTCCTCTCCCTCTCTATCCTCTCCCTCTCTCCTCTCCCTCTCTGTCCTCTCCCTCTTTGTCCTCCCCCTCTCTCTCCTCTCCCTCTCTATCCTCTCCCTCTCTCCTCTCCCTCTCTCTCCTTTCCCTCTCTGTCCTCTCCCTCTCTCCTCTCCCTCTTTGTCCTCCCCCTCTCTCTCCTCTCCCTCTCTATCCTCTCCCTCTCTCCTCTCCCTCTCTGTCCTCTCCCTCTCTCCTCTCCCTCTCTCTCCTCTCCCTCTCTCCTCTCCCTCTTTGTCCTCCCCCTCTCTCTCCTCTCCCTCTCTCTCCTCTCCCTCTCTCTCCTTTCCCTCTCTCTCCTCTCCCTCTCTCTCCTCTCCCTCTCTGACCTCTCCTTCTCTCCTCTCCCTCTCTATCCTCTCCCTCTCTGTCCTCTCCCTCTCTCCTCTCCCTCTCTGTCCTCTCCCTCTGCCCTCTGTCTTGATCCTCTGTCTCTGTCCTCTCCCTCTCTGTCTGCTCTCACTTTGTCCACTTCCTCTGTCCTGTCCCTCTCTGTCCACTCACTATCCATCCTCTGCCTCTCTGTCCGCTTTCTCTCCTTTATCTTTTTCTCCTCTCCTTCTGTCATTTCCCGCTCCCTCTCTCTCCTCTCCTTCTCTGTCCTCTCCCTCTCTGTCCTCTCCCTCTCTGTCCTCTCCCTCTCTGTCCTCTCCCTCTCTGTCCTCTCCTTCTCTGGCCTCTCGCTCTCTGTCCTCTCCCTCTCTATCCTCTCCCTCTCTGTCCTCTCCTTCTCTGGCCTCTCCCTCTCTGTCCTCTCCTTCTCTGTACTCTCCCTCTCTATCCTCTCCCTCTCTGTCCTCTCCTTCTCTGCCCTCTCCTTCTCTGGCCTCTCCCTCTCTGTCCTCTCCTTCTCTGTACTCTCCCTCTCTATCCTCTCCCTCTCTGTCCTCTCCTTCTCTGGCCTCTCCCTCTCTGTCCTCTCCTTCTCTGTACTCTCCCTCTCTATCCTCTCCCTCTCTGTCCTCTCCTTCTCTGGCCTCTCCCTCTCTGTCCTCTCCTTCTCTGTACTCTCCCTCTCTATCCTCTCCCTCTCTGTCCTCTCCCTCTCTATCCTCTCCCTCTCTATCCTCTCCCTCTCTGTCCTCTCCCTCTCTATCCTCTCCCTCTCTATCCGCTCCTTCTCTGTCCTCTCCCTCTCTGTCCTCTCCCTGTGGTAACACAATACAGCTTCCTGTGACTCGAACTTTATTGCATCACTTCCTGTGATTAGTCCAGGATAAATACTGGACTGAGCAGTTGGATCCTGGAGAGGCATAGAGTAAGACCTCTTTTGTATGTAGCACCTTTTTAGTTGATTAAAGCTTACTTTAAGTTCACCACGCGTAAGGCTCATTCTTACGACAATTTAATCAACTTTGAAAAACTTCGCACTCAAACTTTTTGGACGAACTCGGAACTAAGGATCCAGGGAATCACCCATCATGGAAAACATCCTTAAACCATCGCGTCTTGACTTGGACCCAAACACCCCAGCAGCCGGTAAGGTGTGGAAACACTGGTATCGCACGTTTGACAATTTTCTCGAATATTGCAAGGCTGATGATGACACAAAGTTGCGGATACTCATCAACTGTGTCACTCCGAATGTATTTCAGTATGTTGAGGAATGGGGCAGTTACGAGGAGGCAATTCGGATGCTTAAAAGACTATATACTAAGACACCGAATGAGGTCTATGCCAGACATCTACTAGCTACAGCCCAACAAGGGCCGGATGAATCCATTGATAAATTCCTCCAAGAGCTTCGCAGACTTAGTATGGACTGTAACTTTCAGGCGGCCTCAGCTGAGCTGTACCGTGAAGAAATGATCCGTGATGCTTTCATCTGCGGGCTTGCCTCCCCATTTATACGCCAGCGTCTACTGGAAAGTAAGACACTTGAGCTTCAGAGAGCTTATGACATGGCTTGCTCTCTAGATCTGGCAAAAAGAAATGCAGACCTTTATACAGTGCCCAGACCTCGGTCTGCTGCCTTAACTACAGTCAGGCAATTTAAGAGGCCACAGGTGAACTCTATTAGGGAGGACTTTATCCCTGACGATCAATCTGATGACTTCACTGATGAAGAGGATGATGACCCCACTGTGGCAGCCTCTTGGCAATCTAAGAAATGCTTCTTTTGTGGTGATGAGTTTCACCCTCGGAAATTCTGCCCTGCTCGCAATGCGTTTTGCAGTCATTGCAACAAAAAGGGTCATTTTGCAAAGGTTTGCCTATCAAGAGCCTCTACGAGGGCTTATCAAGCTAAGTCCTACCGAACTGCCCCGGTAAGGGCCTATCAAGATGTTCCGGCTAAAATCTATTGTGCTTCCTCTCGGGTTTTCTCTCGAAGAAACACACCTAGAGTTTCAGCCACTCTGTGCAACGACACCAATTACAGCTGCTTGTCCTCAGAACCTATTCCATGCAGCTACAAAAGCATCAATTAATGGACATACTTTAGATGCCTTAATTGACTCAGGTAGCACTGATAGTTTCATTAGGGAACAGATTGTTGCAGAGTTAAAGCTACATGTTTTCCCATCGGACCAGGCAATTGCGATGGCTCAGTCATCACTTAATACCAGAATTTCTGGCTTTTGTATGGTTGAAATAACACTTAATGGTCGCAGGTATCCCTCCACCCGGCTTTCGGTGCTCAAGGACTTATGTAGTGATCTTATCTTAGGGCTGGATTTTCAAAAGCAGCATAAGAAGCTCACCATTGAGTTCGGCGGATCCAAACCTGAACTCACTATTTCTAATATACGACCTCGATTACCGTTCTGTGCATTGTCAGCAGCTTCACTGGATGAACCCTCACTGTTTACCAGTATCCCTCCTCGATGCAAACCGATTATAACAAAGTCACGACGTTTCAGTCAGGAAGACCAGTCTTTTATTGCGGCTGAGATTTCTCGGCTTTTAGCAGAGGATATCATCGAGCCTTGTTCATCGCCATGGCGCGCCCAGGTCGTTATTGTTAAGAACCCTCTACAACCTCACAAGAAACGGCTGTGCATTGACTATTCACAGACCATCAATCAATATACGGACTTGGACGCATACCCATTGCCGCGCATCGATGATATGGTTAATAAACTGGCTGAGTACACGGTGTTCTCAACATATGATCTGAAAAGTGCCTATCATCAGGTACCCTTGAAGGTCTCAGACAAGCAGTATACGGCCTTTGAAGCCAATGGACGGCTGTATTAATTTTGTCGCCTCCCCTTTGGGGTCACTAATGGAGTGGCTGTCTTCCAGCGAGCAATGGATGACCTGGTCAAACAGGAAGACTTGAAGGATACGTTTCCTTATCTGGACAATATTACTGTCGCAGGTCGCAATCAGCGGGAACATGACGCCAATCTCCAACGATTTTGGGATGCACTCCAGCACCGTAATTTGACATTAAATGCGGCTAAATCCATTGAGTCACAACCAACCATCAACATCCTTGGCTATTGTGTGGGCAATGGCATCATTAAACCTGACCCTGAAAGGCTTCGCCCACTCCAAGAGCTCCCGCCACCTAAGAATCCGGCCTCCTTGCGCCGGGCCCTTGGCCTGTTTGCATACTATGCTAAATGGATTCCTAACTTCTCGGACCGAATCCAACCTCTACTGAAGGCCAGCACATTCCCACTAGACACAGCGGCTGTTGCAGCCTTTAACCTCCTGAAAAAACAGTTGGAGAAAGCGGCTCTTCACTCCATCGATGAGAGTCTTCCTTTTGTTGTTGAGTGTGATGCCTCGGAGGTGGCGATCTCGGCCACTCTGAATCAGGAAGGTCGTCCGGTGGCATTTTTGTCCAGGACTTTTCAAGGGGCTGAGCTACATTATCCTCCAGTCGAGAAAGAAGCTACAGCCATCATAGAGGCAGTACGGAAGTGGACTCATCTCCTAGCTCGCCAGCACTTTACCTTAATCACGGACCAGCGATCGGTCGCCTTCATGCTCGATAATCGAAAACGGACCAAAATTAAAAATAATAAAATCCAGCTTTGGCGGCTGGAATTGGCCTCTTTTGGTTACACCATCCACTATCGACCTGGCAAGGAGAATGTGGCTCCGGATACCCTCACACGAGCATTCTGCTCCGCCATGGCACCCTCTACACTCATAGACATCCATGATGGGTTGTGTCATCCGGGCGTTACTCGCATGCTACACTTCGTGCAGTCCCGAAATCTCCCATTCTCTACCGGGGATGTAAAGAAGATGTGCTCAGACTGCAGAGTCTGTGCGGAATTGAAACCTCGGTTTTTCCGCCCCTCGGGTGGTATACTCATACATGCGACCCAGCCAATGCAACGGCTTAGCATCGATTTTAAGGGGCCGTTGCCCTCTTCAAATCGCAACACTTATCTATTGACCATGGTCGATGAGTATTCCCGTTTTCCGTTTGCCTTTCCCTGCCCCAATATGCTGACGACCACGGTTATCAGCTGCCTTGAGCAGGTATTTGCTTTCTGTGGCATGGCATCCTATGTTCATTCGGATCGGGGCCCTTCTTTTATGTCAGGAGAACTCAAGGCCTATCTCTCGGAACGGGGTATTGCTGCCAGCAGAACGACGCCTTATCATCCGGTCGGGAATGGGCAAGTCGAGCGTTTTAACGCTATCATCTGGAATGCGGTACGTCTGGCTTTGAGATCTCGGGGCCTACCCAACCAGCAATGGGAAGCAGTACTTCCAGACGCATTACACTCCACACGGTCCCTCCTTTCGACCGCCACAAATATGACGCCTCATGAACGGTTCTTCCGATTTCAGCGTCGCTCATCCTATGGGATATCTCTCCCGTCGTGGCTGACTGCACCGGGACCAGTGCTACTCCGAAGATATGTCCGGGCGTCTAAGAATGACCCCCTGGTAGATGAGGTTGAGCTCACTGACGTCAACCCTACCTACGCCTATATTCGGTATCCTGACGGTCGGGAATCTACCGTGTCATTGCGGGATCTGGCTCCCTGCCCGCCGAAACATAGAGGGACACCAGGGGATGATATTGTACCAGGCACATCTCTGGGCTCGCCAGGTGCCTCTCATCACGATCTGGATCTGACGCCGGCTGGTACCTCACTCCAGCGTGCCGACCTGGGGCAGACTGACTATGAGCCCGTCGGGGCTCGCACGCGCAGCCACGATCCACCCCGTACCATACGCTCGGAAACGGATCTGCCACAGCCCTGCCCGACACCCGTTCGGGCACCAGTACACAGTCAGGATCGTCCTGACCCCTCACAGAGCGGGCTGGATCACTCGGACTCTGGTCCACGGCCCGCGGCGGGTAAACGGGCTAGGGGCCCTCTACCGCTACGAGAACCCAAACGGGTGCGGCTCTCCCTCGTCCGGCGGCTACGAAATGGAGGGAGCATCCCGGCCTCCTAATCTTTTGGGGGGGGAGAATGTGGTAACACAATACAGCTTCCTGTGACTCGAACTTTATTGCATCACTTCCTGTGATTAGTCCAGGATAAATACTGGACTGAGCAGTTGGATCCTGGAGAGGCATAGAGTAAGACCTCTTTTGTATGTAGCATCTTTTTAGTTGATTAAAGCTTACTTTAAGTTCACCACGCGTAAGGCTCATTCTTACGACACTCCCTCTCTATCCTCTCCCTCTCTGTCCTCTCCTTCTCTATCCTCTCCCTCTCTGTCCTCTCCTTCTCTATCCTCTCCCTCTCTGTACTCTCCCTCTCTGTCCTCTCCTTCTCTATCCTCTCCCTCTCTGTCCTCTCCCTCTCTGTCCTCTCCCTCTCTATCCTCTCCTTCTCTGTCCTCTCCCTCTCTATCTTCTCCCTCTCTGTCCTCTCCTTCTCTGTCCTCTCCTTCTCTGTCCTCTCCTTCTCTGTCCTCTCCTTCTCTGTCCTCTCCCTCTCTATCTTCTCCCTCTCTGTCCTCTCCTTCTCTGTCCTCTCCTTCTCTGTCCTCTCCCTCTCTGTCCTCTCCCTCTCTGTCCTCTCCTTCTCTGTCCTCTCCCTCTCTGTCCTCTCCCTCTCTGTCCTCTCCTTCTCTATCCTCTCCTTCTCTGTCCTCTCCCTCTCTATCTTCTCCCTCTCTGTCCTCTCCTTCTCTGTCCTCTCCTTCTCTGTCCTCTCCCTCTCTGTCCTCTCCCTCTCTGTCCTCTCCCTCTCTATCCTCTCCTTCTCTGTCCTCTCCCTCTCTATCTTCTCCCTCTCTGTCCTCTCCTTCTCTGTCCTCTCCTTCTCTATCCTCTCCCTCTCTCCTCTCCCTCTCTATCCTCTTCCTCTCTGTCCTCTCCCTCTGCCCTCTGTCTCAATCCTCTGTCTCTGTCCTCTCCCTCTCTGTCTGCTCTCACTTTGTCCACTTCCTCTGTCCTGTCCCTCTCTGTCCACTCACTATCCATCCCCTGCCTCTCTGTCCGCTTTCTCTCCTTTATCTTTTTCTCCTCTCCTTCTGTCATTTCCCGCTCCTTCTCTGGCCTCTCCCTCTCTGTCCTCTCCTTCTCTGGCCTCTCCCTCTCTGTCCTCTCCCTCTCTGTCCTCTCCCTCTCTGTCCTCTCCTTCTCTGGCCTCTCCTTCTCTGGCCTCTCCTTCTCTGGCCTCTCCTTCTCTGGCCTCTCCTTCTCTGGCCTCTCCTTCTCTGGCCTCTCCTTCTCTGTACTCTCCCTCTCTATCCTCTCCCTCTCTCCTCTCCCTCTCTATCCTCTTCCTCTCTATCCTTTCCCTCTCTATCCGCTCCTTCTCTGTCCTCTCCTTGTCTATCCTCTCCCTCTCTATCCTCTCCCTCTCTGTCCTCTCCCTCTCTGTCCTCTCCCTCTCTGTCCTCTCCCTCTCTGTCCTCTCCCTCTCTGTCCTCTCCTTCTCTGTCCTCTCCCTCTCTGTCCTCTCCCTCTCTATCCTCTCCTTCTCTGTCCTCTCCTTGTCTATCCTCTCCCTCTCTGTCCTCTCCTTCTCTGTCCTCTCCCTCTCTATCCTCTCCCTCTCTATCCGCTCCTTCTCTGTCCTCTCCTTCTCTGTCCTCTCCCTCTCTGTCCTCTCCTTCTCTGTCCTCTCCTTCTCTGTCCTCTCCTTCTCTATCCTCTCCTTCTCTGTCCTCTCCCTCTCTGTCTTCTCCCTCTCTGTCCTCTCCTTCTCTGTCCTCTCCTTCTCTGTCCTCTCCTTCTCTGTCCTCTCCTTCTCTATCCTCTCCTTCTCTGTCCTCTCCCTCTCTGTCCTCTCCTTCTCTGTCTTCTCCCTCTCTGTCCTCTCCTTCTCTGTCCTCTCCTTCTCTGTCCTCTCCTTCTCTGTCCTCTCCTTCTCTGTCCTCTCCTTCTCTGTCCTCTCCCTCTCTGTCCTCTCCCTCTCTATCCGCTCCTTCTCTGTCCTCTCCTTCTCTGTCCTCTCCTTCTCTGTCCTCTCTCCCTCTCTATCCGCTCCTTCTCTGTCCTCTCCTTCTCTTTCCTCTCCTTCTCTGTCCTCTCCTTCTCTGTCCTCTCCTTCTCTATCCTCTCCTTCTCTGTCCTCTCCTTCTCTGTCCTCTCCTTCTCTGTCCTCTCCTTCTCTGTCCTCTCCCTCTCTGTCTTCTCCCTCTCTGTCCTCTCCCTCTCTGTCTTCTCCTTCTCTGTCTTCTCCTTCTCTGTCTTCTCCCTCTCTGTCTTCTCCTTCTCTGTCTTCTCCTTCTCTGTCTTCTCCCTCTCTGTCTTCTCCCTCTCTGTCCTCTCCCTCTCTGTCTTCTCCCTCTCTGTCCTCTCCCTCTCTGTCTTCTCCCTCTCTGTCCTCTCCCTCTCTGTCTTCTCCTTCTCTATCCTCTCCTTCTCTGTCCTCTCCTTCTCTGTCTTCTCCCTCTCTGTCTTCTCCCTCTCTGTCCTCTCCCTCTCTGTCTTCTCCTTCTCTATCCTCTCCTTCTCTGTCTTCTCCCTCTCTGTCCTCTCCTTCCCTGTCCTTCTCTGTCCTCTGTCTCTCTATCCTCTGTCTCTCTATCCTCTCCCTCTCTATCCTCTCCTTCTCTGTTCTCTCCTTCTCTGTCCTCTCCTCTGTCCTCTCCCTCTCTATCCTCTCCTTCTCTGTCCTCTCCCTCTCTATCCTCTCCTTCTCTGTCCTCTCCCTCTCTGTCATCTTCTGCTGTTCAGAAGTCTATAACAACATTCAAATTTTTTTTCCTTTGCCAACCTTGGCCTTCCAGCCACACTGTCTCCACTGCACCAGCTAAAGTGCTCATCATTTTTACTATGATTGAACAGTCCTCTTGCACTGAATTGCCTTACTCTCAGCTGCTTTGCTCTGCATGTCCCTTCGCTAGGCTGTGTACCCTGGTATGTTAATCTCACAGTCAATTTCTTGATTTGATCATAATTCCTATGACATTGCTTTAGGATGCACATTAAATATTGCAGATAAATGTATTCTAATTCAGAACTGAGCTGCTATCTGTACCTTTGACCTTCAGGTACTCAGCAGGACAAGGACCAGTCTGACATTAAGGTAAGTTAAGCTGGTCAGTGCAATTGGTGAATTTCAGGCTTTGGGTGGATTGCTTCTCAGCCAAGTCCAGATAGTTGCGCCACGGCCGATTGATGTAGTTGGCAGGGTAACTTGATTCCCTCGCATCCATGCGATCCATCTGATCCTCTTCTGTTTCCAATTAGCAGGCATGTAGGCAGATATATATATTCAATCGTCAATTTTTCGTCGTCTCTGGCTCTGAACTTTCCTGAACATATATAACATCAAGCCTGTCAGCCGTGGCACTTTTGCCTCTGAGTCAGAAGGTTGTGGATTCAAGCCTCACTCCAGAGACTTGAGCCCATAATCCAGGCTGACACTCCAGTGCAGCACTGAGGGAGCGCTGCACTGTCGGAGGTGCCATCATACCGATGAGACATTAAACCGAGGTCCCGTCTGTCCTCTCAGGTGGACGTAAAAGATCCCTCGGCACCATTCGAAGAAGAGCAGGGGAGTTATCCCTGGTGTCTTGGCCAATACTTATCTCTCAACCAACATCACTAAAATAGATGATCTAGTCATTATCTCATTGCTGATTATGGGATCTTGCTGTGCACAGATTGGCTGCCGCATTTCCCTACATTACCAGAATGACTACATGTTAAAGCTACCTTATTGGCAGTAAAGCGCTTTGGGACGTCCTCAGATTGTGAAAAGCACTATATAAATGCAAGTTCTTCTTCCCTATTTCCCCTGTCCGTCACTCTATCCGGACCTTTGTGACCTGCTGCAGTTCTGACCCACCAGCTCCTCCTCTGGAGACAGCAGTGTTAGTTAAACTTTTCATTTCCTCTGTTTCATTCTCAGAAGATATTTTTGTTCAAGAATATTAATTCCTGCACCATTTAATAACTGTGATATATCATGTCCATGTAAATACAATCAATGTCTCACACTTTGCTTATGTTGAATTAATACCTCAATCCTTTTTAATTCCAGCTACAACAAAGCCCTCCAGGTAAGCTGAAACATCACAGTGTTTAAGGAAATTTTACACATGCTCAATCACTAAAATAAAATCAATTTCAAACTATCAAAAGAAATATATATATATATTTTACATGGTCATCAACCAGCCTTTTCTAATACAGTACTTCGATTTTTTTTCCCACTTTTTTGCACTCATGAGGTCAGGGCTTATAGTACTAGAAATGCAGCTTTTCCATTTCAGGCACCAAATGTCAGAATCAAACACTCCCAGGGCAGGTACAGCACGGGTTAGATACAGAGTAAAGCTCCCTCTACACTGTCCCATCAAACACTCCCAGGGCAGGTACAGCACAGGTTAGATACAGAGTAAAGCTCCCTCTACACTGTCCCCATCAAACTCTCGCAGGGCAGGTACAGCACAGGTTAGATACAGAGTAAAGCTCCCTCTACACTGTCCCCATCAAACTCTCGCAGGACAGGTACAGCACGGGTTAGATACAGAGTAAAGCTTCCTCTACACTGTCCCATCAAACACTCCTAGGACAGGTACTGCATGGGTTAGATACAGAGTATAGCTCCCTCCACACTGTCCCATCAAACTTTCCCAGGGCAGGTACAGCACGGGTTAGATACAGAATAAAGCTCCCTCTACATTGTCCCATCAAACACTCCCAGGGCAGGTACAGCACGGGTTAGATACAGAGTAAAGCTCCCTCTACACTGTCCCATCAAACACTCCCAGGGCAGGTACAGCACAGGTTAGATACAGAGTAAAGCTCCCTCTACACTGTCCCCATCAAACTCTCGCAGGGCAGGTACAGCACAGGTTAGATACAGAGTAAAGCACCCTCTACACTGTCCCCATCAAACTCTCGCAGGACAGGTACAGCACGGGTTAGATACAGAGTAAAGCTTCCTCTACACTGTCCCATCAAACACTCCTAGGACAGGTACTGCATGGGTTAGATACAGAGTATAGCTCCCTCCACACTGTCCCATCAAACTTTCCCAGGGCAGGTACAGCACGGGTTAGATACAGAATAAAGCTCCCTCTACATTGTCCCATCAAACACTCCCAGGGCAGGTACAGCCCAGGTTAGATACAGAGTAGAGCTCCCTCTACACTGTCCCATCAAACCCTCCCAGGGCAGGAACAGTACGGATTAGATACAGAGTAAAGCTCCCTCTACATTGTCCCATCAAGCACTCCCAGGGAAGGTACAGCCCAGGTTAGCTGCAGAGTAAAGTTTGGGATTCTACCACAAGTGGAAACAATTTCTCCACATCTACCCTGTCCAACCCATTCATAATTTTAAAGACCTCTATTAGGTCACCTCTAAATCTTCTCTTTTTTAAGGAAAACAATCCCAACCTGTTCAATCTTTCCCAAAATCTATAATCCCGCAGTTCTGGTACCATCCTTGTAAATCTTTTTATGCACTTTCCCCAGTGATTCTATGTCCTTTTTATCAGTGTTAGCTGTGGCTCAGTTGATAGCACACTCACCTCTGAGTCAGAAGGTTGCGGGTTCAAGTTCTACTCCAGGGACTTGAGCCCATTTAAAGCTAGGCTGACATTCCAGTATAGCGACCCAGTTCTGACAAAGGGTCATCGACCTGAAACGTTAACTCTGTTTCTCTTTCTACAGATGCTGTCTGACCTTCTGAGCATTTTCTGTTTTTTACTCCAGTATAGTGCTGAGGGAGTGCTGTACTGTCGGAGGTGCCGTCTTTCAGATGAGACGTTAAACCAAGTCTGCTCTCTCAGGTGGATGTAAAAGATCCCATGGCACTTTTTTGAAGAAGAGCAGGGGAGTTATCCCCAGTGTCCTGGTCAATATTTATCCCTCAACCAACATAACAAAAACAGATTATCTGGTCATTATCACATTGCTGTTTGTGGGAGCTTGCTGTGCACAAATTGGCTGCCGCGTTTCCAACATTACAACAGTGACTACACTCTTAAAGTACTTCATTGGCTGTAAAGCGCTTTGAGACATCCGGTGGTCGTGAAAAGCGCTATATAAATGCAAATCTTTCTTTCTTTCTTCGTTCTTATAGTATGGAGACCAGAAATGTGCACAGTACTCCTATTGCAGCCTGACCAGGGTTCTATACAAATTTAACATAACTTCACTACTTTTGAATTCTATACCCCTAGAAATAAATCCCAGTGCTTTGTTAGCATTTTTAATTGCTTTGCTGACCTGTGATGGTGCTTTTAATGATTTGTTCACCTGTATCCCTAGATCCTTTGCTCTTCTACCCCATTCAGTTTCTTATTTTCTAAGGTGTAGGTGATGTTACTATTTTTCCTACCAAAGTGTATCACCTTTCATTTATCTATGTTAAAGTTCATTTCCCACTTAACTGCCCAGTCTGCAAGTTTTCTAATGTCTCTTGTATTATATTGCATTCTTTCTCTGCGTTAGCTATAACCCCCAGTTTAGTATCATCTGCAAATGTTGATATTGTGTTATTTATTCCTAAGCCAAATCATTAATGTAAATTATGAATAACAGTGGCCCCAGCACTGATCCTCATGGAACATCGCTTTCTACCTTCCTCCAATCTGAATCACTACCCTTTACCCCTACTCTCTGCTTTCTATTTTTAACCAATTTGCTATCCATTCAGCTATTTGTCCCGACTCCACATGTCCTAGCCTTTGTCATGAGCCTACCGCATGGTACCTTATCAAAGGCCTTCTGAAAATACAAGTATATGACAGCTACTGCATTACCCTTGTCTACCCTTTCTGTCACCGCTTCAGAGAATTCTGTCAGGTTAGTTAAGCATGAGTTAGCCTTTTAGAATCCACGCTGACTATTTTAAATTATATTTTCTGTCTCTCATTTGGTGAGATACAGAGTAAAGCTCCTTCAACACTGTCTCATCAAGCACTCCCAGGCAGGAATGGCACGGGTTAGATACAGAGTAAAGCTCCCTCTACACTGTCCCGTCAAGCACTAAAGTAGTTTGAGTAAGTGGTCAGTGATAACTCCGAAGCCTGTCTCCCTTTTTTTTGCACTTAACCTGCACCCACCCTCTATTCCAACCCTGACTAAATATACCTAAGGTCATAACTACACACTTATCTATACATGAGGTCATTTGACAATATTGACCCACTTCACCAATCTTGTGCTAAAATACATCCAACCTGTCTGTGATTTCCATTCCTCGTGTTCACTCTGCAAAGTCATACAGATGAATGTGACTTCTCTTAAGTGTGGTATCTTACATTGTGCCTACTTGATCAATCTTAGTTGGTCCCGTACGCTTACCGAACAAGGACGATCTGTTGATGTATCTCGCTCTGCAAATGGAAGAATCTCCATTGTGTGTGGAGCCAAAGGAAAAGGACGGAATTAAAGTGAGTATTTCATAGGGTGGAAGCTGCCATGTTGGTTATACAATGTGATGTGCCCATTTGTGTTAGTTCCCTCTTCCAGTGTACTGACCCTACACAGCAAAGGTCAGAGTCAAAATAATAACAGCCCAAAAACAGACTGGCAAAGTACAGACTTCACATCTGCAATACTGTAGAGCGGATGCAGTGGAAAGAAATCTCTGTGCTGTACATACTGCTAGCACCTCTGTGACTGTACTAAAAATAAAAAGAGCCCAGTCCAGGAGGTGCAATACCTCAATTACTGTACTTACCTTGGCACAGAAACTTAAATAAGTTTCACCATAATTATGGAGGTTAAAAAAACCCACACAATTCTGTGTAGCTAATGATTGCAAAGAAAATACTGATACATTCAAACACTAGAGTGCTTAGTTAACATGTTCAAATTTATGTAAAGCTCCCTCTACATTGTCCCATGAAACACCCCCCGATGGAGATGTCCAAGCTCTTTTCACACAAGACCTTGCAGACAACAACAACTTGTATTTATATAGCACCTTTACCGTAGCAAAACGTACCAAGGCGTTTCACAGGAGCATCACCAAACAAAATTTGACACTGAGCCACATAAGGATAAATTAGGGCATGTGAAGGTAGGTTTTAGGGAGTGTCACTGGGCTACTAATCCAGAGGCCTGGACTAATGATCCAGAGACGTGAGTTCAAATCTCACCACGGCAGCTGGGGAACTTAAATTCAGTTAATTAAATAAATCTGGAATAAAAAACTAGCATCAGTAATGGTGACCATGAAACTATCGGATTGTCGTAAAAACCCATCTGGTTCACTAATGTCCTTTAGGGAAGGAAATCTGCCTTCCTTACCCGGTCTGGCCTATATGTGACTCCAGACCCACAGCAATGTGGTTGACTCTTAACTGCCCTCTGAAATGTCCTAGCAAGTCACTCAGTTGTAACTAACTGCTACGAAACATAATAAGAATGAAACCGGACAGACCACCCGGCATCGAACTCGGTATCGGCTACGGACACGGCAATGGCACACCCAGCCCAGTCAACCCTGCAAAGTCCCCCTCACCAACATCTGGGGACTTGTGCCAAAATTGGGAGAGCTGTCCCACAGACCAGTCAAGCAACAGCTTGACATAGTCATACTCACAGAATCATACCTTTCAGTCAATGTCCCAAACTCCTCCATCAGCATCCCAGGGTATGTCCTATCTCACCGGCAGGACAGACCCACCAGGGGTGGTGGCACAGTGGTATACAGTCAGGAAGGAGTGGCCCTGGGAGTCCTCAACATTGACTCCGGACCCCATGAAGTCTCATGGCTTCAGGTCAAGCATGGGCAAAATAAACCTCCTGCTGATTACCACCTACCGCCCTCTCTCAGCTGATGAATCAGTACTCCTCCATGTTGAACACCACTTCGAAGAAGCACTGAGAGTAGCAAGGGCACAGAATGTACTCTGGGTGGGGGACTTCAATGTCCATCACCAAGAGTGGCTCGGTAACACCACTACTGACCAAGCTGGCTGAGTCCTGAAGGACATAACTGCCAGACTGGGCCTGCGACAGGCGGTGAGAGAACCAACATGAGGGAAAAACCTACTTGACCTTGTCCCCACCAATCTACCTGTCGCAGATGCATTTGTCCATGACAGTATTGGTAGCAGTGACCACCGCACAGTCATTGTGGAGACGAAGTCCCGTCTTCACACTGAGGACTCCCTCCATCGTGTTGTGTGGCACTACCACCGTGCTAAATGGGATAGATTCAGAACAGATCTAGCAGCTCAAAACTGGACATCCATGAGGCGCTGTGGGCCATCAGCAGCAGCAGAATTGTATTCCACCACAATCTGCAACCTCATGGCCCGGCATATCCCTCACTCTACAATTACCATCAAGCCAGGGGACCAACCCTGGTTCAATAAGGAGTGTAGAAGAGCATGCCAAGAGCAGCACCAGGCGTAGTTTGGGTTCTGCCAAGACCACTCGGCTCCCGACCTCATTACAGCCTTGGTCCAAACATGGACAAAGGAGCTGAATTCCAGAGGTGAGGCGAGAGTGACTGCCCTTGACATCAAGGTAGCATTTGACTGAATGTGGCCTCAAGGAGCCCTAGTAAAACTGAAGTCAATGGGAATCGGGGGAAAACGCTCCACTGGCTGGAGTCATACCTAGCACAAAGGAAGATGGTTGTGGTGGTTGAAGGTCAATCATCACAGCCCCAGGAAATCGCTGCAGGAGTTTCTCAGGGCAGTGTCCTAGGCCCAACCATCTTCAGTTGCTTCATCAATGACCTTGCCTCCAACATAAGGTCAGAAATGGGGATGTTCGCTGATGACTGCACAGTGTTCAGCGCCATTCACAACTCAGGTAATGAAGCAGTCCATGCCCACATGCAACAAGACCTGGACGACGTTCAGGCTTGGGCTGATAAGTGGCAGGTAACATTCGCACCACAGAAGTGCCAGGCAATGACTATCTCCAACAAACAAGAGTCTAACCACCGCCCCTTGACATTCACCGGCATTACCATCGCCGAATCTCCCACTGTCAACATCCTGGGGGTCACCATTGACCAGAAACTTAACTAGACCAGCCACATAAATACTGTGGCAACAAGAGCAGGTCAGAGGCTAGGTATTCTGCGGTGAGTGTCTCACCTCCTGACTCCCCAAAGCCTTTCCACCATCTACAAGGCACAAGTAATGAGTGTGATGGAATATTTTTCACTTGCCTGGATGAGTGTAGCTCCAACAACACTCAAGAAGCTCGACACCATCCAGGACAAAGCAGCCCACTTGATTGGCACCCCATCCACGACCTTAAACATTCACTCCCTCCACCACCGGCGTACCGTGACTGCAGTGTGTACCATCTACAAGATGCACTGCAGCAACTCGCCAAGGCTTCTTCGGCAGCACCTCCCAAACCCACAACCTCTTCCACCTAGAAGGACAAGGGCAGCAAGCGCATGGGAACACCACCACCTCCAAATTCCCCTCCAAGTCACACACCATCCTGACTTAGAGGTATATCGCTGATCCTTCATCGTCGCTGGGTCAAAATCCTGGATCTCCCTCCCTAACAGCACTGTGGGAGTACCTTCACCACACGGACTGCAACGGTTCATGAAGGCGGCTCACCACCACCTTCTCGAGGGCAATTAGGGATGGGCAATAAATGCTGGCCTTGCCAGTGACACCCAGATCCCATAAAAAAACAAAATTTTAAAAAAGGAGAAAGGCGGAGAGGTTTAGGGAGGGAATTTGAGATTTTAGGATCTTGGCAGCTGAGGGCATGGCTGCCAATGGTGGAGCAATTAAAATTGGAGATGCTGAAGAGGCCAGAATTGGAGCAGCGCAGATATATCAGAGGATTGTAGGGCTGGAGGAAGTTACAGAGATAGGGAGGGGCGAGGCCATGGAGGGATTTGAAAACAAGGATGAGGATTTTAAAATCGAGGCATTGCTTAACCAGGAGCCAATGTAGATCTACGAGCACGGTGGTGATGGGTGAACAGGTGCGAGTTAGGCAGCAGAATTTTGGATGACCTCAAGTTTACGGAGAGTAGAACATGGGAGGCCGACCAGGTGTGCGTTGGAATAGCCAAGTCTAGAGGTAGCAAAGGCATGGATGAGGATTTCAGCAGCGGATGAGTTGAGGCAGGGTTGGAGTCGGACAGTGTTAGAGGTGGAAATAGGCAGTCTTAGTGATGGCGCGGATATGTGGTCGGAAGCTCATCTCGGGGTCAGATATCACACCAAGGTTGCAAACAGTCTGGTTCAGCCTCACACGGTTGCCAGGGAGAGGGATGGTGTTGGTGGCTAGGGAACGGAGTTTGTGGCGGGGCCCGAAAACAATTGCTTCGGTCTTCCCACTATTTAGTTGGAGGAAGTTTCTGCTCATCCAGTACTGGATGTCAGACAAACATTCTGAAAATTTAGAGATAGTGGAGGGGTCGAGAGAGGTGGTTGTGATGTAGAGCCGGGTTGTCAGCGTACAGGTGGAAACTGACGTTGTGTTTTCGGATGATGTCGCCAAGGGGCAGCATGTAGATGGGAAATTGGAGGGGGCCAAGTATAGATCCTCGGGGGACACCAGAGGTAACGGTGGGGGAGCAGGAAGAGAAGCCGTTGGAGGTGACTCTTGGGGTATGACTGGATAGATAAGAATGGAGCCAGGTGAGTGCAGTCCCACCCAGCTGGACGACAGTGGAGAGGCATTGGAGGAGGATGGAGTGGTCAACCATGTCAAAGGCTACAGGCAGGTTGAGAAGGACGAGGAGGGATAGTTTACCTTTGTCACGGTCACATAGGATGTCATTTGTGACTTTGATAAGAGCCGTTTTGGTACTGTGGCAGGGCGGAAACCTGATTGGAGAATTTCAAACATGGTGTTCTGGGAAAGATGTGCATGGCTTTGGGAGGTGACAACACATTCAAGGACTTTGGAGAAGAAAGGGAGGTTGGAGATGGGGTGGTAGTTTGCAAGCACGGAGGGGTTCTTGGGTTGGTTTTTTGAGGGGAGTGGTGATGACAGCAGATTTGAAGGAGTGGGGACAGCACCTGAGGGGAGAGAACCGTTAACAATATCAGCTAACATGGGAGCCAGGAAGGGATGTTAGGTGGTCAGCAGTTTAGTGGGAATAGCGTCGAGGGAGCAGGAAGTGGGTCTCATGGACAAGATGCATTTGGAAAGGGCATGAGGGGAGATAGGAGAGAAACTGGAGAATGATGTGAGTTCAGCGCTAGGGCGGGGGGAACCTTGTAGGAAGTTTGGCCGGTGAGGGAGGGAAGGGAGGGAAACGGCAGAGGCAGCTGATCGGATGGTCTCAATGTTAGTGACAAAGAAGTCCATGAGCTCCTCACACTTGTTCATAGAATCATAAAAATTTACGGCACAGAAGGAGGCCATTCGACCCATCAGGGGCGATTTTGCCAGCCCTGGGGAGGCGGGTTTGGAGGCGGGACTGCCGGAAAAATAGCAGGATTTGGGGGCAGGTGCCCAACCCGCCCCCAACCCGCCTCCATGCCTTCTTCCCGGGAGGCGGGTAGCCGTCCCGCGCCGGGTCCCATCGCCTTGGAGGCGGGAAGGGATTAAAGCCTATTTAACTGCCTGTTAACAGGTAGTTAACAGGCAGAAAATAGGATTATCCCCTTTTTCCCCTCACAAGTGCGGGCTTCCCGAAGGCTCCGAAACCCGCCAGGTCAACGAGGCGAGTCGGGGGTTGGTGGGGTGCAAAAGTGTGCTGTGAAGGTAAGTGATGGGTGCAAGTGTGGAGAGGTGAGTATCTGAGGTAAGTGCAAAGTGTTAGTAAAAGTGTACTTACCTTTGTTTCTTCCTGCAGGCTTCATTCGGTGTGTATGCGGAGAGCCTTGGACCTCCGCATTGGAGATGACAGATGGCCGTTGCATTCTCCAATGCAACAACCATCTGATTTCTGCAAAAGAAAGTTTTGAATTCAAGACCTCATCAAACTACAGAGAATGTCACGGTTTGACAGCTTCACAGAGCTGTCAAACGATGACAATTCATCTGACGTTCTCTGCAACCGGCTTTCCCTTAACTGGCCTACTAAGCCCGCTGGGTGGGTTAACAAGGTCAATCAAGGGAAAATAGCGTGGGTTGGCCAGAAGTTGATGGAGGTGGGACTGAAACCTGACAAGTGGGAGTCCCGCCTCCAAAAGCTCCCCATTGGCAAAATCACCCCCATCGTGTCTGTGCCGAGGTGAGGGTGGAGGAGACAGGGCAGAGGTGTTTAAGAAGACAGTTTGCAGTAGAGAAAAGACAGTTATCTTTGCATACCAGGATAATCCTGGGATAATGAGTAGATTTGGCAGATGAGAGCAGGACCCGATAGTGCTTTATGTCAGATCTGGTGGTGAATGGCTAAACCAGTTGTCAGCCATATCCGTTCAAGTCTGCGTCCTTTGGATTTAAGGGAGCTGAGATGAGGGCCGTAGCAGGGGGAGTGGCTAAGAGTAATGGTTTTAATGGGGACTAGGCCATCACAGGTGGAGGTGAGGGTGTGGTTGAGAAGAGTGGTAGTTGCAGAAATCTCGTGGTGAATGACAGGCCAAAGACTGGACGGTTGGGATTTTGAAAGTGCAGTTGTAATTGAATTTGAAGAGAGTTTTTTCCAGGGGCCGACACAGAAGGAAGTAGGGTTGGGAGGGGGAAGGGGGATGTGAGTGGCAAGCGATGCAAGGAAATGATCAGAGATGGCCTTATCTGCGATTGACATGATGGGAGCAGCGAGGCCTCGTGATATGGCAAGGTCAAGGGGGTGGCTATGAACATGGGTTGGGGAGTTTATATGGAGGGAGAGATTAAGGGAGGCTAGGAGGGCAGTGAACTCAGAGGAGAGAGAGCATGATGAATGGAGATGGAGGTTGAAATCACCGAGGATGAGAAGTCACTCGGTGCAGATGCTGAGGAAGGAAAGCAGTGAAGATCTCATGCGGCCGCACAACTCTCTGCCAGTTCCGCGCAGCCCTGAACTGGCTTTTTCAATGTTAAAATTGTGACAGGGCCCCTTAAAGGGGCCGCGCACCCAAAAAAATTAGGGGAACGTTGATCTCGGTGAGAAATTTTTTATAGTACTTGGGTGGGCAGTAGAGGACGAGGATTTTAAATGAGAGGCGAGAGGGGTGGAAGAAGGAGAAATGCTTAAAGGAGGAGAAAGGGCCAGAGGAGTTGGGAGACAAACCAAGGTGTGATTTGATGATGAGAGCCACATCGCCACCACGACAGTCTGGGTGGGGCAAATGGTGGAAGGTATACCCAGGCGGGGAGACTTCATTTAGGGGAAAGGTGTCATCGCCACTCAGCCAGGTTTCCATGAAGCCCATGAAGTCGATGCAATCATCCACAATAAGCTCATGGATGGCAAGGGCCTTGTTCACAAGTGAATGGACATTCTGGAGGGAGATGCAGAGAGGGGCGGTGATAACTGATTCACTGGTAGAGTCCACAGGGTCAGCACTGGGAGGGGTGAGTTGGACGGGAAGGAAATTAGCAAGATTAGCTCCCAGCGGGCGCGCTGGCCAGTAAGGTCGGTGAGCGAGTAAGATGGTGCAGTTGGGGTTACTGCTCATTTGGAGGCAGTGATGAATGCCTCAATGGGGCCTTCGGAGGATGCCAAGAGAAGCACAGAGGGAAGCTGTAGGCTTATCTAAGAGGGAGTCAAAGCACCTGGAGACGGCCACTAACTCCAGGTGGTACTGCTTCATTTCGAATCCTCCTTGGTTCTTGCCATAGAGGATGGCATTGAACTCTGTCATGAGTTAGGTCCTCCAAAATGATCCTCAGAGCTTCCTTGTAAGTATGATGCTCATCCAGTGTCCTTTTTAGAGCAAGACTGAGATCTGAGCTCTGAAGCTTTCGAGTCAAAGCCTCAATTATGCAGCATCAATGTCCCAGATTCCTCCCTCACCATCCCTGGGTACATCCTGTCCCACCGGCAGGACAGACCCACCAGAGATGGTGGCACAGTGGTATACAGTCAGCAGGGAGTGGCCCTGGGAGTCCTCAACATTGACTCTGGACCCCATGAAGTCTCATAGCTTCAGGTCAAGCACGGGCAAGAAAGCCTGCTGCTGATTACCACCTACTGTCCTCCCTCAGCTGATGAATCAGTACTCCTCCATGTTGAACACTACTTGGAAGAAGCACTGAGGGTAACAATGGCACAGAATGTATTCTGGGTGGGGGACTTCAATTTCCATCACCAAGAGTGGCTCGGTAGCACCACTACTGACCGAGCTGGCCGAGTCCTAAAGGACATAACTGCCAGACTAGGACTGCGGCAGGTGGTGAGAGAACCAACACGAGGGAAAAACCTATTTGACCTCGTCCTCACCAATCCACCTGTCGCAGATGCATCTGTCCATGACAGCATTGGTAGCAATGACCACCGCACAGTCCTTGTGGAGACAAAGTCTCGTCTTCACACTGAGGACTCCCTCCATCGTGTTGTGTGGCACTACCACCATGCTAAATGGATCTAGCAGCTCAAACTGGGCATCCATGAGGCGCTGTGGGCCACCAGCAGCAGCAGAATTGTATTCCACCACAATCTGTAACCTCATAGCCCGGCATATCCCTCACTCTACCATTACCATCAAGCCAGCAAACCAACCCTGGTTCAATGTGCAGAACAACATGCCAGGAGCAGCACCAGGTGTACCTAAAAATGAGGTGCCAACCTGGGGAAGCTGCAACAAAGGAATTCATGCATGCTAAATAGTGGAAGCAACATGCTATGGACAGAGCTAAGCGATCCCACAATTAATGGATCAGATCAAAGCTCTGCAGTCCTGCCACATCCAGTCGTGAATAGTGGTGGACAATTAAACAACTAACGGGAGGGGGAGGCTCCATGGTGGCGGAGCCCAGCACACGAGTGCAAAAGACAAGGCTGAAGCGTTTGCAACCATCCTCAGCCAGAAGTGCTGAGTGGATGATCCATATCGGCCTCCTCCTGAGGTCCCCACCATCACAGAAGCCAGTCTTCAGCCAATTCGATTCACTCCACATGATATCAAGAAACGGCTGAGTGCACTGGATACAACGAAGGCTATGGGCCCTGACAACATCCCGGCTGTCGTGCTGAGGACTTGTGCTCCAGAACTAGCCGCGCCTTTAGCCAAGCTGTTTCAGTACAGCTACAACACTGGCATCTACCCGATAATGTGGAAAACTGCCCAGGTATGTCCTGTCCACAAAAAGCAGGACAAATCCAATCCGGCCAATTACCGCCCCGTAAGTCTACTCTCAATCATCAGCAAATTGATGGAAGGTGTCATCAACAGTGCTATCAAGCGGCACTTAATCACCAATAACCTGCTCACCGATGCTCAGTTTGGGTTCCGCCAGTACCACATGGCTCCAGACCTCATTACAGCCTTGGTCCAAACATGGACAAAAGAGCTGAATTCCGGAGGTGAGGTGAGAGTGACTGCCCTTGACATCAAGGCAGCATTTGACCGAGTGTGGCATGAAGGAGCCCTGGTAAAATTGAAGTCAATAGGAATCAGGGGGAAAACTCTCCACTGGCTGGAGTCATACCTAGCACAAAGGAAGATGGTTGTGGTTGTTGGAGGTCAATCATCTCAGCCCCAGGACATTGCTGTAGGAGTTCTCAGGGCAGTGTCCTAGGCCCAACAATCTTCAGCTGCTTCATCAATGACCTTCCCTCCATCATAAGGTCAGAAGTGGGGATGTTCGCTGATGATTGCACGGTGTTCAGTTCCATTCGCAACTCCTCAGATAATGAAGCAGTCCATGCCTGAATGCAGCAAGACATGGACAACATTCAGGCTTGGGCTGATAAGTGGCAAGTAACATTCGCGCCACACAAGTACCAGGCAACGACTATCTCCAACAAGCGAGAATCTAACCACCGCCCCTTGACATTCAATGTCATTACCATTGCCGAATCTCCCACCATCAACATCCCGGGGGTCGCCATTGACCAGAAACTTAACTGGACCAGCCACATAAATACTGTGCCTACAAGAGCAGGTCAGAGGCTAGGTATTCTGCGGCGAGTGTCTCACCTCCTGACTCCCCAAAGCCTTTCCACCATCTACAAGGCGCAAGTCAGGAGTGTGATGAAATACTGTCCACTTGCCTGGATGAGTGCAGCTCCAACAACACTCAAGAAGCTCGACACCATCCAGGACAAAGCAGCCCGCTTGATTGGCACCCCATCCACCACCTTAAACATTCACTCCCTCCACCACCGGCGTACAGTGACTGCAGTGTGTACCATCTACAAGATGCACTGTAGCAACTCACCAAGGCTTCTTCGGCAGCACCTCCCAAACTCGCGACCTCTACCACCTAGAATGACAAGGGCAGCAGGCGCATGGGAACACGAACACCTCAAGTTCCCCTCCAAGTCACACACCATCCTGACTTGGAAATATATTGCCGTTCCTTCATTGTCGCTGGCTCAAAATCCTGGAACTCCCTCCCTCACAGCACTGTGGGAGTATATTCATCACACAGACTGCAGCGGTTCAAGAAGGTGACTCACCACCACCTTCTCAAGGGCAATTAGGGATGGGCAATATATGCTGGCCTTGCCAGTGATGCCCACATCCCAGGAACGAATAAAAAAAACCTCCACTGCCCACTGCCAGACTCCACTGGCACCTGTGACTCCCCCGGCGCACACATTGTCTTTGAGTCACCCAGGTACAAACTCTTACTGGAGCTATCCAGGTCCCCCCAGGTGGATTTCTCTGGACTGCTGAATGAGTGAGAATGGCTGATTGACAGTATGGGTGATGAGTGGCTTGATAGGGCAGAATTGAAGGAACATAGGAATACGTATAGGCCATTCAACCTCTTAAACCTGCTCCGCCATTCAATTAGATCATGGCTGATCTGTATCTTAACTCCATCTACCTGCCTTGGTTCCGTAACCCTTAATACCCTTGCCTAATAAAAATCTATCTACCTCAGTTTTGAAATGTTCAATTGACCCCCCCAGCGTCAACAGCTTTTTGGGGGGGAGAGTTCCAGATTTCGACTACCCTTTGTGTGACGAAGTGCTTCCTGACATCACCCTTGAACGGCCTCACTCTAATTTTAAGGTTATGCCCCCTTGTTCTGGATACCGTTACCAGAGGAAATAGTTTCTCTCCATCTACCCTATCAATTCCTTTAATCATCTTAAACACCTTAATTAGATCACCCCTTAATCTTCTATACTCGAAGGAATACAAGCCTAGTCTATGCAACCTGTCCTCATAATGTAACCCTTTTAGCCCCGATTTCATTCTGTTGAATCTGCGCTGCACCCCCTCCAAGACCAATATATCCTTCCTGAGGTGCGATGCCCAGAACTGAACACAGCACTCCAGATGGGGTCTAACCAGGGCTCTGTACAACGGGCATTGCCTCCTTTCTGCTTCTTGCTCCTCGCCTTGCTCTTCAGCATCTTGCTGTGACTTCTCTAAGGGAGGAAGATGGTGGAACAGGTATTAGCAGTGTTGGCTGTTTGCTGGAAGCCTCATCACCTGCATTTGCATGAGGCCAATCAGACTTCCTGCGTGGCTGCTCTGGTCTCTAAGCTGTGATTTTGGCAAGATGCTGATGGGTCTGCCAAACCTGCTGCTGCCACAGGCCCTCCCACTACACCAACTCCCGTGTCTGCCCGCCTCCAGTAGCATGTCGGGTGGCCCTCCGCCTATAGCCTGCGGCGGACGATTATAGTGGGTGACCTTCTCCTGTAATGGAGGGTAGAAGAGAGCATGATATTAGTTGTTTGCTGAGAGTAGGGCAGTGTGACTTCTTCTAAAAGGCTCCTTCCCCCACAGCTTATGGAGCTAAGACCTGCACAGCTGAAGTGCTGGCGCCAAGATGGCTGAGTGGTTAAGGCATTGGACTTAAGATCCAATGGATTTATAGTGTCAGCCATGGCTCAGTGAGTAGCATTCTCACATCTGAGTCAGAAGGTTGTGGGTTCAAGTCCCACTCCAGAGATTTGAGCACAATAATCTCGGCTGACACTCCAGTGCAATACTGAGGGAGTGCTGCGCTGTTGGAGGTTAAACCGAGGCCCCATCTGCCCCCTCAGATCAAAAGATCCCGGCACTATTTAGCGAATTGAGGAGGGATGTGACCCACGTAAATTGGAGTTAAAGACTGGCAGGCAGAAATGTAAAGGAGCAATGGGCGGGTTTAAAGGGGAATTGGATCGGGTACAGTCGAGGTTCCTACAAGGGGGAAAGGGAGGTCAACCAAAACCAGAGCTCCCTGAATGATGAAGGATGCAGCAGAAAAAGGGGGCATCTGACAGATGTCAGCTTGATAATCCAAGGGAGAATCAGGCTGAATATGAAAAGTACAGAGGAGAAGTGAAAAAGGAAATAAGAGGGGCAAAGAGACAGTACGAGAATAGATTGACGGTTAAAATAAAAGGGAATCCAAAGGTCTTCTATTGGCCTATTAACAGTAAAAGGGTTGTCAGAGGAGCGATGGGGCCGATTCGGGACCAACATGGAGAACCATTAGTGGAGGCAGAAGGCATGGCTGAGGTACTAAGTGAGTACTTTGTATCGGTGTTTACCAAGGAGGAGGACTTTGCCAAAGCTACGGTAAACGACGAGGTTGCCGGGATACTGGATGAGATAAAAATAGATAAAGAGGAGGTACTAGACAGGCTGGTGGTAATTAAAGTGGATAAGTCACCCGGTCTGGATGGGATGCATCCTAGGTTTCTGAGGGAAGTAAGGGTAGAAATCGCAGAGGTGCTGGCCACAATCTTCCAATCCTCCTTAGATACAGGGGTGGTGCCAGAGGACTGGAGGATTGTAAATGTTACACCCTCGTTCAAAAAAGGAGAGAAGGAAAAACCTGGCAATTACAGGCCAGTCAGTTTAACGTCGGTGGTGGGGAAGCTTTTAGAAACGATAATCCGGGAGTAAATTAACAGCCCCTTGAACAAGCGTGGACTAATAAAGGAGAGCCAGCATGGATTTGTTAAGGGCAAATCGTGTTTGACTAACTTGATTGAGTTTTTTGAGCAGGTAACAGAGAGGGTGGATGAGGGCAGTGCAGTTGATGTTGTGAATATAAAACGCCTTTCAAAAGATGTTTGATAAAG
This sequence comes from Squalus acanthias, assembly GCA_030390025.1. NCBI lineage: Eukaryota > Metazoa > Chordata > Chondrichthyes > Squaliformes > Squalidae > Squalus > Squalus acanthias. Next base: position 521,664 of record JASTWF010000258.1, on the reverse strand, counting down.
TACAACATATTAGGCTTGTTAGCAAAATTGAAGCCCATAGGTTAAAATGGGCAATAGCAGCATGGATACAAAATTGGTTAAGGGATAGAAAACAGAGAGTTATCATAGAAATCTACGCACAGACGGAGGGCATTCGGCCCATCGTGTCTGTGCCGGCTGAAAAAGAGCTATCCAGCCTAATCCCACTTTCCAGCTCTTGGTCCGTAGCCTTGTAGGTTACGGCACTTCAAGTGCATATCCAAGTACTTTTTAAATGCAATGAGGGTTTCTGCCTCTACCACCCTTTCAGGCAGTGAATTACAGACCCCCACCATCCTCTGAGTGAACAAATTTCTCCTCAACTCCCCTCTAATCCTTCTACCAATTACTTTCAATTTATGCCCCCTGGTTATTGACCTCTCTGCCAAGGGAAATAGGTCCTTCCTATCTAGGCCCCTCATAATTTTAAACACCTCAATTAAATCTCCCCTCAGCCCCCTCTGTTCCAAAGAAAACAACCCCAGCCTATCCAATCTTTCCTCCTAGCTAAAATTTTCCCGTCCTGGCAACATCCACGTAAATCTCCTCTGTACCCTCTCTAATGCAATCACATCTATCCTGTAATGTGGTGACCAGACTATACGCAGTACTCTACCTGTGGTCTAACTAGTGTTTTATACAGTTCAAGCATAACCACCCTGCTCTTATATTCTAAGCCTCAGCTAATAAAGGAATGTATCCCGTATGCCTTCTAAACCGTTTTATCTACCTGTCCTCCTATCTTTAGGGATCTGTGGACATGCACTCCAAGGTTCCTCTATTCCTCTACACTTCTTAGTATTCTACCATTTATTGTGTATTACCTTGCCTTGTTAGCCCTCCTCAAACGCATTACCTCACACTTCTCCGGATTTAATTTCATTTGCCACTTTTCTGCCCACCTGACCAGTCCATTGATATCTTCCTGCAGTCTACAGCTTTCTTCCTCACTATCAACCACACGGCCAATTTTTGTATCATCTGCAAACTTCTTAATCATGCCCCCTACATTGAAGTCTAAATCATTGATATATACCATGAAAGGAACCTAGTACTGAGCCCTGTGGAACCCCACGGGAAACAGCTTTCCAGTCACAAAAACACCTGTCGACCAATGTTCCCTGTAATTTATTTGGGGCCGCGAGGCCCATTCAAAATTCCGCGCATACGTGGTTTTTTCAATTTAAAAGCTGGCTCACCGGCTGCGTGGGACTTTCAGAGTGCCGTGCAGCCACGCAGTTTAAAGGGAACATTGCAGTCAACCATAACCCTTTGCTTCCTGCCACTGAGCCAATTTTGGATCCAACTTGCCACTTTCCCTTGGATCCCATGGGCTTTTACTTTTCTGATCAGTCTGCCATGTGGAACCTTGTCAAAAGCCTTGCAATAAAACATGCAGACTACATCAAACACACTGCCCTCATCGACCCTCCTTGTTACCTCATCAAAAATTTCAGTCAAGTTAGTCAGACACGAAATAACAACAGAAAACGCTGGAAAAACTCAACAGGCCAGGCAGCATCCGTGGAGAGAGAAACAGAGTTAACGTTTCAGGTCGAGACCTTTCGTCAGAACTGGAAACAGCAGGAAATCAAATAGATTTAAGGCAAGGATAAAGCTGGGAAAAGGGGGAGGGGATGAAAGAACAAAAGGAGAGATTAAGAGACATTAAGAGACATTAAGAGATATTCAAGGCAAGAGGTGGTGTTAATGTGACAGGTTAAGGCTAAAAGAAGTGTGAAATGCACTGGCAGAATGAAGGACAGCTGCCAGCTCCTAGGAGGGAAAAAAAGGGGGGGGGTAAACAAAAGGGTGGATGAAAAAATAAAATGTAAATGTGATTGGGGCTGAGGTTATGATCTAAAATTGTTGAACTCGATATTGAGTCCAGAGGGCTGTAGCGTGCCTAAACGAAAGATGAGGTGCTGTTCCTCGAGCTTACACTGCGCTTCCGTGGAACAGTGTAATAGGCCGAGGACGGTGAGGTCAGAGTGGGAGTGAAGCGGTGAATTAAAGTGACAGGTGACTGGGAGCTCGGGGTCCCCCTTACGGACTGAACGGACGGTGTTCCGCAAAGCGGTCACCCAATCTGCGTTTGGTCTCCCCAATGTAGAGGAGACCACATCGTGAGCAGCGAATACAGTAAACTAAATTGCAGGAAGTACAAGTAAATCGCTGTTTCACCTGGAAGGGGTGTTTGGGGCCCTGGACAGTGGGAAGAGGGGAGGTATAAGGGCAGGTGTTGCATCTCCTGCGCTTGCACGGGAAGGTGCCGGGCGAAGGTGAAGGGGTGCTGGGGGTGGTAGAGGAGTGGACTAGGGTGTCGCGGAGGGAGCGGTCCCTGCGGAATGCTGAAAGGGGAGGTGAGGGGAAGATGCGTTTGGTGGTGGGATCATGCTGGAGGTGGCGGAAATGGCGGAGGATGATCCGTTGAATGTGGAGGCTGGTGGGGTGAAAGGTGAGGACAAGGGGAACTCTATCGTGGTTCCGGGAGGGAGAGGCAGGGGTGAGAGCAGATGTGCGGGAGATAGAACGGACACGGTCGAGGGCCGTGTCGACCACGGTAGAGGGGAATCCTCGGTTGAGGCAAAAGGAAGACATGTCGGAAGCACTGGTATGGAAGGTGGCATCATCAGAGCAGATGCGGCGGAGACGGAGAAACTGGGAGAATGGAATAGAGTCCTTACAGGAGGCGGGGTGGGAGGAAGTGTAGTCCAGGTAGCTGTGGGAGTCAGTGGGCTTGTAGTGAATGTTAGTCAATAACCTATCCCCAGAGATGGAGACGGAGAAGTCGAGGAAGGGAAGGGAAGAGTCGGAGATGGACCATGTGAAGGTGAGGGAAGGGTGGAAATTGGAAGCATAGTGAATGAAATGTTCTAGTTCAGGGCGAGAGCAGGAGACGGCACCGATACAGTCATCAATGTACCGGAAAAAGAGGTGAGGGAGGGGACCCGAGTAGGACTGGAGCAAAGAGTGTTCCACATATCCCACGAAAAGGCAGGCATAGCTAGGACCCATGCGGGTACCCATAGCAACACCTTTAATTTGGAGGAAATGGGTGGAGTCAAAGGAGAAGTTGTTCAATGTGAGAACAAGTTCAGCCAAGCGGAGGAGGGTGGTGGTGGATGGGGACTGGTTGGGCCTCTGTTCAAGGAAGAAGCAGAGCGCCCTCAGGCCATCCTGGTGGGGAATGGAGGTGTAGAGGGATTGTACGTCCATAGTGAAGAGGAGGCGGTTGGGGCCGGGAAACTGGAAACTGTTAAAATGGCGGAGGGCGTCGGAAGAGTCACGGATGTAGGTGGGAAGAGACTGGACAAGGGGAGAAAAAATAGAGTCGAGATAGGAAGAGATAAGTTCCGTGGGGCAAGAACAGGCTGAAACGATGGGTCTACCGGGGCAGTCCTGTTTGTGGATCTTGGGAAGGAGGTGGAAGCGAGCTGTGCGGGGTTGGGGAACTATGAGGTTGGCGGCCGTGGGGGGAAGATCTCCAGAGGAGATGAGGTCAGTGACGGTCTTGGAAATGGTGGTTTGATGTTCGGTAGTGGGGTCATGGTCCAGGTGGAGGTAGGAGGAGGTGTCGGAGAGTTGGCGTTCAGCTTCCGCTAGGTAGAGGTCGGTACGCCAAACAACAACAGCACCACCTTTGTCAGCAGGTTTAATGACAATGTTGGGGTTGGATCTGAGGGAATAGAGTGCTGCAAGTTCAGAGGGAGGTAGGTTGGAGTGAGAGAGGGGAGCAGAGAAATTGAGACGGCCGATGTCACGCCGGCAGTTGGCAATGAAAAGATCTAGAGAGGGTAAGAGGCCAGAGGGAGGGGTCCAGGTAGAACAGGAATTCTGAAAGCGGGAGAAAGGGTCAGCCGTATGGGGGGAAGACTCCTGGCCAGAGAAGTGGGCACGGAGGCAAAGGCGGCGGAAAAAGAGCTCAGCATCGTGCCGAGCTCGAAATTCATTGAGGTGGGGGCGTAAGGGGATGAAGCTCAGACACAACCTTCCCTTAACAAATCCATGCTGACTGTTCTTGATTCATCCGTGCCTTTCTAAATGATGATTAATACTGTCCCTCAAAATTTTTCCCAATAATTTACCCACCACCGAGGTTAGGCTGACTGGCCTGTAATTACCCGGTCTATCCCTTACTCCCTTTTTAAACAATGGTACAACATTAGCAATCCTCCAGCCCTCCGGCACCACACCTGTAGCCAGAGAGGATTGGAAAATGATGGTCAGAGCCTCCACTATTTCCTCCCTTGCTTCTTTTAACAGCCTGGGATACATTTCATCCGTGCCTGGCGATTTATCTACTTTCAAAGATGCTAAACCCCTTAATATTTCGAACTCAATGGCTCGGATTTTCCGGGGCCTATGACCACGTACGCACAGCGTACGCGGTCATAAGTGCTCCGCAAGTTCCAGGATTCCGCATGCCATGCACATGCGAGAAAACCTGGAACTTGCGATCTGTCAAGTTTCAGCTTAACAGATCATACGAATGCGCAGGAAATGGACATTCGCTGGCGCAGGGTCGGGCTACTTCCGTACGTAAATGGAATTCTCATAAGCATAATGGGAATCCCCCTTTGTGATTGGTTGGGCCGGCCTACGTGATCCCAGGGACACTTGCAAACCACATGCGCCCCTGGAATACATGGACCTTTATGCAGGCGTACACCTGCAGGCCCAGGACTGCAAGAGTCCGAAGATACGGACGCACCAGGTAGGTGCGTACTTTTCTTGAGGTTCAGAGGCATTCACCCGCGGGAAGCCTCTGACCGCAATTTCCAACCCATTATGCTTATCCCATCCAATATTTCACACTCCTCCCCCTTAACTACAATGTCTGCATCATCCCCCTCTTTTGTGAAGATAGACACAAAGTATTCATTAAGAATCATACCCACATCTTCCGCCTCCACACACAGGTTACACTTTTGGTCTCTGTTAGGCCCTACTCTTACTTTAGTTATCCTCTTGCTCTTTATGTATTTAGGAAACATCTTTGGGTTTTCCTTGATTTTACTTGCCAATATATTTTCATGCCCTCTCTTTGCGTTCCTAATTTCCTTTTTAATTTGACCCCTGCACTTTCTATACTCCTCTAGGCTTTCTGTCGTATTTAACTCTCGGTATCTGACATAAGCTTCCCTTTTTGTTGTGGTGAATGTTGTTTTTCAGACTGGAGGGAGGTATACAGTGACGTTCCCCAAAGTTCAGTACTCGGACCACTGCTATTTTTGATATACATTAATGACTTGGATTTGCGGGTACAAGGCGCAATTTCGAAATTTGCAGATGACACAAAACTTGAAAGTGTAGTGAACAGTTAGGAAGATAGTAATAGACCTCAAGAGGACATAGACAGGCTGGTGGAATGGGCGGACGCATGGCAGATGGAATGCAATGCAGAAAAGTGTGAGGTGATACATTTTGATAGGAAGAATGAGGAAAGACAATACAAGCTAAATGGTACAATTTTAAAGAGGGTGCAAGTACAGAGAGACCTGGGGGTGTTTGTACACAAATCTCTGAAGGTGGCAGGACAAGTTAACAAAGCAGTTAATAAAGCATATGGGATCCTGGGCTTTATAAATAGAGGTCATGATGCGAAGATGCCGGCGTTGGACTGGGGTGGACAAAAATGAGAAGTCGCACAACACCAGGTTATAGTCCAACAGATTTATTTAAAATTACAAGCTTTCGGAGCTGTCGCCCCTTCCTCAGGTAAAGTTACAATGAGTGAATCTACAATATTTCACAGGATATAAACACAGAAACTGCAGAGATACAATCTTTCAGGGAAGGTGTCCTTACATCAAAGACACACCAAGAGCACAGCCAAGACAATGAGATGTGTCACAGGGGGTCCAACGTGTCTAATCCTGCTGTCTGCAGTTTTTTTTGGGGTTTGTTTTTTTTGTGTTTTTTTTGAAAAACTGGAAAGACAGACAACGATGTCGAGTCACGTTCTGTAGCGTGACATGAACCCGATATCCCTATTGAGGCCATCCTCATGGGTGCGGAACTTGGCTATCAGTTTCTGCTCGATGATTTTGCGTTGTCGTGTGTCTCGAAGGCCGCCTTGGAGAACGCTAACCCGCAGATCCGGTACCACGGTTGCAACCACAGGGAAGTCCATTGTCAACCTGTCGGACCACACCCTTCAACCAGACGAAATCGAAGTTCTCGCCCTAGGGCTCAAGTTCTGCCCCACCACCAAAATGGACCCCATCGGTCTCGCGGCAGACACAGAGGAATTCATCAGGAGAATGAGGATCCGGGAATACTACCACAAATCCCAAGATGTCAGCAACAAACCCAATGAGACAATCAATGATCTGGAACAGCAGACAGAGGGAACCGCAGTGCAGCAACCGAAGAAGAAAGAGTCAAATTGGACCCCTCCGGAGGGTCGCTGCCCTAAGCTTGACATGTATGCTCAAGCTGTCAGGAAATGCATCAACGCCAGATTCATCAGCCGCACTCACAAGACAGTCCAGAATGTCACCCGAGCACAACGCAACGCCATCCACGCTCTCAAGACCAACCGCAACATCGTCATCAAACCAGCGGACAAAGGAGGAGCTATCGTCATACAGAACGGAATGGACTATTGCAAAGAAGCATACCGACAACTGGACAACCAGGAACACTACAGACAGCTACCCGCAGATCCAACCAAAGAACACACCCACCAACTCAATAGACTGATCAAGACCTTCGATCCAGACCTTCAAAACATCCTACGCGCTCTCATCCCACGTACTCCCCGCGTAGGAGACTTTTACTGCCTCCCAAAGATACACAAAGCCAACACACCCGGACGTCCTATCGTATCAGGCAACGGAACCCTGTGTGAGAACCTCTCTGGGTACGTCGAAGGCATCCTGAAACCCATCGTACAGGGAACCCCCAGCTTCTGTCGCGACACTACAGACTTCTTGCAGAAACTCAGCACCCATGGACCAGTTGAACCAGGAACACTCCTCGCCATGATGGACGTATCGGCACTCTACACCAATATCCCCCACGATGACGGCATCGCTGCGACAGCCTCAGTACTCAACACCAACAACAGCCAATCTCCAGACGCCATCCTACAACTCATCCGCTTCATCCTTGACCACAATGTCTTCACCTTCGACAACCAGTTTTTTACCCAAACACACGGAACAGCCATGGGGACCAAATTCGCACCCCAATACGCCAACATCTTCATGCACAAGTTCGAGCAAGACTTCTTCGCTGCACAGGACCTCCAACCAATGCTGTACACCAGATACATCGACGACATCTTCTTCCTTTGGACCCACGGCGAAGGATCACTGAAAGGACTATACGATAACATCAACAGGTTCCATCCCACCATCAAACTCACCATGGACTACTCCTCAGAATCGGTTTCATTCTTGGACACACGAATCTCCATCAAAGACGGACGCCTCAGCACTTCACTCTACCGCAAGCCCACGGACAACCTCACGATGCTCCATTTCTCCAGCTTCCACCCTAACCACGTTAAAGAAGCCATCCCCTATGGACAAGCCTTGCGAATACACAGGATCTGCTCAGACGAGGAGGAACGCGATGGACACCTATGGACACTGAAAGACGCCCTCGTAAGAACGGGATATGACGCTCGACTCGTCGATCGGCAGTTCCGACGGGCCACAGCGAAAAACCGCATAGACCTCCTCAGAAGGCGAACACGGGACACAACCAACAGAGTACCCTACGTCGTCCAGTACTTCCCCGGAGCGGAGAAACTACGCCATGTTCTTCGCAGCCTTCAACATGTCATCGATGATGATGAACACCTTGCTAAGGCCATCCCCACACCTCCACTACTCGCCTTCAAGCAGCCGCCTAACCTCAAAAGTACCATCGTTCGCAGCAAATTACCCAGCTGTCAGGAGAACAGCGACCACGACACCACACAACCCTGCCACGGCAACCTCTGCAAGACATGCCAGATCATGAACACAGATACCGTCATCACACGTGAGGACACTACCCACCAGGTACATGGTACATACTCATGTGACTCGGCCAACGTTGTCTACCTGATACGTTGCAGGAAAGGATGCCTCAGAGCATGGTACATCGGCGAGACCATGCAGACACTGAGACAACGTATGAACGGACACCGCGCAACAGTCGCCAGGCAGGATTGTCACCTCCCAGTCGGGGAACACTTCAGCAGTCAAGGACATTCAGCCTCGGATCTGCGGGTTAGCGTTCTCCAAGGCGGCCTTCGAGACACACGACAACGCAAAATCATCGAGCAGAAACTGATAGCCAAGTCCGCACCCATGAGGACGGCCTCAATAGGGATATCGGGTTCATGTCATGCTACAGAACGTGACTCGACATCGTTGTCTGTCTTTCCAGTTTTAAAAAAAAACACAAAAAAAACAAACACAAAAGAAAACACAAAAAAAAACTGCAGACAGCAGGATTTGACACGTTGGACCCCCTGTGACACATCTCATTGTCTTGGCTGTGCTCTTGGTGTGTCTTTGATGTAAGAACGCCTTCCCTGAAAGATTGTATCTCTGCAGTTTCTGTGTTTATATACTGTGAAATATTGTAGATTCACTCATTGTAACTTTACCTGAGGAAGGGGCGACAGCTCCGAAAGCTTGTAATTTTAAGTAAATCTGTTAGACTATAACCTGGTGTTGTGCGACTTCTCATTTTTATAAATAGAGGCAGAGAGTACAAAAGCCAGGAAGTTATGCTAAACCTATAGAAAACACATTTCGGCCCCAGCAGGAGTATTGTGTCCAATTCTGGGCACCACACTTTAGGAAGGATGTGAAGGCTTTGGAGAGGGTGCAGAAGAGATTTACTAGAATGGTTCCAGGGATGAGGGATTAAAGTTACATGGATAGACTGGAGAAGCTGGGGTTGTTCTCCTTGGAGCAGAGAAGGCTAAGAGGAGATTTGATAGAGGTGTTTAAAATCATGAAGGGTTTAGTTAGAATAAATAAAGAGAAACTGTTTCCAATGGCTGAAGGATCAGTAATCAGAGGGCACAGATTAAGGTGATTGGCAAAAGATCCAGAGGCAACATGAGGAAAAACTTTTTTACGCAACGTGTGGTTAGGATTTGGAATGCACTGCCTGATAGGGTGGTGGAAACAGATTCAATAGTTGCCTTCAAAAGGGAATTGGATAAAAATATTGAAGGAGAAATAATTGCAGGGATATGGGGAAAGAGCTGGGGTGTGGAACTAACTGGATTGCTCTTTGAAAGAGCCGGCGCAGACTCGATGGGCCGAATGGCCTCCTTCTGTGCTGTAATACTCTATGGTTCTATGATGTGGGGAGAGCTGCTGACCTGTGTCACTCCAAGACGGAGACGGAATCTTAGCTTTCAAATTTGTGTCTGTTACTGATAATGAAGGATGTATGACACTTGGTCCCTATAATCACAGTGAGGGTCAATCTAGAGGCTGTTACTGACATTTAAAGACAGTTCACTTAGCACTCAGGTATATAGAGTCCAGGGAAGGGTTATAGGTCATGTGTACCTTACCTCTGCTGTCTGGTAAGGTCATTACGTTTCTTTCGGAACTGGAGAGGAGGCACTGAGTGCCACTGCAATTTGTCTCTTGTCATAGAGCTCTCCTGCCCCTGATTCAGATTCCTCCTACTTACTCCTGAATTACCACCAGCAGAATTTCGACTTCAGACTCCCTGAAGTTAAAGGTCTCCGTTTGCTCTCTCTGCCATGCTGCTGCTTTCTGGTGTCTTCCAGTACAGCTATTGCCCCTTTTAGCAGCAGCAGCCTTTCTATCCTATGGTTGCACCAGTGCTTTGCCTCTCCCTCCTTCTTGAGATGGCTTCCAGTCAGCGTGCTTCTTGGACCCAATTCCTACCTCACCACATCGAGATTGTGTTTCCGCCCCCCCCCCCCCCCCCCCGCCCCCCATCCCCAGCAGAACTGTGGCATGACAGGCTCGATCCCCGCTGCCTGCCTGCCTCCAGTTAGTCTAATGAGTTGAAACCACAGTTTCTGGGTAAGGTAAATACGAACATAGGAAATTGACGGGCAGGAAAAGACCAGCTGGTACATCAAGCCTGCCCCACTCACTATGATGGCCAGACCATCATGGCTAAACACTTATATCCTCCCCCAGCCCCCCTCCACCCACACTCACACCCACCCACACTCACACCCACCCACACCTCACACCCACCCACACCTCACACCCACCCACACTCACACCCACACCTCACACCCACCCACACTCACACCCACCCACACCTCACACCAACCCACACTCACACCCACCCACACTCACACCCACCCACCCACACTCACACCCACACTCACACCCACACCTCACACCCACCCACACTCACACCCACCCACACTCACACCCACACCTCACACCCACCCACACTCACACCCACCCACACCTCACACCTACCCACACTCACACCCACCCACACTCACACCCACCCACACCTCACACCTACCCACACTCACACCCACCCACACTCACACCCACCCACACTCACACCCACCCACACTCACACCCACCCACACCTCACACCCACCCATACTCACACCCACCCATACCTCACACCTACCCACACTCACACCCACCCACACTCACACCCACCCACACCTCACACCTACCCACACTCACACCCACCCACACTCACATCCACCCACACCTCACACCCACCCACACTCACACCCACCCACACCTCACACTCACCCACACTCACACCCACACCTCACACCCACTCACACCCACACCTCACACCCACTCACACCCACACCTCACACCCACCCACAACTCACACCCACCCACACCTCACACCCACCCACACCTCACACCCACCCACACTCACACCCACCCACACCCACACCCACACCTCACACCCACCCACACTCACACCCACCCACACCCACACCCACACCTCACACCCACCCACACTCACACCCACCCACACCCACACCCACACCTCACACCCACCCACACTCACACCCACCCACACTCACACCCACCCACACCTCACACCCACCCACACCTCACACCCACCCACACCCACACCCACACCTCACACCCACCCACACTCACACCCACCCACACCTCACACCCACCCACACTCACACCCACACTCACACCCACCCACACTCACACCCACCCGCACTCACACCCACCCACACCTCACACCCACCCACACTCACACCCACCCACACCTCACACCCACCCACACCTCACACTCACACCCACCCACACCTCACACCCACCCACACCTCACACTCACACCCACCCACGCCTCACACCCACTCACACCTCACACCCACACCTCACACCCACCCACACCTCACACCCACCCACGCCTCACACTCACACCCACCCATGCCTCACACTCATACCCACCCACGCCTCACACTCACACCTCACACCCACCCACACCTCACACCCACTCACACCTCACACCCACCCACGCCTCACACTCACACCTCACACTCACATCTCACACCCACCCACGCCTCACACCCACTCACACCTCACACCCACCCACGCCTCACACCCACACCCCACACTCACCCACACCTCACACTCACACCCGCCCACGCCTCACACCCACCCACACCTCACACCCACCCACACCTCACACTCACACCCACCCACACCTCACACTCACACCTCACACTCACACCTCACACCCACACCTCACACCCACCCACACCTCACACTCACACCTCACACCCACTCACACCTCACACTCACACCTCACACTCACACCTCACACCCACTCACACCTCACACCCACACCTCACACCCACCCACACAGCCATGTAATCACCTGGGAGAGGCAAAAACCCCAAAAAGATACCAGGGCCTGTAAGGGAAAAAATACACTGTAATATTCCTCTCCGACCCCCTCTGGCGATCGAAACCAGTCCAGCAGATCACACGGACCAAGTGTTACCTATAAAGACACTTTCCTTCCACATGATGCGATCTCTGCCCTAATCAGGAACCAGTCCAGCTCCCTCGTGAAGGCATGCAGAGCGTGAACACACACCACAGCAGCTGGCATCACATTTCAGAGGCTCACGACTCTCTGGGTAAAGAAAAAACCCCTAATATCCAGTCTGTTCCTACTGATTACATTACATTTTAGCAGAAGCAGTTCTTTTAAAACTAGGGGCGCGAAATTCGGTAGCGCCCCGTTTCGGGGCAGTAACGCTGGCGAGACGGGACATCCTGCAGGAAGTCTGGAAGAATAACTGATTTCCAGTCATTATACTGTGTCACCACAGCACGAGTTAGATACAGAGTAAAGCACCCTCCACACTGTCCCATAAAACACTCCCAGGGCAGGTACTGCACGGGTTAGATACAGAGTAAAGCTCCCTCTACACTGTCCCATCAAACACTCCCAGGGCAGGTACAGCACGGGTTAGATACAGAGTAAAGCTCCCTCTACACTGTCCCATCAAACACTCCCAGGGCAGGTACAACACGGGTTAGATACAGAGTAAAGCTCCCTCTACACTGTCCCATCAAACACTCCCAGGGCAGGTACTGCACAAGTGTGCAAAATACCTCAGAACTGTAGGTTTTAAATCATGTCCATCTTTTTTATTTCAGTTTTGTAAAACTGGGATTACAATCTATGATGCAGATGGAACCAATCGGATACTTGTAATTGACTGCTCCAGAAACACCCTGCATGCTGTACAGCAAGCACTGCTCAGCTTTCCCAATTGTTTGCAAGGATGTGAGGTGTACTTGTCCAGGCACCCGTGCACCAACTGTGCAAAACTACTCATTCAAGGTATGTGGGAGATAATGGTACTGTCAGTGCAGACACTGGGGCATTGAACATTGTATGGCTATAGGTGAATAAAATAAGATTCAAGCAACTCTCTGAATCCTTACTTGTTTTACCTTTGCAGGAAGGCTGAAACTATGTAGAATTTTGCCATATAAAATATTAAAACAGTGGGTAGAGAGCAATAGAGGGGGTAAAACCATGAACGAGGGGATAGAGACCATTAGAGAGGGCGTAGACGCCATGAGAGAACGGGTAGACAACATGATAGTGGGGGTAGAGACCATGATAGAGCGGGTAGAGACCATGATAGAGCGGGTAGAGACCATGATAGAGCGGGTAGAGACCATGATAGAGCGGGTAGAGACCATAAGTGAGTGGGGTAAAACCATGGTAGAGGAGGTACAGACAATGACAGAGGGGGTAGAGATCTTGAGAGGGGATTGAGACCATGAGATAGGGAAGAGACCATCATAGAGGAGTAGCGATCATGATAGAATGGGGTAAAAACAAGGTGGAAGGGTCAGGGACTATGATAGAGGGGGTAGAGACCACGAGAGAGGGGCTAGAGAGCATGATGGAGGGGGTAGAAGATAATAGCGGGGTAGAGAGCATGATAGAGGGGTAGAGAGCATGATAGAGGGGGTCGAGAGCATGATAGAGGGGGTAAAGAGCATGATAGAGGGGGTAAAGAGCATGATAGAGGGGTAGAGAGCATGTTAGAGGGGATAGAGAACATGTTAGAGGGGGTCGCGAGCATGATAGGGGAGTAGAGAGCATGATAGAGGGGTAGAGAGCATGATAGAGGGGTAGAGAGCATGTTAGAGGGGGTCGAGAGCATGATAGAGGAGTAGAGAGCATGATAGAGGGGTAGAGAGCATGATAGAGGGGTAGAGAGCATGATAGAGGGGGTAGAGAGCATGATAGGGGAGTAGAGAGCATGATAGAGGGGTAGAAAGCATGTTAGAGGGGATAGAGAGCATGTTAGAGGGGGTCGAGAGCATGATAGAGGGGGTCGAGAGCATAACGGAGGAGGTAGTGACCACGACAAAGTGGGAGAAACCATGATACATAGATACATAGAAGATAGGAGCAGGAGTAGGCCATCCGGCCCTTCGAGCCTGCTCCGCCATTTAATGAGATCATGGCTGATCCTCCAATTCAGTATCCCGTCCCCGCCTTCTCTCCGTAACCCTTAACCCCTTTTGCCTGTAGAAATATATCTAATTCCCTCTTAAATATATTTAATGAGCTGGCGTACACTGCCCTCTGTGGCAATGAGTTCCACAGGTTCACCACCCTCTGAGTGAAGAAATTCCCCCTCATTTCTGTCCTAAATGGTTTAGCCCTTATCCTTAAATTATGTCCTCTAGTTCTGTTCTCACCCGCCAAGGGAAACATTCCTTCTGCATCTAGTCTGTCTAGACCTGTCAGAATTTTATACACTTCTATGAGGTCCCCTCTCAATCTTCTAAACTCCAATGTGTACATCCCTAAACTACATAGTCTCTCCTCATAGGTCAATCCCGCCATTCCTGGTATCAGCCTGGTGAATCGCCGCTGCACCCCCTCCATGGCAAGAACATCTTTCCTCAGATGAGGCGACCAAAACTGTACACAGTACTCGAGGTGTGGTCTCACCAGTGCCCTGTACAGCTGCAGCAAGGTATCCCTGTTCCTGTATTCCAACCCTTTTGCTATGAAGGCCAGCATACCGTTTGCCTTCTTGATCGCCTGTTGCACCTGCATGCTCGCCTTCAGTGACTGGTGTACAAGAACACCCAGGTCTCTCTGTACTTCCCCCTCTCCCAATTTATTGCCATTTAAATAATAATTTGCCCTCCCGTTCCTGCACCCAAGGTGGATAACTTCGCACTTGTCCACATTATAGTGCATCTGCCATTTATCCGCCCAATCACCCAGTCTGTCCAAATCGCTCTGGAGCTTCCTGGTCTCCTCCTCTGAGCCCACCCCCCCTCCTAGTTTAGTGTCGTCTGCAAATTTGGAAATGCTGCATCCGACTCCCTGATCCAGGTCATTAATGTAAATTGTGAACAGCTGGGGACCCAGGACAGATCCCTGTGGTACCCCACTTGTTACTGCCTGCCATTCAGAAAATGAGCCGTTTATTCCAACTCTCTGTTTTCTGTCTGACAGCCAGTTCTCTATCCACGTCAATACTTTCCCCTTTATCCCATGAGCTTCAATTTTCCCTGCTAATCTTTTATGTGGGACCTTATCGAAGGCCTTTTGGAAGTCCAGGTACACCACATCTACTGGCTCTCCCCCATCTATTTTACCAGTTACTCCCTCAAAAAATTCCAATAGATTAGTCAAGCACGATTTACCCTTTGTAAATCCATGTTGACTCTGTCCTATCCTGTCCCCATTTGCTAAGTGCTCCGCTATTTCATCCTTAATGATGGACTCCAGCATTTTGCCCACAACTGATGTAAGGCTTACAGGTCTGTAATTACCTGCTTTTTCCCTACCCCCCTTTTTGAATAGTGGGGTAACGTTAGCTACCCTCCAATCCATGGGCACTGTTCCCGAGTCTAATGAATTCTGAAAAATCATACTTAGTGCATCCGCTATCTCTAGGGCCACCTCCTTCAGCACCCTAGGATGCATGTTATCAGGCCCTGGGGATTTGTCCGCCTTCAATCCCTTTAGCTTCCTTAACACCATATCCTTAGAGATATTGACTTGCGTCATTTCCTCCTTTGCAAATGTCCCTATTTTTCCCGATATCCCAGGGAGGTTTTTTGTGTCTTCCTTCGTAAAGACTGACCCAAAGTATGCATTTAGTTGGTCTGCCATTTCTTTATTTCCCGTTATATATTCCCCCGTATCTGACTGCAATGGGCCAACTTTGGTTTTCACCAGTCTTTTCCTCTTGATATACTTATAAAAGCTTTTGGAGTTAGTTTTTATATTTTCCGCCAGCTTGCTTTCGTAAGCTATTTTGCCCCTCTTGATTAAGCCCTTTGTCCTCCTTTGCTCTATCTTAAACTGTTCCCAATCTTCCGCTCTGGCGCTTTTTTTGGCTATTTTATACGCCCTATATTTGGATTTTATGCTGTCTCTAATTTCCCCTGTTATCCACGGTTGAGTCACCTTTTTAGATTTCCTTTTATGCCAGATTGGTATAAACAATTTTTGCAATTTTGTCATTCTATCTTTAAATGCTTGCCATTGTTTATCTACCTCCAGTCCTCCCAGGAACGTTGTCCAATCAGACCTACTCAGTTCCTGTCTAATGGCATCATAATTCCCCTTGTTTAAATTCAGGACCTTAGTATCTGAGTCAATTTCTTCGCTCTCCATTTCGAGTGAGAAATCGATCATGTTATGATCGCTCTGACCCAAGGGTCCCCGTACAACAAGATTACTAATTAGTCCCTTCTCATTGCACAGTACCCAGTCCAATATAGCCTGTTCCCGAGTTGGTTCCTCGACATATTGATCCAGATAACCATCCCTTAAACACTCAAGGAATTCCTCCTCCTCATTATTTTTACTGATTAGGCTATTCCAATCTATATGTAAGTTAAAGTCACCTATGATGACAGCTGTGCTCTTATTGCACGCTTCTCTAATTTCCCTCGTGATGCCCTCCCCAACCTCTATTTTACTATTTGGAGGCCTATATACCACTCCTATTAATGTTTTTCGCCCCTCGCTATTTCTTAGCTCCACCCATATAGATTCTGTATTAACTGAGTTAATATCCTTCCTTTCAATTGCATTTATCCCTTCTTTTACCAGCAATGCTACCCCTCCTCCCTTTCTTTTTTGTCGATCCTTCCTAAATACTGAATACCCCTGTATGTTAAGCTCCCAGCCCTGCTCACCCTGCAACCATGTTTCCGTAATCCCAATTAGATCATAATTATTAACCTCTATTTCCACAGCTAATTCATCTACCTTGTTCCTGATGCTTCTCGCATTAAGGTATAAAACCCTCAGGCTTTTTTTATGCTCACATTTTTTATGAATTAGTTTGGCCCTTTGTTTTTTGTTCCTCACCCTTTTACCATTTATTTCTGTCTGCCTTTCACTTTCCTCTATTTCACTACATAGGTTTCTAGCCCCCTGCCATACTAGTTTAAATGTTCCCGAACTGCTTTATCAAAAATTACCCCGAGAACATCAGTTCCATCTTTGCACAGGTGTAGACCGTCCCTTTTGTATAGGTCACACCTACCACAAAACTGGTTCCAATGCCTCAAAAATTTAAAACCCTCCCTCTTACACCACTGCTCAAGCCACGTATTTAGCCTAACTATCCTGTTCTCTGTGCTCTTACTAGCACGTGGCACTGGTAGTAATCCAGAGATTACTACCTTCGAGGTCCTACTTTTTAGCTTGGCTCCTAACTCCCTAAATTCTACTTGTAGGACCTCTTCCCTTTTTTTAGCTACGTCGTTGGTACCAACATGTATCACGACAACTGGCTGTTCCCCCTCCCCCTCCAGAATGTTCTGCACCCGCGCCGAGACATCCTTGACCCTTGCACCAGGGAGGCAACATACCATCCTGGAGTCTCGGTCGCGACCACAGAAACCCCTATCTATTCCCCTTACAATCGAATCCCCTATTACTATAGCCCTGCCACTCTTTTTCCCTCCCTTCTTTGCAACAGAGCCAGTCATGGTGCCATGAGCCTGGCTGCTGGTGCCTTCCCCCGATGAGTCATCCCCCCCGACAACAGCACCTAAGGCGGTGAACCTGTTGCTAAGGGAGACAACCCCAGGGGATTTCTGCACGACCTTCCTGCCCTTGCTCTGCCTTTTGGTCACCCATGTACTATCTACGCTGGCCTTAACCTGCGGTGTGACCAACTCACTAAATGTGTTATCCACAACCCTCTCAGAATCGTGGATGCTCCAAAGTGAGTCCATCCGCAGCTCAAGGGCCGTCATGCGGTCCCACATGAGCTGCAGCTGGACACACTTCCCGCACACATGGTTGTCAGGGACACAGGAAGCGTCCCTGATTTCCCACATGTTACAGGAGGAGCATGACACAGGTCCGAGCTCTACTGCCATGACTTAACCCTTATATTACTTTTTAATTTTCTAGTTTTAGTTTATTTATTGACTTTTGTTTTCCGGAAGCTTACTTAGACCAATGTATACTGTACTCCTCTTATTCCTTTTTAAACTAACCAAATCCCACTAGTTTTAGTTTTACTTTCTAGGAAGGTTTGAGGAAAGTACTTACCAGTTAGTCTTACCTCCCTGGTCTTTCGCTGACTTCCCGGTCTTGTGTCCCCTTGGTCCTACGCCGACTTCCCGCTCCTCCCGGTTCCTGCTCTGCTGAAAAGAAACTGAGACCAAAAAATTTGTGACCTCTGTTTTTAGACTGCTAAAAGACTAGTAGGTTAGAGGAGGAGGGCGGGTGGGGGTTCCTACTCTGTAGGAACTCGGGTTTAAGCCACCACCCTCCTTAAATGCTGTTCACCTGGGTGCTTCCCACCTGGTCCACTTCCGGTCTCGTCTCTCCCGACACTGGCCTCTGCAAAAAAAGCCCGCGAAAGTGAGTTTAAATACTCACGGTGCTGCTGCTCTCTCCGCTCCCGACACTGGCCTCTGCAAAAAAAGCCCGCGAAAGTGAGTTTAAATACTCACGGTGCTGCTGCTCTCTCCGCTCCCGACACTGGCCTCTGCAAAAAAAGCCCGCGAAAGTGAGTTTAAATACTCACGGTGCTGCTGCTCTCTCCGCTCCCGACACTGGCCTCTGCAAAAAAAGCCCGCGAAAGTGAGTTTAAATACTCACGGTGCTGCTGCTCTCTCCGCTCCCGACACTGGCCTCTGCAAAAAAAGCCCGCGAAAGTGAGTTTAAATACTCACGGTGCTGCTGCTCTCTCCGCTCCCGACACTGGCCTCTGCAAAAAAAGCCCGCGAAAGTGAGTTTAAATACTCACGGTGCTGCTGCTCTCTCCGCTCCCGACACTGGCCTCTGCAAAAAAAGCCCGCGAAAGTGAGTTTAAATACTCACGGTGCTGCTGCTCTCTCCGCTCCCGACACTGGCCTCTGCAAAAAAAGCCCGCGAAAGTGAGTTTAAATACTCACGGTGCTGCTGCTCTCTCCGCTCCCGACACTGGCCTCTGCAAAAAAAGCCCGCGAAAGTGAGTTTAAATACTCACTGTGCTGCTGCTCTCTCCGCTCCCGACACTGGCCTCTGCAAAAAAAGCCCGCGAAAGTGAGTTTAAATACTCACGGTGCTGCTGCTCTCTCCGCTCCCGACACTGGCCTCTGCAAAAAAAGCCCGCGATGATGGAAGGGGTTGTACAAGGCCTACAGAAAGAACACAACTATTCAGATTTTCTTGTTCCCATAGCGATCATCCTGCACGCACCAGGGTTTGACCACAGAACAGCCTGATTTTGTGCAAGATAATGTTAAGTGCTAAACACACTGCTGCTGTAGCATGTTGATAAGTGCCTATATTTGACTTTTTTATTGGCATTAGCAGTGGATCAGGATGCTTCAGCTCGCAGTATGGTCTTTCTCCTCCGGGCCCACATTTAAATTCAGCTAAAGCAGTGAGATTGAAAATCTCCTTCCTTTTCCTTTGGTCAGGCAGTTATTTGACATTTGCAGAAACCATCGCCATGCTTAACAGTCTCCAAACTCTATCACTGAAAAGGGCAAGAACATCAACGTCATGGAAACACCATCACCTCCGAGTTCCCCTCCCCTCCACACCGTTCTACCTTGGATATCGTCACTGGGTCAATATCCTGAAATTCCCTACCTAATACCATTGTGGGAGCGCCATCACCACATAGACTGTGGCGGTTCAAGGTAGCGGACCCACCACTACCGTATCAATGGATGGGCAATAAATGTCGACCTTGGCAGTATCCCACTGATCCCAAGAACACATTTTTAAAAAGTTGAAGAGGGTGATGGCGAAGTGGAGGACATTGTCATCCATCCCTATAGCAGGAGAAGGTTGTCTCCGCCCCTGCCTCAGCTCATCTGCTGCTGAAACCCTCTTCCATGCCTTTGTTGCCTCTAGACTCTCAACTAATCCAATGTTCTCCTGGATGGCCTCCCACCTTGCACCCTCTGTAAAGTTTGGCTCATCCAAACTCTGCTGCCCGTACCTGAACTCACACCAAGTCCCATTCACCCATCACCCCTGTGCTCGCGGACCTACATTGGCTCCCGGTCCGGCAACACCTCAATTTAAAATTCTCATCCTTATTTTCAAATCCCTCCATGGCCTCACCCCTCCCTATCTCTATAACCTGCTCCAGCCCTACAACTCTCTGAGATCTCTGAGCTCCTCCAATTCCAGCCTCTTGCTTATCCCCAATTTTCATTGCTCCACTATTGGCGGCCGTGCCTTCAGCTGCCTAGGTCCTAAACTCTTCCCTTCCTAAACCTTTCTGCCTCTCTACCCCTCTCTCCTTCTTTAAGACACTCCTTGAAGCCTACCTTTTGACCAACCTGCCTAATATCTCTTTATGTGGTTCGGTGTCAAATTATGTTTGATAATGCTTCTGTGAAGCACCTTGAGGTATTTTGCTATGTTAAAGGTGCTATATAAATACAAGTTGTTGTTTTGTACAGAAGGAAGATGAGGTAGAGCGAGTGATCCATCAGCCTGCAGAGGAAGGAGGCAGCAGCTTGTTGCTGATTGTTTTCAAAAAAAGTTGTACAGAGAAATAAAAACCCTTCCCTCTGGGCTGGTTCCCCTCACACTCCCCATTAAAACTGGTATTCCCAAAGGGAGCTGTACCATGCCTCAGTAATAAAAATCACACATTTCATCAATTCAGTCCACTGAAAACCAGAGAAAGGAACTCTGAAGTCTATGTCGTCAAACAATTTTTACTTTCCAATTTTTACTTACAATTTATAGATTTTCCAAATTATAACAATAATTTCACACAATAACTACTGCTACTTTCTAACATGCTGCTAACCTCCTACCTCTACATGTTGTTCACTGAGTGACAGGAGGTTGAGAGCTGTGTGGAAGGGGCATTTCAGCTGGAGTCTTCAAAGACTAAAGTGACTCTCGTCTTAGTGAAGCTGCTGTCCCCAAAGAATCCGCTTCCATTATCCTTTCTCTTTCTATGTCAAGTTTCTCCAGGCCCAGGTCTGAAGTTCCCTCATATGCTGACATTAGATGGGGCCTTAAGGAAGTCGGCACATTGTCACTCGCATGACGGCAGTAGCACCTGTTACCACTCCCCTGGTGCTGAGCAGAGACTCACTGGTGCTATTGGTCAATGTGAGGACAGACTGAATATTCCCAATTGGAAGCCCTGTGAAGATGTTATGTTAAGGCTGACCCCCAACGTATCTATTGAGGCAGCGATAGCTACCATTCCAGAAGCCACCAATGTCCTTAGCACCTCCCTTTGGATCTGGATCTGCTGCCAATATTTCCTGAACTACCACACTCTCCAGCGGTTTCTTCATGCCATGACAAACTTCCCTCAATGTGTTGCAGATGCAGATAGTGGACTCTATTTCACTACTCCATCACCCCAGGAGCCCTCTAGGCCCAGAGCTGCTCGAGCCTCCCGCCTCACAAGCTGTAGCCAATGAGCAAACACCTCAAAGGAGCACTAGGATAGGGAATGGAATGTACAAGACAGGCTGGCACAAGGGTGATTCTTAATTATTTCTGTAAACTATTATACACATATTGAATAGAGCTGTTGGAGTAAACTGGAATTGGTGTTGGTGTTAATATTTGTAGTAAAGTGATGGCAAATCCCATAATGGTGGTAGTAAGGATAATGGTTGTAATATACTTGGGTAGAACAAATGAAGGACAGAGACACGATGAGTTGCTAGTCCATGAGCTGCTTTTATTAGGCCAGAGCGAACTGAGCATGCACATACCAAACCATGTGATAATACATTATACTGCTTTCCCCCTGAAAAAAAATGTATGTATTCCCCTCTCAAATACAACAAAACTGGTCCCACCTTTCCCAGCATTACATGTACCACATAACAAAACTCCTGGCTTTTTTTTCTTTTAAATGAACTACAAATCCAGTTTAATAACAGGTTTGCAGAGCCTTCATGGTCTCCTTACAGAAGGTTTTGGTGTTGAACCAATTTTCAGGCTGTTTTGTTTTGGTTCCGAACTCAAAGATGATCCTGTTTCTATCTCAGACTTGTTTGAACCTGGTACTTCAATTACTGAAGTCTGAACTGAGTCAAACTCATGTATGTGTTCATGATCAAGTGGTTCAAGATCACTGTCCAATCCAGGCCAGTAAACAAAGCTTCTTGCAATTTATTTCATACTGATGATCCCTGGATGTTTAGTATGAAGTTCGGCCCGAATTCTATTTTAAAGAAGTAGGTACCACCACTCTGTTTCCCCACTAGATACAACCTTGCTCACAAGACAATTCAGTACGATGGTTATGGAATGTTTTCAATTCTGTGTCCATACACTGATCAATCCATCCATTCAAGGTGTTTTCATACACTCTTTTCAGTACTGAGTTCTTTTGAGTCTCATCTGCAATCTTAGTTGCATTCATAACAACATAAGAACATAAGAAATAGGAGCAGGAGTAGGCCATTCGGCCCTTCGAGCCTGCTCCACCATTCAATGAGATCATGGCTGATCTTCTGCCTCAATTCCATTCACCGGCCTTATCGCCATATCCCTTGATGCCCTTAGTCAGAAATCTATCGACTTCTGTTTTGAATATACCCAGTGACTGAGCCTCCACAGCCCTCTGGGGTAGAGAATTCCAAAGATTCACCACCCTCTGTGTGAAGAAATTTCTTCTCATCTCAGTCCTGAATGGCCTACCCTTTATCCTGAGGCTGTGGCCCCTGGTTCTAGACTCCCCAGCCAAGGGAAACATTCTTCCAGCATCCACCCTATCAAGCCCTGTAATAATTTTGTATGCTTCAATGAGATCCCCTCTCATTCTTCTGAATTCAAGAGAATACAGGCCTAGTTTACTCAATCTCTTCCCATACAACAGTCCCGCCATCCCAGGAATCAATCTCGTGAACCTTCGTTGCACTCCCTCTATGGCAAGTATATCCTTCCTTAGGTAAGGAGACCAAAATTGTACATAGTACTCCAGGTGTGTTCTCACCAAGGCCCTATATAATTGGAGTAAGACTTCTTTACTCCTGTACTCAAATCCTCTTGTATTGAAGGCCAGCATACCATTGGCCTTCCTAATGGCTTGCTGCACCTGCACATTCACTTTCAGTGACTCATGTACAAGCACACCCAGGTCCCTTTGAGCATCTGCATTCCCCAATCTTTCACCATTTAGGAAATACTCTGCCTTTCTGTTTTTTCTACCAAAGTGGATAACTTCACATTTATCCACATTATAATCCATCTGCCATGTTCTCGCCCACTCACTGAGCCTGTCAAGATCCCTTTGAAGCCTCTTCACATCTTCTTTGCAACTGACACTGCCACCTAGCTTTGTGTCATCAGCAAATTTGGAAATGTTACATTTAGTCCCCTCATCCAAATCATTGATATAGATTGTGAATAGCTGGGGCCCAAGCACCGATCCTTGCGGTACCCCACTAGTCACAGCCTGCCATCCTGAAAAAGACATGGGAAAGTCTTTGTGAACTGCACCTAGCGTGAAAATCGCACCTTCACTCCCAACACACGAGTCCTCATGTGGCAACCTGGACAAGGTGTTTTGCTTTGAAGTGTGATATTCAATCGTGTAGTCGTATTGTGACAACAGCTCTGCCCAACGTCGCATTCTTGATGCGGCCATTGCGGGAATGGCAGATTTGGACCCCAATATTGCTAGGTGCAGTTTGTGATCAGTTATCAGGGTAAACTTTCTGCCGATTAGGAACTGTTGGAATTTCTTGATTCCAAACA
Source organism: Squalus acanthias (assembly GCA_030390025.1). Classification (NCBI taxonomy): domain Eukaryota; kingdom Metazoa; phylum Chordata; class Chondrichthyes; order Squaliformes; family Squalidae; genus Squalus; species Squalus acanthias. The sequence continues at coordinate 497,973 of JASTWF010000258.1, read as the reverse complement.
CTTAGTGAGTGCTTCCTTTTCAATTTGCACGTAGTTTCTTTTGCTCTTTGTGAGGGTTTGCGATACAAACGCGATTGGTTTCTTTTGGCCATCATCCATTACGTGGCTTAGGACAGCTCCCACACCGTAGCTGGAAGCATCACACGCTAACTTAAGCTCACACTCTGTGTCATCGTGCACAAGTAGAGCATCACTAGAGAGACTTCTCTTACCTCAGGTAAGAAACGTGCGTAGTACTGGACAATTCCAAGGAAACATCTTAATTCAGACACGTTCTGTGGCTTTGGGGCATTGATGACAGCATCAACCTTTTCCTTCACTGGTTGCAAGCCATTTGCATCAACTTTCAGACCAAGGTACACAACCTCGGGCTGCACAAAAGCACATTTGCTCCTTTACAATTTGACATTGTGGGCATTCAACCTTTGAAGCACTATATCTGACACTTCTAGATTTTCTTCCTCATTGCTTGTTGCAATCAGCACATCGTCTTGATTGCATAAGCAATTTGGAACTCCTTGCAAAATCTTATCCATCGTAGCCTGGAGGATTTTGGATGAGGATTTTACACCATACGGCAGCTTGGTGTATGAGTACAGTTCCTTGTGTGTGTTGATGGTGAGATAATGTTGACTCTCTTTGTCAACATTCAGCTGAGCGTAAGCTTGCGACAGGTCAAGCTTGGAGAAAACCTTTAACCCAGAGAGTGCTGCATACAAATCTTGCAATGTAGGTAACAGGTACTGCTCATCATCAACTGCTTGGTTGATAGTAACTTTGTAGTCACCACACAAGCGTACAGTTTTGTCTGCTTTGGGCTCTACCACAATCGGGGTAGCCCTTTCACTTTTGTTAGTTTTTACTAGCACTCCATTCTCTCTGAGCTTCGCTAGCTCTTCCTCCACCTGACTTTTCAACGCATAGGGGACCGGCCTTGCCTTACAATAGACAGGCTTCACATTGGACTTGATGCGGATATGCGCGTCATACCCAGTGATGACCTCATAACTGTCTGTGAACATGCTTTCGTACTTGTTCAGCATTTTGTTGAGTCGCTTCTTTGAAGCATCTGCACTGAAGACATTTTTCCAGTCTAGTTTTAACTTTCTCAACCAGTCTTTGCCCGTGAGAGTTGGCCTGTTGTTATCGCTCGCTACAATAATAGGCAGCTTTACTGACTGGCCATTGTGTTGAACTGTACATTCCATTTTTCCACATGTCTCTAGGATTTCTCTGGAGTAGGTTTTTAACTCTGCGGTACTCTCTGTAAGTGGTATTTGATTAAACTTACTCTTATATGTGTCCTTACTCATGATAGAGCAGTCTGCCGCTGTGTTGATTTATATATATCAATAAAGTGCTCGTTGATCTAAAGTTTCATATGGAAGTCTTTCTCACGACTGCTGGCGTTGCCACTAGTGGCACAGATACTAGTTCTTCAACATCAATATTGTTCACTTCAATATTGTAAACTCCTCCCTTACTTCCTGCTTTAGATCTAACTCTGCAAGGTGTTGAAGTACGGCCTTGCTTCTGGCAGTGAAAACACTTTGCATTTCTGTATTGGCAGGACTGTGGTGAGTGATTTCCATTGCAGCGATAACAATTCACTGAATTGCTCTCACCAACATGCTTTTGACCCAGTCTCACAGCTTTAGGTTTGGCGGTGGCTTTGTGACTGTAGACCTCAGCTGCACTAGTCACTTGAGTTGGACCAAGCTCCCTGGCATTCTTTGACGCCATCTCCATAGATAGGGCAATTTTGCATGCTATGTCAAACATTATGTTCAGAGTGTTCAGTAACTTGGACTGTGTGCGCTCATCCACCGGTCCACACACAAACTTATCTCGCAACGCACGATCCAAAAATGTGCCAAAGTTACAATGCAAAGACAGGTTCTTACTCACTGATGGTTTCACTTTGTTTTTGGTTTCTGGTACCAAACTTATAGCTCTCATAGAAACATAGAAACATAGAAAAATAGGAGCAGGAGTAGGTCATTCGACCCTTCGAGCCTGCTCCGCCATTCAATATGATCATGGCTGGTCCTCTATCTCAATACCATATGCCCTGCTCTCTCCCTCCTCTCTGCTATTTATAATGGCTTTGGGTCGAAATAGTCCTCGAGTTTCTCGACAATGTTTTCAAACGACGCATCCTTCGCTTTCCCTGGCGTGAGTAGGTTTGTCAATGTTCCGTAGACATCTGGCCCGATCTCTGTTAGAAAAATTGCTTTTTTACGTTCACAAATTACTTTATTTTGAGCTTGAACATTCTCATCTGCACCTTCGGTCTCAATAATGTTATTGGCCCTAAAAATCATCTCCATCCACTCAATGTAAGAACTGAATGGTTTGTGAGCTCGGTCATACATGCCGAGGCTTCTGATGAATCCCGTAGGCATGGCCATGATTGTCCTGATCCCATCGAATAGTGACTCAACATGCTACCTGTGTAGATGTGCGAATCAATGCCGCTGTTGCTGTGTATACATACACACGAAGGCGAAGCACAGACAATTCTGCATCAGCATTAACAGTAAAACATCGCAAAAATTCAGTTTAGGTGTCACAAATTCACCTTAAACTTGTCCACTCAAAGGTTGAACACTGTGTCCTTCCATGATCCCTCAAAATGGCTTTGGGATTCCATGCTCTTCGCCAAAATGTAATATACTTGGGTAGAACAAATGAAGGACAGAGACACGATGAGTTGCTAGTCCATATGCTTGCTTTTATTAGGCCAGAGCGAACTGAGCATGCTCATACCAAACCATGTGATAATACATTACAATGGTGATAAGGATTGTGGGACTGTAGGTATATTGGGGATGGGAGCAATTGTTCAGGTGAAGCACTCTTGGATAAGTTGATCTCTAAGAGCTCTGGCAGCGAGGGGGCACTGGTGGTCGATGTTACTCCTACTCCTCTTCCTCTTCCTCCTCTTCATGCTCTTCCTCCTCCTCTTCCTCCTGATGCTCTTCCTCTTCCTCTTCCTGCTGCTCTTCTTCCTCTTCCTGCTGCTCTTCCTCCTACTCCTCCCAAACGGTCCAGTGTTGCTTGGGTTTGCCAATGGTTTGCTCGATGATGTTTCTGGTGGCAACATGGCTCTCAGTGTATGCCAGCTGTGCAACTGTACCCAGGATCCTGACAGGAGTCATGAGCTATGTGTTGAAAGGATACTCCTTATCACCCAGTAGCCAACCTCTGACCTGACAGATTGGTTGGAATAAAGGCAGCACAGAGGACTTGCGCAAGATGAGTCATGACTGCTGCCAGGAAACTGGGCACAGACCTGCATGATACACTACCTGTGGTTGCAAACAAGCTGGACATTGATGGACTGAAATCCCTTTCTATTGAGAAAGATGCTAGGCTGGTGATGGGGAGCACGCGAGGCAATGTGGGTGCAGTCATCGACATCTTGGAACCTGGGGAAGCATACAATGCAGGTGAAGTCTAGTGCTGTCTAATCCTGCTTCATTGTCCATAGCAAAGGAGCTGTAGGAGTTTTCCTGGTGTAGAGAGCCTCAGTGTCCTCTCTGTACAGCGGTGGACACCAAAATGGGATATGTGGCTGATGTCATCTGCTGCAGCCTGCAAGGAGCTTGTTGCGTAAAAGTTAAGAGCCACGGTGACATCCTACAACAAGTGTAGGACCCTTATTTAAATATTATAAGAACCTTTTAAATACTTCTGGCGTGCCCTGAACGCCTACAGAGGAGACCTATCCAATATGGTGGTGCTGCACTTCCAGCATGGAATGAGCGTGTGCATGCCTCCCACCATGTTGGACCCCTAGGCACCTGTTTTGTGCCGGTAAAACAGGTTCAGCATGATCAAATTTCTAGGTTTAGGTCTCTGAGCTCTGGGTCCCTAAGCTCCTTAGCCAAGCCAGGCATTTCTCAAGCCTTCATAGCTGAGCAGCTCGTTTGCATTCCAGGTCCTCATCGTCATACTAGTGCTTGATGCTTCACCCTATGGAAACCCTGCTGATCTGCCAACTACTTCCTGCAGAGTATGCGTCTCTGGGGTGATGCTGGAGCAGGAAAGACGCAATGATGGAGTTGGTGAGGATGAGGCAGGAGTTTTGCAGCTTAAAGTACCTGACAGGTTCTGCTCTTCCTCCAAGCCTTCTCCTTGGATGTTAGAAACACAAAAGCTTCTTTTAGCTGTGTGATTAGTCAAATGGCTTCTTGAAGAAATCGTGGCTAGTCATTGCCCATTAAATACTTTCATAGCCCACATGAAGCTTAGACTAACTGAGCTCTTCCTTGCTCTGCCTTCACCAACCTGCTCTTGGCACTTCACCTCTTACTTCCATAGCCTGTCCTGTGTCCCATCCAATGAACTGTAAAGCGTCCCACTCCTGCCCACTCATTTTGGAAAGTGGGTCCTCTTCCAGTTGTGCTTCTTTGCCTCTGGTTGTGTTCCACCTTTCCCTTTGCTCGGAGAGAACACAGTGATGAAGGAATCTGAGGGACAGTTACACCCAGTTGTCGGTATCCAGACCACATTATTAGTGCCTGGAGATGCAAACCAACCTTTAAATATTGATGAGTACAACCTCCTTGTAGCAGGCAGTGTGAGTTTAGAGCTAACAAGGTATATTGTTGGTTTCAGAGGTTGTTTGTGAGTAGTGCACGTTTCCTTTCACCCAGTTAATGACACAGAGGGCATGATAGGTAAAGGGAAAGAGTTGTGTCTCTATCATCCCTACAGGATGTGTGTGGCCAACCATGTGAGGTCATTAAATCTCTTCCTACACCATGTAGGATGGTGGAGGTGGTACTGACTTGCCTCTTCACTTCCCCTCACAATGTCTGTACCACCCTCCTGCCCTCAATCCCCAAGAGTGAGTAAAACATCAATCAAAACATCAGAAAATCTGGGATCCCTTCCTACTGCTGACTCCCCCCACCCCCCAGACTGCTCCTTCCTGACACATTCTTGCACTATTCCAAAAAATGTGTGCCCCTTTTAATTAACTGCAGTCTTTTAAATGCCTCCAGGTGGTGGTAAACCAATCAACAGCGATAACTATTGAGCGCCACCCCACGTAACTATTGAGCGCCACTTCAAGAAACTTCAGCGGGTTTGTGGCAGGGTCATGTGGGCAGACGGGAGTCCTGCCCCGCCACTGACCCACCAGTCAAAGGAAAATCCATCCCATCATGTAAAATAAAGATTCTGGAGCCATGCCATATTATCTAATGAAAATGTTAGCTCAGGTTATTTTGCTGTTGTCCCTATGCTGACATTGATGCAGGGTTCCATTCCCAGAAACCCATCAACCCCTTCTCTCACCCCATCCAGTGTACATTCATTGCTGCCATAAATGCTGGGATAGCCCTGTCTTCATAGCGGTCTCTTGAAATACCACGTCAGGAATTACCTGCAGGCATTAGATTGTGGTTCTGGAGTGGGAGATCACTCTGTCCCATCAAGTGCAGGAGTGTTGGTCATCCTGAATTCTGCACTTGCATTATGAGTGTTAGAATTCGATTTTAATGCTGAGATGGCTTCTTTCCCAATAGGAGGTGTGCTTCATGTTCGTTATTGGCCTAATCTGGAGCAACCACTGGAGCAACCACTGGAGCAGCAAGAAACTCACGGGGAGGAAAATGCTCTTGTTAATGCTACTACTGTTAATCGGCTGTTTCGTGAGGGTAAAGTCATTGTAGAAATGTACATACCAGTGCTGGACTTAGAAACTGTCAAGAAAAAAATTTCACCTAAGATCAGACTGACACCAGCAACAAACCCTACAAAAAAATACAAGTCAATTTTTGATTCATCTGAGCCTGAACTACTGAAAGTTCTGAAAGCTCTGGATTTATCACATATAAAGGAGAAGGATTACAAGGCCACCTTCAAGAAACAAGTGGAAACTGCGTATGAGTGTCTTAATGCACTGCAACTCAGCCCAGATGGTCATTTTGAAAAAATTTATGGAGGAAAAAAACCCGATTGGGATGTGAAAATGGAGAAGAAAAGGAATTTACACGCCCTGAAACTGTGCTTCCTACTGGCTGCAAGGACAGGTAAGAAAAAGGTCGCTGTGTAACTGCTCCAGCTCATGGAGCAATATGGCCATTGAATGGGTTGCTGCCCCTAATTCATGTGGTGAAATGGCTGCTTGTACCTATACTCACTTGGTATATTGATTTTCTCACTTTCTCTTTTCTCAAGTTTCCCAGATGAGAGAGAGGGTGGCCTGAGACCTGCTCCCAGCCCTTTTCCAGTTTTGCTTTACAACTTGCAACTTCAGTTGTTTCAGTGACCTAGGATGATGTAGGGATAAGGATTCTGCTCTATCTGAAGGGTAAATGGGTTGATGCCATTGTCTGAAAGTCAGAGTTCCAATATCTCTGTTAGGGAATGGATGCTCTTACTTATAAATGTATGTTATTCTACAAGATAATAAGGTTCAATGGCATTTATTGGCTTTCATAGGAGATAAGCATACAATGATAACTATCATTACCAATAATTACGGATATACAATGATAACCATTACTAATAATAATTACACATATTACATAGAATTACATAGGATATGCAGCACAGAAACAGGCCACTTGGCCCAAGCAGTCTATGCCAGCATTTATGCTCCACTCGAGCCTCCTCCCATCCTTCCTTATCTAAATCTATCAGCATAACCCTCTATTCCCTTCTCCCTCATATGCTTATCTAGCCTCCCCTTAAATGCATCTCTACTATTCGCTTCAACCACTCCCTGTGGTAGCGAGTTCCACATTCTCACCACTCTCTGGGTAAAGAAGTTTCTTCTGAATTCCCTATTTGATTTCTTGGTGACTATCTTATATTGATGGTCTCTAGTTTTGCTCTTCCCCACAAGTGGAAACACTTTCTCTCTGTATCTACTCTATCAAAACCTTTCATAATTTTAATGATCTCTATTAGATCACCCCTCAGCATTCTCTTTTCAAGAGAAAAGAGACCCAGCCTGTTCATCCTTTCCTGATATGTATACCCTCGCATTTCTGGTAACATCCTTGTAAATCTTCTCTGCACCCTCTCCAGTGCCTCTATATCCTTTTTATAATATGGCGACCAGAACTGTACACAGTACTCCAAGTGTGGTCTAACCAAGGTGCGATACAAGTTTAGCATAACTTCTCTAGTTTAGCATAACTATACAATGATAACTATCATTACCAATAATTACCCGTGTACAATGATAACCATTACTATTAATAATTACACCTATACTCAGAGTTACGTTTACGATACAAGGTATCGGAGAATTCACTGCCTCACAGGTTTCGAGCTCGATGGGATGGGCTGGCCAAACCTTGTCAAATTCTGAAGCATCTATTCTAACATCCCTCTTTATATATATTTTTCCTCAGATGTCATCAAAGAATTACCTCATTCCGTTAGTCACTTAATGAATTTCAGTTTTACCAAGAAGGCCTCCCACACTCCTTCTCAAGGCTTTATCTTGTCTGAGTTGTCAATCAAATCATTCAACTGGATGAGTTATCACTTGCCCTGTGCAGATGTGTTCTTGGAGAAGTTAATCCCGAAGATGACAGCTGCTAAGACAAAGAAAGCTTGTAGCTGAATGCTTATCAGCTAAAGTCTCTGTCTGGTAAACAAAACTGCCTTTTCCAGTTCTAACAGAAACTCACTTAGCCGCTGAAAGCTAAAAGTTAAGAATTAATCGTGTCCTTACAGATACCCCCTTGAATGTCTAAATACATATATCAAGCCGTCACTAAACAATTAATTAGTGTCATGTATCTATTCCAATCTATTCCATCATGCAAATTTCTACCCATTTGTTTTACATAATATATCATCAAAATATTATTCATATCATGACACATTGAATGACAAGCAAAGCCTTAAAGCATATTTCTCCCCAAATACTCCCATATATCAAAAAGTCATCTCCTGGACTTAAAAGATCCTCCAGTACTCTTCAGATTTGGCGGTTCATCCTGAATTGGAATTTCCATTGTTATATCTTTCTCTACTTGAATTTCCATCCCTCTGATAGGTACCAGTGTGCTGAACCCTATCCTGATTGTTTCATTAATTAGTTGGTTTCTCTATGGAGCACGTACCAGTGTCTTTATTAAATGGTTTTCTCACTCTCCTGAGGCACGTGAACCATTTTAAGTAATGGTGCTGTCAGCGTGACTGAGCATGTCTGAGACCCATTCTTCAGTGGATCTCCATCATGCATTCCACATGCTAGTTGCCTTATGTGTAACATATCACATTTGCACACACAGCGGTATCCTAAGATCATGCCACACATAACATCATATGCAAGCCATCCCTGTGCTGTCAGGCTATGTTGTCAAAAGATCGGAGGGGGTGGGGGGGTTGGTGTCTGGAGGTCTTTGCTCATCCGCTCCCCTGCATGGTCCCGATGTCTCAGATAGTGGCCAGGTTATTAAATGCATTTTTTTTGTTCAGTATCAGCAAGGACACAACCATCTCCAAGAGAAAGCTATCAATTAATTAATCTTAACTAAACCTTCATTAATTTCACGAGATTGTATATTGATACTAGATTGATCTCTTTTGGTGAATCATGCCCAGGTGATTTGTGTTACTTGTGGATGCACTCACACATCTTTCCCCAACCCCTTTGCTTCGGTTCCTGAAATTCACCCATAATCACCTAGGGCAATGACCTTAGACTCCATTTAGTGGTGCAATTTTCCTGTTTCTATCTTATACCCACAATCACTTCCTCTCATCCAACCTTACACATCCCATTATGTTACCATTTCATCTCATTCATCAGCCCTGGAGGTTCAATACAATATTATCATTTCCCATTAAAAGTTCCCAACTTGGTCCAAGGTATCAACACATTTTTGTTTATTTTACTTAAACTCTTCTTGGACCTCTTTTTCTCTCTAAAATATTCTGCTATATTGAGCCTGAGTCCATTTAATCTTTTCAAAAGTATCCCAATTCCAAAGAGCAGTCCAGTATGCAAAATGAGGGATGTTAGTTAGCTTTAACACAACAGTCTCCCCCATTGACACCAGGAATAGGTTCAAACTGGACTGGTATTGTTGGATTGACAGGACTTGTCAGTGTTCAATTTTATTTCCTAAAAATAACTTTCTTCCTTGATACACAGCATTGGGCAGGAACCACCTAGTCTGGACTCTTTATTAGTCAGAAGATCAGAGTGAGAGAAGGTCAGAGGATCGGAGGGAGAGAAGGTCAAGGGATCGGCACTATTGCTGATTCCTACTATCACTCTGCTGATTCAAAAGCAAAATACTGTGAATACTGGAAATTTTATATAAAATGCTCGAAACACTCAGTAAATCAGGCAGCATTTACGGAAAGAGAAACAGAGTTAACGTTTCAAGTTCTGATGAATGGTCATCGACCTGAAATGTTAACTCTGCTTCTCTCTCCACAGATGCTGCCTGACTTGCTGAGTGTTTCCAGCATTTTATGTTATAGCACTCAACTGATGATTGGGAGGAGGTCGACATGGCAGGCCGTATGTGGCCGCGTTAGACATAGCTTGTTTTTCTGGGTGACCCTCCAAGTTAATAGGTAGATGCCATTGTCATGCTGCACTGCAGCAGCTTGGCTTGGGGAGCAGCAAGCTCTGATGCATGGGATAAACCCAGCACTTACAGGCCAGTCAGGGGAAACTTTTAGAGACAATAATTTGGGACAAAATTAATTAGCATTTGGAAAAGTATGCGCTAATAAATGAAAGTAAGCATGGATTTGTTAAAGGCAAATCGTGTTTGAGTAACTTGATTGAGTTCTTTGATGAAGTAACAGAGAGGGTGGATGAACGTAGTGTGGTTGATGTTGTGTATATGGACTTTGATAAAATTGTTAATTCAGTTTGGGTTCTGCCAGGACCACTTGACTCCAGATTACAGCCTTGGTCCAAACATGAACATAATAGCTGAATTCCAGAGGTGAGATGAGAGTGACTGCCCTTGACATCAAGGCAGCATTTTGATCGAGTGTGGCACCAAGGAGCCCTGGTAAAATTGAAGTCAATAGGAATCAGAAGGAAAACTCTCCATTGGCTGGAGTCAAACTTAGCACAAAGTAAGATGGTTGTGGGTGTTGGAGGCCAATCATCTCAGCCCCAGGACATCGCTGCAGGAGTTCCTCAGGGCAGAGTCCTAGGTCCAACCATCTTCAGCTGCTTCATCAATGACCTTCCCTCCATCATAAGGTCAGAAGTGGAGATGTTCACTGATGATTGCACAGTGTTCGGTTCCATTCACAACTCCTCAGATAACAAAACAGTCCTTGCCCGTATGCAACAAGACCTGGACAACATTCAGGCTTGGACTGATGTGTGGTGCGAATGTTACTTACCACTTAAGTGCCAGGCAATGACTATCTCCAACAAGAGGAAGTCTAACCACCTCCCCTTAACATTCAATGGCATTACCCACCATAAACATCCTGGGGGTCACCATTGACCAGAAACTTAATTGGACCAGCCACATAAATACTGTGGCTACAAGAGTAGGTCAGAGGCTGGGTATTCTGTGACGAGTGACTCACCTCCTGACTCCCCAAAGCCTTTCCACCATCTACAAGGCACAAGTCAGGAGTGTGATGGAGTACTCTCCACGTGCCTGGATGAGTGCAGCTCCAACAACATGCAAGAAGCTTAACACCTTCCAGGACAAAGTGGCCTGCTTGATTGGCACCCCACCCACCAGCTTAAACATTCACTCTCCACCACCGGTGCACCTTATCTGCAATGTGTACCATCTACAAGATGCACTGCTACAACTCGCCAAGGCTTCTTCAATAGCACCTCCCAAACCCGTGACCGCTACCACCTAGAAGGACAAGGGCAGGAGGCGCGTGGGAACACCGCCACCTCCAAGTTCCCCTCCAAGTCACAAACCATCCTGACTTGGAAATATATCGCTGTTCCTTCATTGTCGCTGGGTCAAAATCCTGGAACTCCCTCCCCAACAGCACTGTGGGAGTACCTTCATCACACGGACTGCAGCGATACAAGAAGGCGGCTCACCACCACCTTCTCGAGGGCAATCAGGGATGGGCAATAAATGCTGGCCTTGTCAGTGACGCCCACATCCCGTGAAAGAATTTTAAAAAAGGATAGGTGGATGAAGGAAATGGGGATGAAGGGATATGGGAACAGGGCAGGTAAATGTGATTGGGACTATTTGCTCTCGTGGAGAGTAAACACCGACATGGACTGGTTGGGCCGAATGGCCTGTTTCCATGTTGTAACTTACATGTATTTCTATGTATACTCTGGGATGGGGGAAGCTACAAAATTAACTACTCAGGTTAGATATCTCAACAATGAAAAATCCAAGCTTGCACCAGGGGAATGTTGCAGACTACAAGGTCAGCATAAGGAGGAGCAATGTTCACTCTATCAAGAGATAGGAATGATGTGTAAGTACAGGAAAGGTATTTTAAAAGGAAACTTCAACCAACCAAATATAAACTGAGAAGCCCCAATTGGTTCAGAGTCAAATTTGGTAAATGTAATGCATGACTGTGTCGTGACTCAATAGGGCCGAATTTAAGAGCCTCCATCTAGCGTAAACCGGCTGACAGTGGCCTGAAAATGGCATTGGGTCAATTACCATCCCGTTTACACTGGCGTTCCGACTGCTGCCATCTTGGGTAGGGTCCTGAGATAGGTGGCCAGGACGGTTGCCTAATTCAGGCGGGTGGCCACTTGAAATATGCAAACCAGTTGCAATTCTGAGGTACAAATGGGCAGAGTGTGTGCCACGCATGCTCCGCTAGTGTGTACCTGGCAGTGAACGGCTGAACCATTGGTCCTTAAAGGGAAAGCTGGAGGCCACTCAGAAAACAGCTGAAGTTTCTTCTTTTATTTTTGTGGGGCCAGAAGGAGCAGGAGTGGGCCCATGTGAGACCCCTTACGTACTCCAACCATCAGCTGGCTTGGGAGCCGACCGATTTCCCGCCCTCCCACAGCCCGAGAGCTGCAGCTGAGAGAAGTAGGGAGGTGGCCCTGTAGCACCAACAGCTCGCTGGTCCGGGGCTCATGGCATGCTCCGCCCACTGCCCACCCATTGTGCACCTCAAGTTAAAATCATACCTAGTGCATCAGGGAAGCCACACGAGACAGTGCACATATTACCCTGGTATTCATAAATGACCCAGATAATGTCCAGGAAATGGTAATCATAGTGCCCCTGAAGGGATAGTGACCACAGAATGACTAAATTCATCATGTGATCTTGGAACATAGGAATTGCTAGATGAAAAAAGGCCATGGTCCATTGGAGTCAATGTACCAAAGATCAGGAGTCATCAATCTAACTTTAAAAGGGCTGAATTCAAACGAGATGCAGCTAAAGCAAATGCGGGTGAGGCAGCAGATGATGTACATGAGGATTGTGGTTAACATGCTTGGGGGATGGGTAGTCATTGAGGACATGGGCAATAGGTGAGCAAGACTTAAGAGAGTGATAAGATGCAGGTGGTACAGTTGTAGATGAGTTGTAACCTTGAGAGGCCAATGAGAAGAGTGTTGGACAGCGAACTTGGAGGTGATAAAGGCTTGAATGAGGGTTTCAGCAGTGGTAGGGCTAAAGGGTGATGATATTTCAGACGTACAATCAGATATCTTAGTGATGGACTGGATGTGAGGATTGACAGACAGTTCAATGACAAGCGGCTGGGCAGGGGAATGAAATCAGGGTGCATCAGGGAGGGGAAGAAGGATAGTGTCAGGGAGCAGCAGGGGAGAGGGACGGAATCAGGGAGCAGTGGAGGAGGGAGATGGAGTCAGGGATCAGCGGAGGAGAGAGATGGAGTCAGGGATCAGCAGAGGAGAGAGATGGAGTCAGGGATCAGAGGAGGAGGGAGATGGAGTCAGGGATCAGAGGAGGAGAGAGATGGAGTCAGGGATCAGCGGAGGAGAGAGATGGAGTCAGGGATCAGCAGAGGAGAGAGATGGAGTCAGGGATCAGAGGAGGAGGGAGATGGAGTCAGGGATCAGAGGAGGAGAGAGATGGAGTCAGGGATCAGCAGAGGAGAGAGATGGAGTCAGGGATCAGCAGAGGAGGGAGATGGAGTCAGGGATCAGCGGAGGAGAGAGATGGAGTCAGGGATCAGAGGAGGAGAGAGATGGAGTCAGGGATCTGCAGAGGAGAGAGATGGAGTCAGGGATCAGAGGAGGAGAGAGATGGAGTCAGGGATCAGCGGAGGAGAGAGATGGAGTCAGGGATCAGCGGAGGAGAGAGATGGAGTCAGGGATCAGAGGAGGAGAGAGATGGAGTCAGGGATCAGCGGAGGAGGGAGATGGAGTCAGGGATCAGCGGAGGAGGGAGATGGAGTCAGGGAATAGTAGAGGAGGGAGTCGGAGACAAGGAATAGTAAGGAGAAGGAATTGGTGTCATGAAGCAGCGGAGAAGGATGGGGCTAGAATTCTGAATATGAAACACAGGTTCAATTTATACCAAAATTCCATCATAAAGTCAACCGGTTTGGGGAGGAGACTGTTTGAAAGAATGATCAGGTGATTGTAGTCTGCACAGGGTGGTCTACATTCAGTTCGTTGGTGGCCTAGCAGAAGTGTTCTCCAGCAGTCTGTGGAGGTTTGCAGACCAGCCTCAGAAATCGTGATTCCATAAACCCAAATGTCGGAGCTCTGAAATTAAAGCCACATGTTTAAGAGACTCCGATGGCAGCCAACGCCACGTTTCCAGTTCATTGCCTTTAATGATTGATGTATTTCTGATTTTCAGATAGTCCCTACCATGGAGCAGGGGCGCTGATCTTCCAGAATGATTGCTTTGTAAGTACTGTATGTACATTTACACAAATTCACTTCATTTTTTGCTCATTTGAAAGGTCAAACTTTTCCCTGGCACACAGGTTGTACTTTAATTCCATGGTACTCTAATATTGTTAAAACCTTGCGATGGATTTGGCTGCGCTGATAAAGCAACCATGATCATTTTGCAGGTGGGAATCGGCTACAATGGTTTTCCAAGAGGGAATCGCTGCAGTCAGTACCTTCCAAGCTGCCAGGAGCCTAAGGAAAGTGCTTCTCAGTCACAGGAAGGCGACACTAAAAAGAAGCAAAAGACCTCTGGATCGCAGGGACGGAGCACTGACTTTATCATCTGTGCTGAGGCCAATGCTCTTTACTTCAGGTAAATGGTGGATGAATTCAACAGCAGCAACAATTCCATAGCTATCCTCTTACAGAGAGAGACCTCAGAGCCATTTACAGGGCAACAACAACTTGCATTTATATGGCGCCTTTAACGTAGTAAAATGTCCCAAGGCGCTTCACAGGAGCATTGTCAAACAAAATTCGACACTGAGCCACAGAAGGAAATATTAGAAAAGCTTGGTAAAAGAGGTAGGTTTTAAGGAGCATATCAAAGGAGAAGAGAGAGGTAGAGACACAGAGAGGTTTAGGGAGGGAACTCCAGAGCTTGGGGCCTTGGCAGCTGAAGGCACGGCCGCCAACGGTGGTGCAAAGGAAATCGGGGATACACAAAGCCATAATTGGAAGAACACAGAGTTCTTGGAGGGTTGTAGGGCTTGAGGAGGTTACTGAGATAGGGAAGGGTGAGGCCATGGAAGGATTTGAACGCAAAATCTGAGGCGTTGCTGGACCAAGAGCCAATGTAGGTCAGTGAGCACAGGGGTGATGGGTGAACGGGACTTGGTACGAGTCAGGATACGGGCAGCAGAGTTTTGGATGAGCTGAAGTTTACAGAGGGTGGAAGATGGGAGGCTGGCCAGAAGAGCATTGGAATAGTTGAGTCTGGAGGTAACAAAAGCACGGATGAGAGTTTCAGCAGCAGATGGGCTGAACCAGGGTCAGAGATGGGCGATATTACGGAGGTGGAAGTAAGTGGTCTTGATGATGGAGAGGATATGGGGTTGGAAGCTCAGCTCATGGTCAAATAGGACGCCAAGGCCGCAAACAGTCTGGTTCAGCCTGAGACAGTGGCCAGGGAGGAGGATGGAATCAGTGACAAGGGAACCAAGTTTGTGGCAGAGGCTGAAGACAAGGGCTTTTGTCTTTCCAATGTTTAATTGGAGGAGATTTTGGCTCATTCTTTGGTAGCCTGGCCCTCGAAGTCAGCATCTGTGTCCTCTGCAGCTGGACCAGTGTGTGACTTCACCCTCCGACGAGCTGGCATCTGTGGCATCCTATCCCCTTGCCCTTGCTCCAGTGCAGTTGCACCTGGTGAGTCAGCATGTATAGACACCTCCTCTAACCTAACCTCTAAAGTCAATATCTGAACTGGTGCTTGCGAGAGTCAGATTGAGTGATGGTGCATCTTGTGGAAGGCTACCTTCCTCCACTGACTGAGGGGTGTTGACATTCTGAGCAGCTGAAATGAAAGAAAGGGTCAATGGTTATCTTGTGGTGTGAGGGCGAGTAGAGAGACATTGGACAGGTCTCGCTCCCCCTCTCAGCGTGATGCCAGTGCTGAAGGATCAGGTTACCACTCTGGACACTGTAGATGGGAGGTCCCATTTTTATGATCCACTGATGGTTGGCATATTTGTGTGAAGACTTGAGCACCTATTATAGACCGAAAATAGAGTGCAGTACTGAGCCAGTGCAGCATTGGCACAGATTGTGCCTGGTTCAGTGGGTCCCTGCTATTCAAAGAAAGTATCGTCCTTTAAGTAGTACCAACAAAAACATATTGGGGGCGAAGTTGGGTGCCTTTGCGCCTCCCGTTAACGACCCCAGTGGGGGGGGGGGCACTAATGGGGCACAAATGGCTTTGCAACCGGGCGTGGCGCTGATATCAACTCCCGCCATATTCGGCGGGAGTTTTGCGGCAATGCTACGGCGTTGCGCCCCGATCTCCTTCGCCCAGAGATCGTGACGTCATTGCCGCGCGCATTGCCCCGGTAGCGCCCTGGACCCGAAATTGACTTCGACCCCCTGCAGCAGCGCTGGTCGAAAACACCGACAGCTGCAGGAGGCGCGCATCGGGTGGCCGGCCGCTCCGGGGGCGATGATTAAAGGCAAGGTGGCCAAGGTAAGTAAAAAATAAAACTTACCTTTCTTGTTCCAGTTTTTTTTACGGGTTCCTGCCCACAATCGATCAGCCCTGCACTCTGCTTGAGTGTTGGGCTGATCGCGTGGGATTGCGGCAGCCTTGGTGGTCCAGGTAGGTACTTTTTCTATTGCAGAGCCTGCAGCGATGGCCCTTCCCTTTAAGGGAGGGAAGGAGCCTTTGAACGCGGCAGCGCTGCACGGCCCAGTGCTTGATTTAGCGCTCCACTTCCTTCTTGGAGCGCAAGCGGTGAATTTTCCAAAGGTTTGAAATCATTAACGCCTGCCACCAACTTTTCAAACTTTTAAAAATTAGCGCCCCAAGCAGGGCGAGAGGGGAGGGGGTGCACAGGATAGAGGGGCACAGGAGGGAGGGGCACGGGAGAGAGGTGCACAGGAGAGAGGGGCACAGGAGAGAGGGGCACAGGAGAGAGGGGCACAGGAGGGAGGGGCACAGGAGGGAGGGGCACAGGGGAGTGGCGCACAGGAGAGAGGGGCACAGGAGAGGGGCACAGGAGAGGGGCACAGGAGAGAGGGGCACAGAGGAGAGGGGCACAGGAGAGGGGCACAGGAGAGAGGGGCACAGGGGAGAGGGGCACAGAAGAGGGGCACAGGAGAGGGGCACAGGAGAGAGGGTGGCGGAGGCAGATTCAATCGTGGCTTTCAAAAGGGAGTTGGATAAGTACCTGAATGAAAAAAATTGCAGGGCTACAAGGAAAGGGTGGGGGAGTGGGACTAGCTGAAGTGCTCTTGCAGAGAGCCGGCACAGGCTCGATGGGCCGAATGACCTCCTTCTCTGCTGTAACCATTCTGTGATTCTATGATTACATTTCTAACGGCTTTGGGTCAAAATGGTCCCCGAGTTTCTCGACAATGTCTTCGAACGATGCATCCTTCATTTTCCCTGGCGCGAGTAGGTTTGTCAACGTGCCGTAGACATCTGGCCCGATCTCTGTTAGAAAAATTGCTTTCTTCTGTTCACGAATTACTTGATTTTGATTTTGAACATTCTCATCTGCACCTTCGATCTCAATAATGTTATTGGCCCTAAAAAAATCTCCATCCGCTCAATGTAAGAACTGAATGGTTCGTGAGCTCGGTTGTACATGCCGAGGCTTCCGATGAATCCCGTAGGAGCGGCCATGATTGTCCTGATCCCGTCGAACAGTGACTCAGCACGCTACCTGTGTACCTGTGAGAATCAATGCCGCTGTTGCTGTGTATACATACACACACGAAGGCGAAGCACAAACGATTCTGCATCAGCATTAACAGTAAAACATTGCAAAAAATTCAGTTTAGGTGTCACAAATTCACCTTAAAGTTTTCCACTCGAAGGTTGAACATTGTGTCGTTCTATGATCCCAAAAATGGCATTGGGATCACATCCTCGTCGCCAAAATATGTGGGTAGAACAAATGAAGGACAGAAACGATGAGTTGCTAGTCCATGTGCTTGCTTTACTAGGCCAGAGCGAACTGAACATGCTCATACTAAACCATGTGACAAACCATGTGATAATACATTACAAGAGGTGCACAGGAGAGAGGGGCACAGGAGAGAGGTATACAAGAGAGAGGGGCACAGGAGAGAGGTATACAGGAGAGAGGGGCACAGGAGAGAGGTATACAGGAGAGAGGGGCACATGAGAGAGGTATACAGGAGAGAGGGGCACAGGAGAGAGGTATACAGGAGAGAGGGGCACAGGAGAGAGGTATACAGGAGAGAGGGGCACAGGAGAGAGGTGTGCACAGGAGAGAGGTATACAGGAGAGAGTTGTGCACAGGAGAGAGGTATACAGGAAAGAGGTATACAGGAGAGAGGTATACAGGAGAGAGGTATACAGGAGAGAGTTGTGCACAGGGGAGAGGTGTGCACAGGAGAGAGGTATACAGGAGAGAGGGGCACAGGAGAGAGGTATACAGGAGAGAGGGGCACAGGAGGGAGGTATACAGGCGAGAGGGGCACAGGAGGGAGGTATACAGGAGAGAGGGGCACAGGAGAGAGGTATACAGGAGAAAGGGGCACAGGAGAGAGGTATACAGGAGAGAGGTATACAGGAGAGAGGTATACAGGAGAGAGGTATACAGGAGAGAGTTGTGCACAGGAGAGAGTTGTGCACAGGAGAGAGGTATACAGGAGAGGTATACAGGAGAGAGGTATACAGGAGAGAGTTGTGCACAGGAGAGAGTTGTGCACAGGAGAGAGGTATACAGGAGAGGTATACAGGAGAGAGGTATACAGGAGAGAGGTATACAGGAGAGAGGTATATAGGAGAGAGTTGTGCACAGGAGAGAGGTATACAGGAGAGAGGTATACAAGAGAGAGGTATACAAGAGAGAGGTATACAGGAGAGACATATACAGGAGAGAGTTGTGCACAGGAGAGAGGTGCACAGGAGGGAGGTGCACAGGAGAGAGTTGTGCACAGGAGAGAGGTGCACACAGGAGAGAGGTGGACGGTCGAGGTCATAAGAGGCACTACCCACGTGACAGGGTTTACAGACAGAGGCTCAGCTTCCGTGACCTCAGCGGAGCAGTGCTTCGGAAGGCTCAGATTGTCGTGTCAGGTGGTCGCAGACATCTGCAGCCTCCTAGAAAAAGCCCTACTGTTAGCCGGACCGGGCGGCCACACATTACCAGTGGCTGTGAAAGTCACCACCACCCTCAATGTTTTTGCCACTGGTTCCTTCCAGGGCGCTACCTGAGACAACTTGAGGGTCTCGCAGTCCGCTGCACATAAATGCATATGGCAGGCGATGGATGGCTTGATTGCCAGCGCTGGGAGTTATGTAAACTTGCCATGTGATGTCAATAGCCAGAATGAGTGTGCACTCGGGTTCGCCTCTCTGGCTGGATTCCCACAGGTACACGGTTCCAGCAATTGCACACACGTGGCAATCCGAGCACCTTCACAGCAACCAGGAGTTTTCATCAACTGCAAAAGATATTATTCCGTCAATGTGCAGCTGGTGCGGAACCACAAGAAGAGGTTCATGCAGGTGTGTGCCAGATTTCCGGGGAGCTGTCATGATGCTTTCATACTGCGGCAGTCCAACATTCAAGACCTTTTCATTCCAGGAACCAGATTTAATGGATGGCTCGTAGGAAACAAGGGATACCCCCTTCGAACTTGGCTTGTGAAACCTGTGAGGAACCCCACCAATGAGGCGCAGGAGTGCTACAACGAGAGCCACATGACCACCAGGTGTGTCATCGAGCAAGCCATCAGAATGTTGAAGATGCCTAGATAGGTCTGGAGGCACCCTTCAGTACTCAGCGAGGGTGTCCAGAATGATAGTGGTGTGCTGCATTCTGGATAACATTGCACAGCAAAGATGGTTACAGCTGGAGGAGGACGAAGAGGCTCATCAGGCCTCTTCCAATGAGGAGAACGAATATGAAGCTGGGACACCCATTGCCAGACCAGCCACGTACATTGCTGCCCGGAATGCCAGGGATGCCCTAATATCGCAAAGGTTGAGCGAGTGGTGACTCACGTAGGAAAACATCACAAATGAAATCCTCCAGCCCGCTCCCACCACCAGCACCAACCCCCGACCCACACCCCCACTTTGCACTGAACAATCCTTCAACCATGCGTCCACCCATCGCACAGCCGCCCAATGGGTGCCATCATGAAACAAGTGAAAGGGCGAGTTGAAACTCGGAATGCAACAATGGGCAAGATGTGGAAGTGGTGCTAATCATTCATTTTATGTGTCGTTATAAAAAAAGGAAATTTAACAACATAACATTTTGTCAAACACCCATGTGCATAGCCTTGGTGAATTACTTTAACTTACGCTTCCTGGTGCTTCTATGTGGTGCATCCCTTGTGGTTTCAACAGGAGTAGAGGCAGGCTGCTCAGATCCCTGCCCTAACTGCTACACCCTCTGAGTTTCAGAGCCCCTGAGGGCCCGGCCAAAGACTGCTCCACCTACACCTGTGCAGGGGCAGACTTGCCCTTCGGGAGACGAGGTAGTGTGTCGGGTACTGGCTGATGCGGGGGTGAGGGTGGGGGGGGCAACAGGTGAGAAGTGGGAGCTCTTTAAGTGGAGTTCCCACTTCCATGTCCCCTTTCACCATCATCCCTCTCCTGGGCCAGTGCCACATCACTGCTACTACTCTGCTGTAGACCAGCTTGATGGAGATCAGCGACACGTTGTAAGAAAGAAAAACTTGCATTTCTCCAGCGCCTTTCACGACCACCGGATGTCCCAAAGCACTTTACAGCCAATTAAGTACTTTTTGAAGTGCAGTCACTGTTGTAATGTAGGAAATGCGGCAGCCAATTTGCACTCAGCAAGCTCCCACAAACAGCAATGTGGTAATGACCAGATAATCTGTTTTTACTGATGTTGATTGAGGGATAAATATTGGCCAGGACACCGGGGAAAGCTCCCCTGCTCTTCTTCGAAATAGTGCCATGGGATCTTTTACATCCACCTGAGAGAGCAGACGGAGCCTCGGTTTAACATCTCATCCGAAAATCGCAGGCCCAGTCTGGCAGCTATGTCCTTCAGAACTCAGCCAACTCGGTCAGTAATGGTGCTACTGAGCCACTCTTGGTGGTGGACATTGAAGTCCCCCACCCAAAGTGCATATTATACAATTATAGACCAGTTAGCCTAACATCTGTTGTTGGGAAATTACTAGAGTCTATAATTAAGGATCGGGTGACTGAACACCTCAAAAAATTTCAGTTGATCTGAGAGAGCCAGCATGGATTTGTGAAAGGTAGGTCATGCCTGACAAACCTGATAGAATTTTTTGAAGAGGTGTCTAAAGTAGTGGACAGGGGAATGTCTATGGATGTTGCTTATATGGACTTCCAGAAGGCATTTGATAAGGTCCCTCATAAGAGACTGTTAACTAAAGTTGAAGCCTATGGAATTAAAGGCAGATTATTGACCTGGTTAGGAAATTTGCCTGAGCGGCAGGAGACAGAGAGTAAGGATAATGGGCAGGTACTCTAATTGTCAGGATGTGACTAGTGGCGCCCCGCAAGGATCTGTGTTGGGGCCTCAACTATTCACCATATTTATTAACGACTTAGATGATGGGATAGAAAGCCACATATCCAAATTTGCCGATGACACAAAGATAGGCGGCATTGTCGGCAGTGTAGATGGAGCATAAAATTACAAAGGGATATCGATAGATTAAGTGAATGGGCAAAACTGTGGCAAATGGATTTCAATGTAGGCAAATGTGAGGTCATCCACTTTGGACCTAAAAAGGATAGAACAGGGTACTTTCTAAATGGTGAAAGGCTAAAAACAGTGGAGGTCCAAAGAGACTTGGGGGTCCAGGTACATAGATCATTAAAATGTCATGGACAGGTATAGAAAATAATCAAAAAGGCTAATGAAATGCTGGCCTTTATATCTAGAGGACTAGAATACAAGGGGGTAGAAGTTATGCTACAGCCATACAAAACCCTGGTTAGACCACACCTGGAGTATTGTGAGCAGTTCTGGGCACCACACCTTAGGAGGGATATATTGGCCTTGGAGGGAGTGCAGCGTAGATTTACCAGAATGATACCCAGACTCCAGCAGTTAAATTATGAGAGAGATTACAATTACACAAATTAGGGTTGTATTCCCTATAATTTAGAAGGTTAAGGGGTGATTTGATCAAAGTTTTCAAGATATTAAGAGAAACAGATAGGGTAGATAGAGAGAAACTATTTCCGCTGGTTGGGGAGTCTAGGACTAGGGGGGATCGTCTAAAAATTAGAGCCAGACTTTTGAGGAGTGAAATTAGGAAACACAAGGGGTGGTAGAAGTTTGGAACTCTCTTCCGCAAACAGCAAATGGTGCTTAATCAATTGATAGACTTTTGTTAACCAAAGGTATTAAGGGATATGAAGCAACGGCCCCATGGAGTTAGGTCACAGATCAGCCATGATCTCATTGAATGGTAAAACAGGCCCGAGGGGCTAAATGGCCTCCTCCTGTTCCTATGTTCCTATATTAATATTGGGGCCATGTTCTCTGGATTATTCATTCAGGCTCTAGATTACTAGTCTAATAACTAAATCACCATACCCATGCCTATGCACAACAGTCATCAAACTTCAGGTACTAGTTAATTGTATAACATATTTTGGGACAAACCTAATAGAATTCTTTGAGGAGGTAACAGACATGGTTGATAGAGAAATGCAGTGGATGTTGTATAAATGGACTTTAGGAAAGCCTCTGACATGCACCACATGGGAAATTACTAGAGAAGATTAAGGGGATTGGATATAGGGCTCCCAATACACTGTCCCATCAAACACTGCCTGGGCAAGTACAGCACGGGTTAGATACAGAGTAAAGCTCCCTCTACACTGTCCCATCAAACACTCCCAGGGCAAATACAGCATGGGTTAGATACAGAGTAAAGCTCCGTCTACACTGTCCCAGCAAACACTCCATGGACAGGTACAGCATGGGTTAGATACAGAGTTATGCTCCCTCTACACTGTCTCATCAGACACTCCCAGGGCAGGTACAGCACGGGTTAGATACAGAGTAAAGCTCCCTCTATACTGTCCCATCAAACACTCCCAGGGTAGGTACAGCATGGGTTAGATACAGAGTAAAGCTCCCTCTACACTGTCCCATCAAACACTCCCAGGGTAGGTACAGCATGGGTTAGATACAGAGTAAAGCTCCCTCTACACTGTCCCATCAAACACTCCCAGGGCAGGTACAGCACGGGTTAGATACAGAGTAAAACTCCCTCTACACTGTCCCCATCAAACACTCCCAGGGTAGGTACAGCACGGGTTAGATACAGAGTAAAGCTCCCTCTACACTGTCCCAGCAAACATTCCCAGGGCAGGTACAGCACGGGTTAGATACAGAGTAAAGCTCCCTCTACACTGTCCCATCAAACACTCCCAGGGCAGGTACAGCACAGGTTAGATACAGAGTAAAGCTCCCTCTACACTGTCCCATCAAACACTCCCAGGGCAGGTAGAGCACGGGTTAGATACAGAGTAAAGCTCCCTCTACACTGTCCCATCAAACACTCCCAGGGCAGGTACAGCACAGGTTAGATACAGAGTAAAGCTCCCTCTACACTGTCCCATCAAACACTCCCAGGGCAGGTACAGCACGGGTTAGATACAGAGTAAAGCTCCCTCTATATTCTCCCATCAAACACTCCCAGGGCAGGTACAGCATGGGTTAGATACAGAGTAAAGCTCCCTCTACACTGTCCCCATCAAACACTCCCAGGGCAGGTACAGCACGGGTTAGATATAGAGTAAAGCTCCCTCTACACTGTCCCCATCAAATACTCCCAGGGCAGGTACAGCACTGTCTCATTGTGGCTCAGATCATGGGCTCAGTGGTGAGGGGCATCACACCCCTGTCTGTACTGCTCGAGTGATCTTGATGCTTACCCTCATTTCAGATTCTGCCAATAACTCTCCTGTGGTTAACTCGCTCCAGTTAAGTTTCAAATAAAACTAATGTAAATATTTTGCTCTAATTTGTGTTTGTACTCCAGGTCTGAAAGGAATCTGAAGGATGCCGTGATGTACAGCAGCAGTTACCCCTGCAATGAGTGCCTGGATTTAATTAACACAACCAAAGGCATCACAGACGTCATTTGTGTGGCACCCAAAGATGCTCAAGATTTGGATTCTTTTCCAAAGGGCATGACTGTGGTAAGTGGCAGTAGTAACAAGGACCTGCATGTACTCAGGATCCCGAAACAATTCATTAAAGAAATGATTTACTCAGTGTCCCGATTGCCCAGAAGGGAAAGGCTCCGACCTATGTAGGGCTGAGCCAGATAGACCACAAGCTTCCCGTTCCAGTTCCCAGCCTCTGCTCAGTTAGCCGATCTCAGCTAGTACGGCAGATACTTCCGCTTGAAGCAGGAGGGGAATCAGAGACCAAGCTCTACCCAGACTCCTCTTGTGTACCTCCATGTACTGGGTACAGAGTGGCACTGCCGTGTTGAAGGACTTGTGCCCACCCGTCCTGGCGGGCGAATTTCCAATTGAAACCTTAGAGGGCGGAGGTAACAACAACAGCTATGGCACTCATCACTTATACAGATATATCTCAGTGCACTGTAAAGGAGGTGAATGCTGAATGGGGAGGAGAAAGGGAAGAGGGTCAGGAGAGCGGCAGAAGAAAGGTCAAAGAGGAGGCTTGTGAAGGCAGGAGGGGATGTGACAAAGCCAACATGCTGATGGGGGTGGGGGGAGCTCCAGAGCGGGGTTTAGTGGATGATGGAGCAATCGCTGATGGTGGAACAGGGATCACATCGGGACAGACAGCTGGGGAGATCACACAAGGATAGAGAGCTGGGGAGATCACACTGGGACAGACAGCTGGGGAGATCACACAAGGATAGACAGCTGGGGAGATCACACTGGGACAGAGAGCTAGGGAGATCACACTGGGACAGAGAGCTAGGGAGATCACACTGGGACAGAGAGCTGGGGAAATCACACAGAGTCAGAGAGCTGGGGAGATCACATCGGGACAGACAGCTGGGGAGATCACACAAGGATAGAGAGCTGGGGAGATCACACTGGGACAGAGAGCTGGGGAGATCACACTGGGACAGAGAGCTAGGGAGATCACACTGGGACAGAGAACTGGGGAGATCACACTGGGACAGAGAGCTAGGGAGATCACACTGGGACAGACAGCTGGGGAGATCACACTGGGACAGAGAGCTAGGGAGACCACACTGGGACAGAGAGCTAGGGAGATCACACTGGGACAGAGAGCTAGGGAGATCACACTGGGACAGAGAGCTGGGGAGATCACACAAGGATAGAGAGCTGGGGAGGTCACACTGGGACAGAGAGCTGGGGAGATCACACTGGGACAGAGAGCTGGGGAGATCACACTGGGACAGAGAGCTGGGGAGATCACACTGGGACAGAGAGCTGGGGAGATCACACTGGGACAGAGAGCTAGGGAGATCACACTGGGACAGACAGCTGGGTAGATCACACTGGGACAGACAGCTGGGGAGATCACACTGGGACAGAGAGCTGGGGAGATCACACTGGGACAGACAGCTGGGTAGATCACACTGGGACAGACAGCTGGGGAGATCACACTGCGACAGTGAGCTAGGGAGATCACACTGGGACAGAGAGCTAGGGAGATCACACTGGGACAGAGAGCTGGGGAGATCACACTGGGACAGAGAGCTGGGGAGATCACACTGGGACAGAGAGCTGGGTAGATCACACTGGGACAGAGAGCTGGGGAAATCACACTGGGACAGACAGCTGGGGAGATCATACTGGGACAGAGAGCTGGGGAGATCACACTGCGATAGAGAGCTGGAGAGATCACACTGGGACAGAGAGCTGGGGAGATCACACTGCGATAGAGAGCTGGAGAGATCACACTGGGACAGAGAGCTGGGGAGATCACACTGCGATAGACAGCTGGGGAGATCACACTGGGATAGAGAGCTGGGGAGATCACACTGGGATAGAGAGCTGGGTAGATCACACTGGGATAGAGAGCTGGGGAGATCACACTGGGATAGAGAGCTGGGTAGATCACACTGGGATAGAGAGCTGGGGAGATCACACTGCAATAGACAGCTGGGGAGATCACACTGGGACAGAGAGCTGGGGAGATCACACAGAGTCAGAGAGCTGGGGAGATCACACTGGGACAGAGAGCAGGGGAGATCACACTGGGATAGAGAGCTGGGGAGATCACACTGGGACAGAGAGCTGGGGAGATCACACTGGGACAGAGAGCAGGGGAGATCACACTGGGACAGAGAGCTGGGGAGATCACACTGGGACAGAGAGCTGGGGAGATCACACTGGGATAGAGAGCTGGGGAGATCACACTGGGATAGAGAGCTGGGTAGATCACACTGGGATAGAGAGCTGGGGAGATCACACTGCAATAGACAGCTGGGGAGATCACACTGGGACAGAGAGCTGGGGAGATCACACTGGGACAGAGAGCAGGGGAGATCACACTGGGACAGAGAGCTGGGGAGATCACACTGGGACAGAGAGCTGGGGAGATCACACTGGGACAGAGAGCTGGGGAGATCACACTGGGACAGAGAGCTGGGGAGATCACACTGGGACAGAGAGCTGGGGAGATCACACTGGGACAGAGAGCTGGGGAGATCACACTGGGACAGAGAGCAGGGTAGATCACACTGGGATAGAGAGCTGGGGAGATCACACTGGGACAGAGAGCTGGGGAGATCACACTGGGACAGAGAGCTGGGGAGATCACACTGGGACAGAGAGCTTGGGAGATCATAAAGGAACAGAGAGCTGGGGAGATCACACAGAGACAGAGAGCGAGGGAGGTCACATAGGGACATAGAGCGAGGGAGGTCACACTGGGACAGAGAGCTGGGGAGATAACAGAGTCAGAGAGCTGGGGAGATCACACAGAGACAGAGAGCTGGGGAGATCACACTGGGACAGTGAGCGAGGGAGGTCACATAGGGACATAGAGCGAGGAAGGTCACACTGGGACAGAGAGCTGGGGAGATCACACAGAGTCAGAGAGCTGGGGAGATCACACTGGGACAGAGAGCTGGGGAGATCACACTTTGACTGAGAGCTGGGGAGATCACAGAGTCAGAGAGCTGGGGAGATCACACTGGGATAGCGAGCTGGGGAGATCACACAGGGACAGAGAGCGAGGGAGGTCACATAGGGACATAGAGCGAGGGAGGTCACACTGGGACAGAGAGCTGGGGAGATCACAGAGTCAGAGAGCTGGGGAGATCACACTGGGACAGAGAGCTGGGGAGATCACACTTTGACAGAGAGCTGGGGAGATCACAGAGTCAGAGAGCTGGGGGAGATCACACTGGGACAGCGAGCTGGGGAGATCACACAGGGACAGAGAGCGAGGGGGTTCACATAGGGACATAGAGCGAGGGAGGTCACACTGGGACAGAGAGCTGGGGAGATCACACAGGGACAGAGAGCGAGGGAGGTCACATAGGGACATAGAGCGAGGGAGGTCACACTGGGACAGAGAGCTGGGGAGATCACAGAGTCAGAGAGCTGGGGAGATCACACAGAGACAGAGAGCTGGGGAGATCACACTGGGACATAGAGCGAGGGAGGTCACACTGGGACAGAGAGCTGGGGAGATCACACAGAGTCAGAGAGCTGGGGAGATCACACTGGGACAGAGAGCTGGGGAGATCACACTTTGACAGAGAGCTGGGGAGATCACACTGGGACAGAGAGCTGGGGAGATCACACTGGGACAGAGAGCTGGGGAGATCACACTGGGATAGAGAGCTGGGTAGATCACACTGGGACAGAGCGCTGGGGAGATCACACTGGGACAGAGTGCTGGGGAGATCACACTGGGACAGAGAGCTGGGGAGATCACACTGGGACAGAGAGCTGGGGAGATCACACTGGGACAGAGAGCTGGGGAGATCACACTGGGATAGAGAGCTGGGTCGATCACACTGGGACAGAGAGCTGGGGAGATCACACTGGGACAGAGAGCTGGGGAGATCACACTGGGACAGAGAGCTGGGGAAATCACACGAAGGGAAGGGAGGAGGTAAAATCGATTATCCAGGGCACAAGAAGCCGGTGGAGTCTGGTGAGGACAGCAAGGTGAAGGTGGGAGGTAAATAAGGGAGGGGAAGTGGTCAGTCACAATCTTGCGTAAAACCATCTTTTTAGATACTGGGCACACATTGAAATAGATTGACGACATGTGGAACTTGTTCATGTTGCTGTTAATCAGGTCTGTCCCGAGCTCCCTTATTTATAGTTACTGTCAGCAGTCCTGAAGGCGGATTTTCCCCTCCGTTTAACAGGGGTTTCCTGACAATGGTTCTCTCCCCTCTTTCTCTCCACTCTTTCCTCTCCCCTTTTTTGCTCTTACCTTTGCCCTCTCCCCTTTCCCCTCTCCCTTTCCCCTCTCCCCCTACCCACTCCCTCTGCTTCTCCCTCTCCACTCTCCCCACTGCCCTCTTTCCCCTCTCCCCTTTCCACTCTCCACTTTCCCCTCTCCACTTTCCCCTCTCCCATCTCCCCCTCCCCTCTCCCCTCTCCTCTCTACCCTTTCCCCTCTCCCTCTCCCCTTTCCCCTCTCCACTTTCCCCTCTCCCCTCTCCTCGCCCCTCTCCCCTCTCCCCTTTCCTCTCCCCTTTCCTCTCCCCTCTCTCCTCTCTTCTCCCCTCTTCCCTCTCCCCTCTCTCCTCTTCCCTCTTCCCTCTTCCCTCTCCCCTCTCTCCTCTCCCCTCTCTCCCCTCTCTCCTCTCCCCTCTTTCCTCTCCCCTCTCTCCTCTCTTCTCCCCTCTTCCCTCTCCCCCTCTCCTCTCCCCTCTCCCCTCTCTCCTCTTCCCTCTCCCCTCTCTCCTCTTCCCTCTCCTCTCTCTCCTCTTCCCTCTCTCCTCTCCCCTCTCTCCTCTTCCCTCCCCTCTCTCCTCTTCCCTCTCCCCTCTCTCCTCTTCCCTCTCCCCTCTCTCCTCTTCCCTCTCCCCTCTCTCCTCTTCCCTCTCCTCTCTCCCCTCTCCCCTCTCCCCTCCCCTCTCCACTTTCCCCTCTCTTCTCCCCTCTCCTCTCTCCTCTCCCCTCTCCTCTCTCCTCTCCCCTCTTCCCTCTCCTTTCCCCATTTCTCTCCCTCCCCTCTCTCCCCTCCCCTTTCCCCTTTCCCCTCTCCACTTTCCCTTCACCTCTCCCCTCTCCACTTTCACCTCTTCCCTCCCATCTCTCTCCTCTCCACTCTCCTCTCCTCTCCACTCTCCCTCTCCTCAGTCCCCTATCCCCCTCTTCCCTCTTGACTCTCCCCACGCCGCTCTCTCCCTCTCCCTCTCCCTCTCTCCCTCTCTTCCTCTCTCCCTCTCCCTCTCTCCCTCTCCCCATCCCTCTCCCTCTCCCCTTTCCCCTCTCCCCTCTCCTCGCCCCTCTCCTCTCCCATCTCTCCTCACCCCCTCCACTCCCCTCTCCCCTTTCCTCTCCCCTTTCCTCTCCCCTTTCCTCTCCCCTCTCTCCTTTCCACTCCTCTCTTCTCCCCTCTTCTCCCCTCTTCCCTCTCCCCTTTCCCCTTTCCACTCCCCTCTCTTCTCCTCTCTTCCCTCTCCCCTTTCCTCTCTCCCCTTTCCTCTCTCCTCTCCCCTCTCCTCTCCCCTCTCCCCTCTCCCCTTTCCTCTCTCCTCTCCCCTCTCTCCCCTCTCCTCTCTCTCCTTTCCCCTCTCTCCTCTCCCCTCTCCTCTCTCCCCTCCTCTCCCCTCTCCCCTCTCCTTTCCCCATCTCTCTCCTCTCCCCTCTCTCCTCTCCCCTCTCTCCTCTCCCCTCTTTCCTCTCCTTTCCCCATCTCTCTCCTCTCTCCTCTCTCCTCTCCCCTCTCTCCTCTCCCCTCTTTCCTCTCCTTTCCCCATCTCTCTCCTCTCCCCTCTCCCCTATTCCCTCTCCCTTCTCCCCTCTCTCCTCTCCCCTCTCTCCTCTCTCTCCTCTCCCCTCTCTCCTCTCTCTCCCACCCCTCTCCTCTCCCCTCTCCTCTCTCCTCTCCACTCTCTCCTCTCCCCTCTCTCCTCTCCCCACTCTCTCAACTCCCCTCTCCTTTTTCCTCCCCTCCCCTCTCCGCTCTCCATTCTCCACTCTCGCCTCTTCCTTCTACTTCTTCTTCTTCTTCTCCCCTCTCCTTCTCCTGCTCCTTTCCCTTCTCCACTCTCCCTCTCCTTCTCCCTTCTGCTTCTCCCTCTCTTTTCTCCTTCTCCATTTCCCCTCTCAGAAAGTGACAGGAGCACTGGTGACAAAACAGTCCATTCAGTCCGCAAGCATGACCTCGAGCTTCCGGTCGCCTGTCACTTTAATTCTCTGCTTCTCTCCCACTCTGATCTCTCTGTCCTCGGCCTCCTACACTGTTCCAATGAAGTTCAACGTAAGCTCGAGGAACAGCACCTCATATTAGGCACTTTACAGCCTGCTGGACTCAACATTGAGTTCAACAATTTCAGACCATAACCTCTGCCACTATTTTTTAGGACGGCAGCTGTTGATGATTCTGCCATTTCCATTTACACCTCTTCTAGACCCATCTTTTGTTTCTTTACTTGTCTCATTACCCTCTCCTTTTGTCTTGCACCATCATCCCATTGGAACAGTATAGGAGGCCGAGGTCAGAGTGGGAGAGAAGCAGAATATTAAAGTGACAGGCGACCGGAAGTTCGAGGTCACGCTTGCGGATTGAATGGACTGTTAACTCTGTTTCTCTCTCCACAGATGATGCCTGACCTGCTAAGTAGTTCCATAATTCTGTTTTTATTCTAGTCCGCCTGTCCTGACAATTCCAATGCTCACCTGCAGAGGGAGCGCTGGAGCTCCTGCCCTGACAATTACAATGCTCACCTGCAGATGGAGCGCTGAAGTTCATGTCCTGACAATTCCAATATTTACCTGCAGAGGGAGCGCTGGAGCTCCTGCCCTGACAATTACAAAATAACAACAGAAAACGCTGGAAAAACTCAGCAGGCCAGGCAACATCTGTGGAGAGAGAAAGAGAGTTAACGTTTCAGGTCGAAACCCTTCGTCGGAACTGAGAGAGCAAGAAATAAACAGATAAAAATGCAAGGGGGAGGCTGGGGGGAGGAATAAAAGAACAAAAGGGATGGTCTTTAGTGAGTAGAGACATTGAGAGATGCTCAAGGCAAGACGAGATGGTAATGGGACAGGTTGAGAAACAAAAGGTAAGGTGCGAAATGCTGGCAGAATCAGAGACAGCTGCCGTGGGGGGAGAGAGAGAAAAAAAGGAAAAAGGCACGGACCAAAAGAGTGGATAAAATGTATACATATGTGGTAGGGGCCGGGGTTATGATCTGAAATTGTTGAACTCGATATTGAGTCCGGAAGGCTGTAAAGTGCCTAAACGGAAGATGAGGTGCTGTTCCTGGAGCTTACGCTGCGCTTCCGTGGAACAATGCAAGAGGCCGAGGACGGTGAGGTCATTACAATGCTCACCTGCAGAGGGAGCGCTGGAGCTCCTGTCCTGACAATTACAATGCTCACCTGCAGAGGGAGCGCTGGAGTTCCTGTCCTGACAATTCCAATATTTACCTGCTGGAGCTCCTGTCCTGACAGCTTGAGGTGGTTTGATTGTCCAATAGTTTGAGTTATAAATAGTTGAGGTATTTCTGTTATTGTGATTCTCCATTGATTGTGTTGTATTTGTGGCTGACTTTTTAAAATTCATTTCCTCCTTTCTACCTCTCCAGTGGATACAAGATTCGGGCATCACAGGTAAGACCTGCAGACAAATCTCGGGAAGAGGGTCTTGGACAGGAACGGGTGACAGCACAAATCAATGTGGGCACAAATCAATGTGGGCACAAATCAATGTGGGTACAAATCAATGTGGGTACAAATCAATGTGGGCACAAATCAATGTGGGTACAAATCAATGTGGGTACAAATCAATGTGGGCACAAATCAATGTGGGTACAAATCAATGTGGGCACAAATCAATGTGGGTACAAATCAATGTGGACACAAATCAATGTGGGCACAAATCAATGTGGACACAAATCAATGTGGGTACAAATCAATGTGGGTACAAATCAATGTGGGTACAAATCAATGTGGGTACAAATCAATGTGGACACAAATCAATGTGGGTACAAATCAATGTGGGTACAAATCAATGTGGGTACAAATCAATGTGGACACAAATCAATGTGGGCACAAATCAATGTGGGTACAAATCAATGTGGGCACAAATCAATGTGGGTACAAATCAATGTGGGCACAAACGGGTAGTGAAACGAGGCCTAAAGTAATTGGCAACTTGCAGCAACTCTCAGCTCCAGAAGAGTGGGTCCAACAGGACGTGGGTAAAACAAGTTTTTTACAGCTTCAGCTGCAGTCTGGTTCCTGGCGAGAGTTTTCGGCTCCCGAGCCGAAGTACATTTCTCCGCCGTTTCTCGATCTTATGGTGATTTCCAACTTCACCACTGTTTTTCTGCCCCACAACCGATTCTGCAAAGCTCCTAGATCTTCTTTCCCACAGAACCACCTCCATCAGTGCATCATTCGATACTCTACCCTTCAAATAGCTTCTGGACTTTAACTCTGGGCTCCCTTCTATTTTCTCCTCTCTATTCCCCATTTATTACCAGGATATATGTATTCTAATAATTGCTACGTAACCAGGCCGATGGAACTTGAGTTTCCCTGTGTCCATTCGCGTGCGCATTTTGACTGCCGCACCAGACCCAAGCCCAACACTTCTATTTCCACTTTTTTCTCCCCCTTTTTTACTTCTTTTATCTTTACCCCTCCTGGGCTCCTCTCTCCTAGAATCATAGAATGAATGATAGAATGGTTACAGCACAGAAGGAGGCCATTCGGCCCGTCGAGCCCGTGCCAGCTCTCTGCTAGAGCTCTTCAGCTAATCCCACTCCCCCACCCTTTCCCCGTAGCCCTGCAAAAAAATTTTCCTTCAGTTACTTAGCCAATTCCCTTTTGAAAGCCGTGATTGACTCTGCCTCCACCACCCTTTCAGGCAGTGCACAGCAGATCCCAACCACTCGCTGTGTAAAAAGGTTTTCCTTCATGTCACCTTTGGATCTTCTGCCAATCACCTTAAATCTGTGTTCTCTGGTTCTCGACCCTTCCGCCAATGGGAACAATTTCTCCCTATCTACTCTGTCCAGACCCTCATGATTTTGAACATCTCTATCAAATCTCCTCTCAACCATCTCTGCTCCAAGGAGAACAATCCCAGTTTCTCCAGTCTATCCACGTTTCTGAAGTCCCTCATCCCTGGAACCATTTTTGTAAATCTTTTCTGCACCCTCTCTAAGGCCTTCACATCCTTCCTAAAGTGCGGTGCCCAGAATTGGACACAATACTCCAGTTGAGGCAAAACCAGTGTTTTATAAAGGTTCATCATAACTTCCTTGCTTTTGTACTCTATGCCTCTATTTATGAAGCCCAGGATCCTGTATGCTTTTTTAACCGCTTACTCAACCTGCCCTGTCACCTTCAACGATTTGTGCACATATACCCCCAGGTCTCTCTGTTCATGCACCCCCTTTAGGATTGTACCATTTAGTTTATGTTTCCTCTCCTCATTCTTTCTACCAAAATGTATCACTTCGCACTTTTCTGCGTTAAATTTCATCTGCCACGTGTCCGCCCATTTCACCAGCCTGTCTGTGTCCTCTTGAAGTCTATCACTATTCACTATACTTCCAAGTTTTGTGTCATCTGCAACTTTTGAAATTGTGCCCTGTTTTCCCAAGTCCAAGTCATTAATATATATCAAGAAAAGCAGTGGTCCCAGTACCGACCCCTGGGGAACACCACTGTGTACATTTCTCCAGTCCAAAAACAACCGTTCACCACTACTCTCTGTTTCCTGTCACTTATCCAATTTCGTATCCATGCTGCCACTGTCCCTTTTATTCCATGGGCTTCATCTTTGCTGGCAAGCCTATTATGTGACATTTTATCAAACGCCTTTTGGAAGTCCATTTACACCACGTTAACTGCATTGCCCTCATCAACCCTCTCTGTTACCTCATCAAAAAAACTCAATCAAGTTGGTTAAACATGATTTGTCTTTAACAAATCCGTGCTGGCTTTCCTTAATTAATTGTCACTCATCCAAGTGACTGTTAACTTTGTCCCTGATTATCGTTTCTAAAAGCTTCCCCCTACCGAGGTTAAACTGACTGGCCTGTAGTTGCTGGGTTTATCTTTACACCCTTTTTTGAACAAGGGTGTAACATTTGCAATTCTCCAGTCCTCTGGCACCACCCCTATATCTAAGGAGGATTGGAAGATTATGGCCAGTACCTCCGCAATTTCCTCCTTTACTTCCCTCAGCATCCTAGGATGCATCCGATCCGGTCCTGGTGTTTTATCTACTTTAAGTGCAGACAGCCTGTCTAGTACCTCCTCTTTATCAATTTTTATCTCAT
This sequence comes from Squalus acanthias, assembly GCA_030390025.1. Lineage (NCBI taxonomy): Eukaryota > Metazoa > Chordata > Chondrichthyes > Squaliformes > Squalidae > Squalus > Squalus acanthias. Next base: position 464,003 of record JASTWF010000258.1, on the reverse strand, counting down.
CCAGTATCTCCACTACCTCCTCTTTCACTATGACTTTGGCAGCATCTTATTCCTTGGTGAAGACAGATGCAAAGTACTCGTTTAGTAACTCAGCCATGCCCTCTGCCTCCATGCATAGGTCTCCTTTTTGGTCCCTAATCAGCCCCACCCCTCCTCTTACTACCCGTTTACTATTTTTATGCCTATAGAAGACTTTTGGATTCCCTTTTATGTTAGCTGCCAATCTATTCTCATACTCTCTCTTTGCCCCTCTTATTTTCTTTTTCACTTCCCCTCTGAACTTTCTGTATTCAGCCTGATTCTCATTTGTAATCTCAACCTGACATCTGTCATACGTGCTCTTTTTCTGCTTCATCTTACTCTCTATCTCTTTCGTCATCCAGGGAGCTCTGACTTTAGTTGCCCTACCTTTCCCCCTGGTGGGAATGTACCTCGACTGTACCCGAACCATATCCTCTTTAAAGACAGCCCATTGTTCCATTACAGTTTTGCCTGCCAATCTTTGATTCCAATTTACCCAGGCCAGATCCATTCTCAACCCACTGAAATTGGCCTTCCTCCAATTAAGTATTTTTACTCTAGATTGCTCCCTGTCCTTTTCCATAGCTAATCTAAACCTTATGATACTATGATCACTGTTCCCTAAATGTTCCCCGACTGACACTTGCTCCACTTGACCCACCTCATTCCCCAGAACCAGATCCAGCAATGCCTCCTTCCTCATTGAGCCTGAAACATACTGATCAAGAAAGTTCTCCTGAACACACTTCAGAAATTCTTCCCCTTCTCTGCCCTTTACACTATTACTATCCCAGTCTATATTAGGATAATTCAAGTCCCCCATTATCACTACTCTATAGTTCTTGCACCTCTCTGTAATTTCCCTGCAAATTTCCTCCTCTATATCTTTCCCACTAGTTGGCGGCCTATAGAATACACCTAGTAGTGTAATGGCATCTCTATTGTTTCTCAACTCTAACCAAATAGATTCTGTCCTTGACCCCTCCAGGACATTCTCTCTTTCCAGCACTGTAACATTCTCCTTAACCAATACTGCCACACCACCTCCTATCTTTCCTTCCCTATCTTTCCTGAACACCTTATATCCAGAAATATTTAAAACCCAATCCTGTCCTTTTTTAAGCCAGGTCTCTGTTATCGCCACAACATCATATTCCCATGTTGCTATTTGCGCCTGCAGCTCACCAACCTTATTCACCATGCTTCGTGCGTTTACACATATGCACTTTAAACCTGTCTTAGACCTTCTTGTATTCTCTCTTAGTCTGACCCCACCTAATACCTTACTATTTCTTACTCTAGTGCTCTCTGCCTCTCCCAATCCTTTGAGCACTTTATTTCCCCTTTCTAATGCTACATCCTGGTGCCCATCACCCTGCCAAATTAGTTTAAACCCTCACTAACAGCACTAGCAAACACCCCCCCGCGAGGACATTTGTTCCGGCTCTGTTGAGGTGCAACCCGTCCGGACCTGTGCAGGTCCCACCTCCCCCAGAACTGGCCCCAATGCCTCAGGAATCTAAAGCCCTCCCTCCTGCACCATCTCTCCAGCCACGCATTCATCTGCTCTATCCTCCTATTTCTATACTCCTGTCGTCATGCCTCCTTTCATTTCTCCTGTCTCGGGTACTCTGCCCTCACAAATCCCTACCCCAACCCTTCAGTACTCCTCTACCTTCCTACTGTCCTGCCGCCGTCCCAGGCTTGTCTCCCTCTTAGATAAGCCCACAGCTTCTATCTGTGCCTCTCTTGGCATCCTCCGAAGGGTCCATTGAGGCATTGGTTCATTGCCTCCTTATGAGCAGCAACTCCAACTGTTCCATCCTACTCTCTCGCCGACCTTCCCACCCAGTGCATCCGCGGGGGGCTAATCTTGCCAATCTCCTCCCTGTCCCACTTGCTGCTCCCAGCGCTGACCCTATGGATTCTGCCAGTTATTCGGCTATCTCCGCCCCTTCACATCCAGAATGTCCGTTCATTTGCGAACAAGGCCCTTGCCATCCATGAGCTTATTGTGGATGATTGCATCGACATCATGGCCTTGACGGTAACCTGGCTGACGGGTGATGACACCTTCCCCTTTAATGAAGCCTCCTCGCCTGGCAATATCTTCCATCATGCGGTGACAGTGTGGCTGTTATCACCAAATCACACCTGGGTCTGTCCCCCTACTCCTCTGGCACTTTCTCCTCCTTTGAGCATCTCACCTTGTTCCACCCCTCTCACCTCTCCTTTAAAATTCTCGTTCTCTACCACCCACCCAAGTACCATAAAAATTTTCTCACTGAGATATCTTCACTGCTTTCCTCCCTCAGCCTCTGCACCAAGTGACTTCTCATCCTTGGTGATTTCAACCTCCATCTCAATTCATCATGCTCTCTCTCCTCTGAGTTCACTACCCTCTTATCCTCCCTTAATCTCCCCCTCCATATAAACTCCCCAACCCATGTTCATAGCCTCGCTACTCCCATCATGTCAATCACAGATAAGGCCATCTCTGATCACTTCCTTGCATCGCTCTCCGCACACATCCACCCTCCCCCCCCCCGCCACTGCAACCCTACTTCCGTCTGTGTCCGCCCCTGGAAAAAATAACTCTCCCAACTCTCTTACAACTGCACTTTCAAAATCCCAACTGTCCAGTCTTTGGCCCTCCATTCACCACAACATTTCTGCAGCAACCACACCCTCACCACCACCTTTGATGCCCTAGTCCCCGTTAAAATAACTGCTCTCTCTCACCCTGGTCGCTCCCCCTGCTATGGGCCTCATCTCTACTCCCTTAAGTCCAAGGGATATAGGCTTGAACAGATATGGCGGACAACTGGTTTAGCCATTCACTACCAGATCTGGCTGGACCACATAAAGCATTATCGGGTCCTGCTCTCGTCCGCCAAAACTGCTCACTATTCCAGGATCATTCTGGAATGCAAAGATAACCCTGGGCTACTATTTTCTGCTGCTAACCGACTTCTTAAACCCCTCTCCCCTGTCTTCTGCACACTCAGCTCCAACAACAAGTGCAAGGAGCTCAGGGACTTCTTTGTCTCTAAGATTGAGACCATCTGATCATCTGCCTCTGCCACTTCCCTTCCTTCCCCGAGCCCACCGGGCCAAACTTCCTCTAAGGTTCCCCCCTGCACTAGCCCTGAACTCGCATCTTTAACTTTCTCTAGTTTCTCTCTTATGTCCCCTCATGACCTCTCCGAGCTCATCTTGTCCATGAGACCCACCTCCTGCACCCTTGACCATATTCCCACTAAACTGTTGACATCCCAACTTTCCTTCCTGGCTCCAATGTTAGCTGATATTGTTAACGGCTCTCTCTCCTCAGGTGCTGTTCCCTGCTCCTTCAAATCTGGCGTCATCACCAATGTTCCCTCATAATTATTTTGGGTGCGCGGCCCCTTTAAGGGGCTGGGCGGCCCATTCAAACTTCCGCGCATGTGCGTTTTTTCCATTGAGAGACCGGCACATGCCCTGCGTAGGAGCTTCAGACAGGAACATTGGTCATCACTTCTCTCCTCAAGAAAACAACCCTTGACCCCCTCCGTTCTTGCAAACTACCGCCCCATCTCCAACCTCCCTTTCCTCTCCAAAGTCCTTGAACGTGTTGTCGCCTCCCAAATCCGTGCGCACGTTCCCGGAACTCCATGTCTGAATCCCTCCAATCAGGTTTCCGCCCTGCCACAATACTGAAACGGCTCTTATCAAAGTCACAAGTGACATCCTATGTGACTCCCTTCTCGTCCTTCCTGACCTGTCTGCAGCCTTTGACACAGCTGACCACCAATGTTCCCTGTCATTTTTTTTGGCGCCACGTGGCCCCTTTAATACAGTTTTGCATTGAAAAGCCGGCAAGCTAACTGCGCAGGCTCCCTGCAGCCATTCTTATCTATCAAGTTGTATCCAGAGATGGCTTTTCTTCCCGCTCCCACACCATTACCTCTGGTGTCCCCCAAGGATCTATCCTTGGCCCCTTGTATTTCTCATCTATATGCTGCCCCCTCGGTGACACCATCCACAAACACAGCGTCACTTTCCACCTGTACGCTGCCAACAACCAGCTCTACCTCACCACCACCTCTCTCAGCCCCTCCACTGTCTATAAATTGTCAGACTGCTTGTCCGACATCCAGTACTAGATGAGCAGAAATTTCCTCCAACTAAATATTGGGAAGTCCGAAGCCATTGTCTTCGGTCCCCGCCACAAACTCCGTTCCCTAGCCACCGACACCATCCCTCTCCGTGGCAACAGTCTGAGGCTGAACCAGACCGTTGGCAACCTTGGTGTCATATTTGACCCCGAGATGAGCTTCCGACCACATATCCGCAGCATCACTAAGACCGCCTATTTCCACCTCCAGAACATCGCCCGACTCCAACCCTGCCTCAGCTCATCTGCTGCTGAAACTCTCATCCAGGCCTTTGTTACCTCCAGACTCGACTATTCCAACGCACTCCTGGCTGGCCTCCCACATTCTACCCTCCGTAAACTTGAGGTCATCCAAAACTCTGCTGCCCGTGTCCTAACTCGCACCAAGTCCCGTTCGCCCATCACCTGCTGACCGACATTGGCTCCCGGTTAAGCAACGCCTCGATTTTAAAACTCTCATCCTTGTTTTCAAATCCCTCCATGGCCTCGCCCCTCCCTATCTCTGTAATCTCCTCCAGCCCCACAACCCTCTGAGATATCTGCACTCCTCTAATTCTGGCCTCTTGAGCATCCCTGATTATAATCGCTGCACCATTGGTGGCCGTGCCTTCAGCTGCCTGGTCCTTAAACTCTGCGCTACCTCTCTTCCCTCCTTTAAGATGCTCCTTAAAACCTACCTCTTTGACCAAGCTTTTGATCACCTGATCTAATATCTCCGTTTGTGGCTCGGTCTCAAATTTTGTTTGATGATCGCTCCTATGAAGCGCCCTGGGACATTTTAGTATGTTAAAGGCGCTGTATAAATAGAAGTTGTTGTTGTAATTGGATAATCTCCGTGGTTCAGGAGATGTTCTCCACTCGTACCTGCTGTAAAAGGTGGGAGGAGTTTGAGGCGTTGCACTCTGGAGATGTGTTGGGAGTTACTTTGTAAAGGGTAAGTCTGGTGTGTTCTCATTCTGCAACATTCACAATAAATGTATTATTTACGGGTCCCTTTCTTTCTTATAGATAAGGCCAAGAAACAACTGGATTTCTCATCTGCTCAGAAGCCTGAACAGGAGTCTAAAAATGTTGGATTGCATTAAGTTAAAAGATCTGCAACTGGTGCCATGTATCGTGTGCATTGTACCATAGCTCTGCTTTCTAAAGTTGTGCTAGCAGATCTGCCAGGGCTGGAGGCAAGGGGAGGGGTTATTCCTACTCATCTCCGGGCTCTCTCTACAAATTTCCTCCACCATTTCGCTTCTACAATAAGAGGTTTGCAGTTCAACATTTTAATGTAACAATCCCTTTTCTTAAATCTTTTGATCTCTAACCATAGTGACCCAGAAATTGTTGGGAGTGGGGTATCTCACAGCGAGCGCTGTGAATTGTTGGAGTGGGGTATCTCACAGCGAGAGCTGTGAATTGTTGCAGTGGGGTATCTCGCGGCGAGAGCTGTGAATTGTTGGAGTGGGGTATCTCGCGGCGAGAGCTGTGAATTGTTGCAGTGGGGTATCTCGCGGCGAGAGCTGTGAATTGTTGCAGTGGGGTATCTCACAGCGAGCGCTGTGAATTGTTGGAGTGGGGTATCTCACAGCGAACGCTGTGAATTGTTGGAGTGGGGTATCTCACAGCGAGCGCTGTGAATTGTTGCAGTGGGGTATCTCGCGGCGAGAGCTGTGAATTGTTGCAGTGGGGTATCTCACAGCGAGCGCTGTGAATTGTTGGAGTGGGGTATCTCACAGCGAGCGCTGTGAATTGTTGGAGTGGGGTATCTCACAGCGAGCGCTGTGAATTGTTGGAGTGGGGTATCTCACAGCGAGCGCTGTGAATTGTTGGAGTGGGGTATCTCACAGCGAGCGCTGTGAATTGTTGGAGTGGGGTATCTCACAGCGAACGCTGTGAATTGTTGGAGTGGGGTATCTCGCAGCGAGCGCTGTGAATTGTTGCAGTGGGGTATCTCGCGGCGAGCGCTGTGAATTGTTGGAGTGGGGTATCTCACAGCGAGCGCTGTGAATTGTTGGAGTGGGGTATCTCACAGCGAGCGCTGTGAATTGTTGGAGTGGGGTATCTCACAGCGAGCGCTGTGAATTGTTGGAGTGGGGTATCTCGCAGCGAGCGCTGTGAATTGTTGGAGTGGGGTATCTCACAGCGAGAGCTGTGAATTGTTGGAGTGGGGTATCTCACAGCGAGCGCTGTGAATTGTTGGAGTGGGGTATCTCGCGGCGAGAGCTGTGAATTGTTGCAGTGGGGTATCTCACAGCGAGCGCTGTGAATTGTTGGAGTGGGGTATCTCACAGCGAGCGCTGTGAATTGTTGGAGTGGGGTATCTCACAGCGAGCGCTGTGAATTGTTGGAGTGGGGTATCTCACAGCGAGCGCTGTGAATTGTTGGAGTGGGGTATCTCACAGCGAGCGCTGTGAATTGTTGGAGTGGGGTATCTCACAGCGAACGCTGTGAATTGTTGGAGTGGGGTATCTCGCAGCGAGCGCTGTGAATTGTTGCAGTGGGGTATCTCGCGGCGAGCGCTGTGAATTGTTGGAGTGGGGTATCTCACAGCGAGCGCTGTGAATTGTTGGAGTGGGGTATCTCACAGCGAGCGCTGTGAATTGTTGGAGTGGGGTATCTCACAGCGAGCGCTGTGAATTGTTGGAGTGGGGTATCTCGCAGCGAGCGCTGTGAATTGTTGGAGTGGGGTATCTCACAGCGAGAGCTGTGAATTGTTGGAGTGGGGTATCTCACAGCGAGCACTGTGAATTGTTGGAGTGGGGTATCTCACAGCGAGCGCTGTGAATTGTTGCAGTGGGGTATCTCACAGCGAGCGCTGTGAATTGTTGGAGTGGGGTATCTCACAGCGAGCGCTGTGAATTGTTGGAGTGGGGTATCTCACAGCGAGCGCTGTGAATTGTTGGAGTGGGGTATCTCACAGCGAGCGCTGTGAATTGTTGGAGTGGGGTATCTCACAGCGAGCGCTGTGAATTGTTGGAGTGGGGTATCTCACAGCGAGCGCTGTGAATTGTTGCAGTGGGGTATCTCACAGCGAGCGCTGTGAATTGTTGCAGTGGGGTATCTCGCGGCGAGCGCTGTGAATTGTTGGAGTGGGGTATCTCACAGCGAGCGCTGTGAATTGTTGGAGTGGGGTATCTCACAGCGAGCACTGTGAATTGTTGGAGTGGGGTATCTCACAGCGAGAGCTGTGAATTGTTGGAGTGGGGTATCTCACAGCGAGCACTGTGAATTGTTGGAGTGGGGTATCTCACAGCGAGCGCTGTGAATTGTTGGAGTGGGGTATCTCACAGCGAGCGCTGTGAATTGGATTTTTTTCCTTACTCTAAAGCTTGTCTAATTTTTGTGGCGCAAGTTGCTGGAGGTGTGATTTGATAGTGGCGTGGCAAGGGCAACGTGACCTCTGGGACCTCCTGAACATCGGGTCCAATGGTCTATCTCTTTGAGCAATTAAATTGAATGATAGAGAAAGAAACAGAGGAAAGATGGAGAAGGACACTGTAGCATAATGTGTTGCTTGTGACGTATGCTTAGATAGAGTGAAGGGGTCGGAGATAGTCTCTCCCCCTCAAGGTGTGAACTGTAAGATTATAGTCTTTTTGCTTATTCATTTGCTTATTAGTACTTGTTTTATATATGTCGACAATCATAATTAGCTTAAAAGCGTAGATGGGAAAATAATGGCTAACTTGAATAAATAAAGAGCAAACAATTATCACGATATACATATAACTGAACAATGGTGAATTGAAATATTGCAGCAGGACCTTGGAAAAGAGTTCAAGCGTAGCAGCTAGACTGATAAGGTAGAAAAGCAGACAGATAGGAAAGGGACTTGTGTGTCAACCAAGGTTCTTAGAATAGCTTAACTGCTATGAAAAAGAAGTACAAATAAAGGACTGCAGAAAGTCAGGTGACACGAGAGACCCTATGGAGAAAGAAAGGAAGGTGAAGTGTCAATCAGTGATAGGTCCAGGGATGCGCCATAGGTTTGAATTGAAAGTAACGGTATAAGAAGGGGACCCCAGCAGTGCTTCAGGAGATAGAAGATTGGAGTGGAGTTCAGTAAATTCAGGGAGACACTCAGAGGTGGAGACGGGCCAGAGAGGGCACAAGCCAGAGGGTGCAGACAACTCTTTCTTCTACCCAAAGCATAACGGGGTAGTATAACTATTCATTATACCTTGTCTTTGCTTGTGCTGAATAAATTTTAAATCACTGCTACCAATACGGGTCAACGTCGAATCATTTGGAATAATAGAGGTCCCAAAAAGGGGGATTCTTACAAATAAAAGCTCACTTATTGCAGCTGCTGTCTCAGTTCCCTTTGGTAAACATTTGGCAGAGAGTGCTTGAGTGGCCACAACTGTTTTCCACCTTGGAGGGCTCAAATTGAAAAGATCAGGATGGGAGCAACCTTGGATGTGTTTGACAAGACATCAGAAGAGAAAGACCATCACCATCCATGGCAGCGACGGCGGCTGTGGTGGGATCAGCAGGTGCACAGGAGGGAGGTCCACAGGAGAGAGGTCCACAGGAGGGAGGTCCACAGGAGAGAGGTCCACAGGAGAGAGGTCCACAGGAGGGAGGTCCACAGGAGAGAGGTCCACAGGAGAGAGGTCCACAGGAGAGAGGTCCACAGGAGAGAGGTCCACAGGAGAGAGGTCCACAGGAGAGAGGTCCACAAGAGAGAGGTCCACAGGAGAGCGGTCCACAGGAGAGAGGTCCACAGGAGAGAGGTCCACAGGAGAGAGGTCCACAGGAGGGAGGTCCACAGGAGGGAGGTCCACAGGAGGGAGGTCCACAGGAGAGAGGTCCACAGGAGGGAGGTCCACAGGAGAGAGGTCCACAGGAGAGAGGTCCACAGGAGAGAGGTCCACAGGAGGGAGGTCCACAAGAGGGAGGTCCACAGGAGAGAGGTCCACAGGAGAGAGGTCCACAGGAGAGAGGTCCACAGGAGGGAGGTCCACAGGAGGGAGGTCCACAGGAAGGGGTTCCACAGAGGGAGGTCCACAGGAGGGAGGTACACAGGAGGGAGGTCCACAGGAGGGAGGACCGCAGGAGGGAGGTCCACAGGAGGGAGGTACACAGGAGTGAAGTCCACAGGAGGGAGGACCGCAGGAGGGAGGTCCACAGGAGGGAGATCCGCAGGAAGGAGGTACACAGGAGTGAAGTCCACAGGAGGGAGGTTTGCAGGAGGGAGATTTGCAGGAGGGAAGTCCACAGGAGGGAGGTTTGCAGGAGGGAAGTCCACAGGAGGGAGGTACACAGGAGGGAGATCCGCAGGAGGGAGATCCGCAGGAGGGAAGTCCACAGGAGGGAGGTGCACAGGAGGGAGATTTGCAGGAGGGAGGTCCACAGGAGGGAGGTCCACAGGAGGGAGGTTTGCAGGAGGGAGGTCCACAGGAGGGAGGTCCACAGGAGGGAGGTTTGCAGGAGGAAGGTTTGCAGGTGAAAGGTCCACAGGACCATTAGGGCAACACGGTGGCATAGTGGTTAGCACTGTTGCCTCACAGTGCCAGGGACCCGGGTTCGAATCTGCATGCGGGTGACTGTCTGTGTGGAGTTTGCACATTCTCCCCGTGTCTGCGTGGGTTTCCTCCGGGTGCTCCGGTTTCCTCCCACAGTCCAAAGATGTGCGGGTTAGGTTGATTTGGCTATGATAAATTGACCCTTAGTGTTAGGGGGGTTACATACGTGGGGTTACGGGGATAGGGTGGGATATGTGTCGGTGCAGGCTCGATGGGCCGAAATGGCCTCTATCTGCACTGTGGGGATTCTGTGATTCTGTGAGGAGGGAGGTTTGCAGGAGGGAAGTCCAAAGGAGGGAGGTTTGCAGGTGAAGCATGACAAAGGGGCCCAGCACTCATCTTCGGATGAGGAGAACATAGAGAAAGAGGAGTAGGAGGATAAAGATGGGGCACCCATCGCCAGACCAGCCGCTTCCACTGCTTCCTGGGATGCCAGCGATGGGAGCCATTTGGATGTGTTTGACAAGACATCAGAAGAGGAAGACCATCACCATCCATGGCAGCGACAGCGGCTGTGGTGGGATCAGCGGGTGCACAGGAGGGAGGTCCACAGGAGGGAGATTTGCAGGAGGGAGTTCCGCAGGAGGGAGTTCCGCAGGAGGGAGGTTTTCAGGAGGGAGATCCACAGGAGGGCGATCCGCAGGAGGGAGGTTTTCAGGAGGGAGATCCACTAGAGGGCGATCCGCAGGAGGGAGGTTTGCAGGAGGGAGATCCACAGGAGGGCGATCCGCAGGAGGAAGTTTTGCAGGAGGGAGGTTTGCAGGAGGGAGATCCGCAGGAGGAAGTTTTGCAGGAGGGAGGTCCACAGGAGAGAGGTCCGCAGGAGGGAGGTTTGCAGGAGGGAGGTTTGCAGGAGGGAGGTTTGCAGGAGGGAGGTTTGCAGGAGGGAGGTTTGCAGGAGGGAGGTCCACAGGAGGGAGTTCTGCAGGAGGAAGTTTTGCAGGAGGGAGGTTTGCAGGAGGGAGTTCCGCAGGAGGGAGGTTTGCAGGTGGAGGAGGACAAAGGGGCCCAGCACTCATCTTCGGATGAGGAGAACATAGAGGAAGAGGAGCAGGAGGATGCACCCATCGCCAGACCAGCCACTTCAACTGCTTCCTGGGATGCCAGAGATACCCTAATATCGCAAAGGTTCACCCAGTGTGAAACATAACAATTGAAATCCCGCAGTCCACTCCCACCACCAGCACTGTCCCCCACCCCCCCACCTTTTCACTAACAGTTCTTCAACCACGCATCCACCCATTGCACATCCGCCCAATGGGTCCCATCATGTATTGACATTCATCATGAAACAAGTGAAAGGGAGAGTTGATGGGACGCAATAATGGGCAAGATGTGGAAGTGGAGCTAATCATTAAATTTTATGTGACATTGTAAAAAAAAAGGAAACTTAACAACATATGTATAATCTTGGTGAATTACAATTTCTTCAATTTACGCTTCCTACCGCTTCTAAATAGTGCATCCCGTGTGGCTTCAGCAGGAGTGGAGGCAGGCTGCTCAGATCCCTGCTCTGACTGCTGAGATGCTTTTGGCCGACGATCTCTGGGTTTCGGAGCCCCCGAGGGCCCCGCCAAAGACTGCTCCACCTACACCTGTGCAGGAACAAACTCAGCCCTCGGGAGACCAGGCAGCATGTCAAGTACCGGCTGGGGCGGGATGGGGGACCAACAGGTGAGAAGTGGGAGCGCTTTGAGTAGAGTTCCCACTTCCATGTCCCCTTTTGCCATCATTCCCCTCCTGGGCCAACGCCACATCACTCCAACCACTCTGCTGCAGACCAGCTTGGTGGAGATCAGTGATGCGTTGTAAGGCTATGGATAAGGTATTTGTCATCCTCTTTAAGGCGGCAGACAAGTTGGCATCCAAAGTCTGCATGGACTCATTTGAGAACCGTGCTTGAAGCTCCATTGAGGCGGCCTCTCTCCATGGCAGACATTCTCGCAATTACCTTCATCATCAATCCACTAGCAATCGAGTTGGACTCCTCTAACCTCTCCGCTATTGTGGAGAGTGTGTGTGGCATGTCTGTCAGTACCTGGCTAAGTTGCTGATGACCCTCTATCATTCTCCTTCTCAACGATAGCCCCCGGGGTTCAGCATCTGTGTCCAGCTGAGCAGGTTGCACCCTCCCCAATGTGGACTCTCCACAGCTGTCCCTGCTACCAGTGTCTGCTCGTGCTCCCTTGTGAGGTGTAAATCACCAGGTGAAAACCCAACTAACTCTCTAACTGGACCCACCGAAGTATGAGTATCTGCGCTGGTGCATGGCTGCGACGGTGCACCCTCAGAAGGAATGAGGTCCTCTGAGGAATCATCCTCATGGATAGCCTGCGACACTTGCTGTACGCTTGAAGGCCCTGGAAAACAAAAGGGATATGATTTAGTTATGGCAATCACCACACTCGGTCTTCTCATAGTTCAGTCATTGATGAAATAAAGTTAGCGCATGTGTGTCAGAGATATTTGTAATTCTGTCACCAGCTTTCTGCGAGCTCCCTGTCTCGCCATCTCCGACTGAGAGAAATGCAGATGTGCCACTTAGCTCCATGGCGACCTCCTCTATATCAGTGAGCTGGACTATTTGTGGCGGCCCTCCTCCAGTCCTCTCCCTTGCATTTTGCGCTCTCTTCTCCTACAAGCAGCGAAAAAACAGACCTGTGAGTGACCGAAGGTTACGTATTCACCCAATGCATGCAGTGCATTCGGTGAGGGTGACTATGAGACAGATACATCACATTGCGTAAGGATTAGAGTGAGTGGCAACAGTGGATGGATACATGGGGAGGTGAGGAAATGCATAGAGAGTGAAGGCTGGGTGGTGCTGAACGTTGGGTGGGTGTGAGGAGTGATGTGACGGACAACACTTGGCAAGACAGAGTGTGGGGGTTTAAGCCACAGGGTGGAGGTGAATCAGCAAATGTACTCACTTTTCCTAATCTGGTTCGGTCATTAAACCGCTTTCTACACTGCATCCATGACCGGGGCACAATGTTCCTGCTGCTCACCTCCTCAGCTACCTCCAACCATGCCTTCTTGGGGAGAGCAATTAGTTTCTTCCTCCCACTGCTGGGGAAAAGTATGTCCCTCCTGTTCCTGACTCCACCCAGCAGTAATCCCAGCGAGGCATAGGAACGTAGGAACAGGAGTGGCCCATTTACCCCCTCGAGCCTGGTCCGCCATTCAATGAGATATGCCTGATCTGTGACCTAACTCCATGTACCCACCTTTGCCCCATAACCCATAATACCTTTGGTTAACAGAAATCTATCAATCTCAAATTTAAAATTGACAATTGATCGAGCATCAATTGCCATTTGTGGAAGAGAGTTCCAAACTTCTACCACCCTTTGTGTGTAGAAGTGTTTCCTAATTTCACTCCTGAAAGGTCTGGCTCTTATTTTTAGACTATGCCCCCCTAGTCCTAGAATCCCCAACCAGCAAAAATAGTTTCTCTCTCTCTACCCCATCTGTTCCTCTTAATATCTTGAAAACTTCAATCAAATCACCCCTTAACCTTCTAAATTTCAGGAAATACAACTCTAATTTGTGTAATCACTCCTCGTAATTTAACCCCTTAGGGGTATAAACTGGGTCTGTATCACGTTAAATTCTTTTTTGAACACCTCCCACTGATCTTCTGTAATTTTACCCTTTAACAGATTTGCCCAGTTTAGTGTGGACAGTCTGTGATTCATTACATTGTGGTGGTTGAAGGTCAATCATCACAGCCCCAGGACATTGCTGCAGGAGTTCCTCAGGGCAGTGTCCTAGGCCCAACCATCTTCAGCTGCTTCATCTACACTGCATCCATGACCGGGGCACAACATAAGGTCAGAAATGGGGATGTTCACTGATGACTGCACGGTGTTCAGTGCCATTCACAACTCCTCAGATAATGAAGCAGTCCATGCCCGCATGCAACAAAACCTGAACGACGTTCAGGCTTGGGCTGATAAGTGGCAGGTAACATTCGCGCCACACAGTGCCAGGCAATGACTATCTCCAACAAGTGAGAGTCTAATCACCGCCCCTTGACATTCAATGGCATTATCATAGCCGAATCCCCCACCATCAACATCCTAGGGGTTACCATTGACCAGAAACTTAACTGGACCAGCCACATAAATACTGAGTCAACAAGTGCAGGTCAGAGGCTAAGTATTCTGCGGCGAGTGTCTCACTTCCTGACTCCCCAAAGCCTTTCCACCATCTGCAAGGCACAAGGAGAGTGATGGAATACTCTCCACTTGCCTGGATGAGTGCAGCTCCAACAACACTCAAGAAACTCGACACCATCCAGGACAAAGCAGCCCACTTGATTGGCACCCCATCCACCACCTTAAACATTCACTCCCTCCACCACCGGCGTACCGTGGCTGCAGTGTGTACCATCTACAAGATGCACTGCAGTAACTCGCCAAGGCTTCTTCGGTAGCATCTCCCAAACCCTCAACCTCTTCCACCTAGAAGGACAAGGGCAGCAGACACATGGGAACACCACCACCTCCAAGTTCCCCTTCAAGTCACAACCATCCTGACTTAGAAGTATATCGCCGATCCTTCATCGTCGCTGGGTCAAAATCCTGGACCTCCCTCCCTAACAGCACTGGGAGTACCTTCACCACACGGACTGCAGCGGTTCAAGAAGATGGCTCACCACCACCTTTGCAAGGGCAATTCGGGATGGGCAATAAATGCTGGCCTTGCCAGCGACGCCCACATCCCATAAACAAATTTTAAAAAACATTGAAGTCAGCCTTAACTAAATCTAGAAGCTTCGTAGCTGTTTCACATTTCTCTCTTTTAAACACAATGTTGAACTCAATCATGTTATGATCGCTATTAGATAAATGTTCATGCACCGTTAGGCTGTTAACTAAATCTGGCTCATTACTCATTACTAAATCTAATATGGCTTGCCCCCTTGTTGGTTCTAGGCTATATTGCTGCAGAAAACCATCCCAGACACACTCAAGAAATTCACTATCTTTCTGACATGTGCTAGTCTGCTTATCCCAATCTATATGAAAGTTAAAGTCCCCCCATTGAAACCACTCTGCCTTTGCTACACGCTTGTCTAATCTCTGCATTTATACAATCTAGCACTTCAGAGCTGCTATCAGGAGGCCTATACACAACTCCCACTACAGTCTTAAATCCTTTCCTATTTCTTAATTCTACCCATAAAGTCTCCGCTGCCTGCTTACCTCTCGTTATATCCTCTCTTAGCATTGAAGAGATTTCATCCTTAATCACTAAGGCTACTCCTCCCCCTCTGCCATTTTCCCTATCTGTCCTGTAGACCTTATAACCTGGCATATTTAGTTCCCAGTCCTGACTATCTTGCAGCCATGTCTCAGTAATGGCGACCATGTCATACCCTCCAATTTGAATTTGCGTCTGCAGTTCATTCAATTTATTCCTTATACTCCGTGTGTTTGTATAAAGAACACTTACTTGAGTCATACACCCTATGCTGTCCTTCAGCGCTAATGTTTTACTCACATGGTTCTTATTTCTCTCTCCTGGTTTAATCACTTTACATCTTTTAGGTTTCCCTTTACCTGTAGTGCCTAAAGCACAATTTCTGACTGTTACTCTACTCTCTTCCCTTTTGTTTGTTTTTGAACTATTATTTATAACACATTTTCCACCTGACCGATCATTGAATCTGGATGCTGCCCTTGCTCTATGTACACCAACCATCCTGAACACCTCCAATTTACATTTGTGGACTGTCCCTTTAAATGCAGCTGAGATGGTGCCATGCGGCGGCGCATCATGCCTGCTGCCCAGCTTGGAGACGGGAAATCCATGAGTCCAAATTTATTGGTTCAATTGATTCCGCCTTCAGATTAATATCAAGGCCTTAATTTTTGAAAACCTTTAGGAATAATTTACTACCTGCAGGAGTGAGACTCCCCCATTTAATGTTTTCCCCCTCTGGGCCTTTAAGTTTGAGCGGCATGTCAGGACCATAAGTCATCCCATTAACAGGGTCCTGGCTTCATGAACTAACAGCCCTAAATGGCTGTGGTGAGATTCATTCGTATCTACAGCGCAATTAGCGAAATTTCTTGAAACTTACAGGGAGATTGAAGGCGACCTTTCCACGAGGCTAACGGCGGAGGGGTGCAGACCATCCAGCAACTTGTGGCGATTCTCAGCTCACGCCGTATCTCTTCCTCACCACAGGTTGCTGGGATTTTACTCGCTAATAGCAGGTGCGCATTAAATGGCCTGTTATTTTTCCAGCAATTTCTGGGCCAATGATTGTGTCTAAACCTCTTATTTTGTGTACAACAGTCATCTCTACAGCATGTATTCCATCTTTCACCACTATTGTCACCCCTCCCCCTTTGTTACCTATTCTGTCGCACCTAAAAATACTATAATCTGATATATTTATTTTCCACTCCTATCCAGCTGCAGTGTGTACCATCTACAAGATGCACTGCAGCAACTCACCAAGGCTTCTTCGGCAGCACCTCCCAAATCCGCGACCTCTATCACCTAGAAGGACAAGGGCAGCAGGCGCATGGGAACACCACCACCTCCAAGTTCCCCTCCAAGTCACACACCATCCTGACTTGGAAGTATATCGCCGTTCCTTCATCGTCGCTGGGTCAAAATCCTGGAACTCCCTCCCTAACAGCACTGTGGGAGTACCTTCACCACACGGACTGCAGTGGTTCAAGAAGGCGGCTCACCACCACCTTCTCAAGGGCAACTAGGGATGGGCAATAAATGCTGGCCTTGTCAACGAAGTCCACATCCCAGGAATGAATTAAAAAAATAGCCAAGTTTGTTAGTGCTAGTAAATATGTATCTTCCTGCAACATAATTGCTTTTGATTCCCCGAGTTTATCTCCCCCACTGAGCATTGCAATACATACATTTTATCTTGTTTTTTTGTTCGTAATTAATGCTACTCCTGTTTATCCCAGTCTTTTCCCTGCTTATAACAATTTGAGAATCATAGAATCATAGAATGATACAGCACAGAAGGAGGCCTTGCGGCCCATCGTGCCTGTGCTGGCTCTTTGAAAGAGCTGTCAATTAGTCCCACTCCCCCCGCTCTTTCCCCACAGCCCTGCAAATTTTCCCCCTTCAAGTATTTATCCAATTCCCTTCTGAAAGTTACTATTGAATCTGCTTCCACCACCCTTTCAGGCAGCGCATTCCAGATCGCAACAACTCGCTACGCAATTTCCTCACGTCACCTCTGGTTCTTTTGCCAATCACCTTCAATCTGTGTCCTCTGGTTACCGACCCTTCAGCCACTGGAAACAGTTTCTCCCGATTTACTTCATCAAAATCCTTCATGATTTTGAACACCTCTATCAAACCTTCCCTTAACCATCTCTGCTCTAAGGACAACAACCCCAGCTTCTCCAGTCTCTCCACGTAACTGATATCCCTCATCCCTGGTACCATTCCAGTAAATCTCCTCTGCACCGTCTCCAGGGTCTTGAAAACCTTTCTAAAATGTGATGCCCAGAATTGGCCACAATCCTCCAGCTGGGGCCTAACCAATGATTTAGAAAGGTTTAGCGTAGCGTTCTTGCTTTTGTACGCCATGCCTCTATTTATATGATCCTCCCCTTTATTCCCTCTGCATGCTATGCCTTTTGCTAAATTCTGTTTTATTTGTACAGCAACCTATCATTTGGTTAGATTAAATGCTGTAGATGTGTCTTGGAAAATTTTGCATACTTCACAGGCATGGACTGCAGGATCTGCCTTCAACTAACTGTCACCACCCTGGGCAAAAAACAAGTTCAATCCCATGTGTGAGACAGCAATCCAGTACCTTTATCCAGCATGCTTTGGGAAAATAGACCAAATTAGACAGAAAAGGCTCATGGGGGTGTTTACAGCTAAAAACAGTAGCTGGAAAACTGCAACTACAGCAGTTTAAAGGGAAAAGGGGAAGTTTGGTATTTTATCTGCTTCAAGGTATGCTCTCTGTAACTTCAGTAAGTTAAACATCTTGTGAAGGTCTTGTGATTGTAACCATCGCTTGTCGTGGTGGGTGAGATCATCGTACCTCCAGAGCCATATAGAATGTCCGAGATAAGATAAGGATTAGGACAAACATCTCTCTAGCATAGGATGGTACTGCAGATGGCCGTAAGGGGGAGGTGGGTAATTGTGCAATCCATGCAGAAAAGCCCAATATAAGGAGAGTCGAGCCCCCAGTCAGGCAGAGCCCTTGGAGCGATTTGTGATGCCGGTATCATTGATAGGAGGAAGAGAGATCACCTTTGCGCCCTGGGCACAGATATTGAGGTTGTACTGTTCATACCTGTATATTTTAAGCATTGCTCGTAATTGGTAGTAACATTTCTGTTTTAGGGCATTGGACCTGGGCAGAATCGCATCTCCCGCTCGTTACCTGACACGCCTGATATTAAGTTTTACTGAAGTCAATGGGACTGAATATTGGGCGGGGCATATAACAGGTGGGAAACACAACTCTGCACATTTTGCATCCCACCCATGTCCAATTTCACCCCGGCTGTCAATGTTGCTTTATTTTCAGAAAGTGTATTAAGCTCAGGGAAGCCAATTCATGATCTCATCTGTGTTTTGTTCGTAGTTGGGAAAGCTCAATGCTAATGGCTTACATTTGTGAGAGAGACTCTCTGATAAATAAAAAAAATAGCTCAATAAAGCTTTTCAAAATTTGTCCTCTTGTTCTTTTTAAATTATTTGAAGAGTCGCTGAGCTAGAAGCTAAAAGACGATTCCATTGGTTGAGCTGGATGAATGGTATTGATACATATATGGAAATTCTGTACACTGTGACGTAAGAAAACTACCAGGCACTTGGTCTAAGCGTTAAGCAAAGCTTTAATCAATTGTTTTTCAACATGGAGGTCTAGTTGTGTCCTTCACTAGTTCCTGTTAAGAATGTCCTGCGCAAGCTGGGCCCGTGCCCGAGTATTTATACTCTCCCTGGACAGCGCCATCAGCAGGCCACCCAGTATTATTTCATAAGTCATTTCCACATGAATGACAAGATTCATGTCACACTGCATATGCTCAGACTTCACAATCCTAAATCAGATTACCGAGTCTCGCGTCTGGGCAATAATATCAACTCCAAGCTCAGGCTTTAGAGAGGGGCCGAGGGCTCCAATTAAAAACTTTAATAGTGCATTAAAAGACACAGAAGACAATTCAATGCACACATCTAATCAGCTTATTGCAAAATATGTACTTTTGTGTGTTTGCTTGATAATATATTGGCTCAGAAATTGGGAGGTTTAGCGACAACCATTAAGGCCGCTTTTGCAGAAAAAATGTGGCTGCCTTGCTTCCGGCGTGAAACACGGTGGCCACCATTTTGGGCAGATCGGCAGCGCTGCCATTGCCTACGCTTGCCGCCCATATTTAAATGATGCAGATCGTGACGTCAATCGCCGGAATTGAAAGACAATTTGTGATTTTCACCATCGCCGCTCTTGATACCGCCCTCTCCAAACCACGCTCGGAAGAACGTGCGTGCAGCAGTACAACAGAGACGCTGCCAGCGCTTCTTAAAGGGACACACATCTTTCAGGTAAGTTTAGATTCTTGCTTTTGAACTTTATTTTTTACATTTTATTGGAGTAGTGGCTTGGTGCAATACATTAAAAAAAAAATTAAAGGGAGTGCTGCTGGACGTTTGCAAGGCTTTGACTCTTAAAGGAAGGCCACTGAGAACACCACTTGGTCCCAGCCCTGGGGGTTCTAGGTTCAGTACCCCTTGGGCTGCAGCATGACATGGCGATGGAGCAGAGGCAGAGGGATTAGGAAGCAGAAGAGGAAAAAGCAGAAGAGGAGGAAGCGGAAGGGAGGATGGAACCCAGATAGCCCCTTTCCTATCTGGGATGGAATCATCCACCTTAAGTACCAGTGAACACAACCCCAATTCCCCTTTCAACATTTGGCCCACACCTTACCTTCCCTCTGTTACTGACCATTACAGCATCCTCTTGGCCACAATACTGAAATAAAAGCCACCACAAAGCAAGCTTTCCAATCCAACTTTATCCATATATGCATCCAATATTACATCGAAAAATGAATCACCCTTGTGCATTCGATTAGTGACTGTCTTGTGTGTGCCTTTGCCTATCCTAGCGCTTTTGTGCAGTGCTACCCCAGTGGCTGCAGCATGGCTGGTGGAAGGCTGCTGACTTTCAGTGGGGGACACTGCAGATGGCCTTGCTGGTCGACCTCGAGGAGCTGGTGGCTGGAAGTGTCAAATCGAGTGACGGTGATTCTTCTTCTTCTTCACTCTCCTCTCCCTCTTCTTGTTGACCCACTGGCTGGGCAGGCTGGATTTCTTGGGTGTCTGAAATGAGAAAGGCACTAGGCTAGGGTTGTGGTGAGGGGAGGGGGGAAAGCAAGGGGTGCATGCTTACACCATGTGCAGCTTGTAAATCTGAAGAGATTGTGGGATGAGGGGAAAGTGGGATGTGAGAAGGAGGATAACGTATGAAGATACCGGCATCTTGTATTCTTTCAGCCCTGACACTGGCCAAGGGCTCAGCCAACTCCTGCCAAGAATGACCAGCATTGTCTCCTCCAAGGGGGTGAGGTGAAGCTAGGACCGTGAGGTGTGCCTCATGTTTGGTAGAGATTGTTGGTAGGTGAGTGATTGAGCAGTGTGTGAGGCTAGTGGTGCAGTTGGTAGGAGATGGCTTTTGAAGATGTATTCAGTGACCTTGACCACTCGTCTGAGGTCATGAAACTTCTTTGGGCACTGGAGCCAGGTCGTGGGGGCATCACTGCTGGCAGTGACCGCCTCAGTGATCTGGTCCCACATCGCTCTTTCTGGAGGGCCTCCTGGCCCCTGTGGGTAGAGGACCTCTCTTCCAGTGTTGACCCCCTGCACAAAGCTCGAGTGCTGTGTCCAAGACCCTGGGTGCTTTTTCCCTGGCCTGTTGAACCATTTGTGTTAGTGCTAAAGTGCTTTTAGCATTTTTTATGTGCAGAAGGCAGTTCAGCTTTAAAAGCTTCAGACTGCCTAGTGCTGAATGATTTTTATTTTTTTTCAGAAGTCAGTTCAGCTTTAAGTGCTAGAGACTGCCTTGAAGAGGAGCAGACTAGCTTTAAGTAAAGCAAGCCTCGCTCCAGCAACGCAAACTTGGTCCCCATTCTGAGCGCACAGCCTGTCAGCAGCGTGTTCGTCACTAGGCCCTGCGCTCCTGTCATGTTAATTAGCAGGCAGGACCACATTGACGAGCTGCCTGTGCTTTCTGAATGGGCCCGGGTATATCTCGCATCGCGATGCCCGCGCCCATTTTTGGGCCGTATCAAATTTCATCCCCATTAAGTGTTGCAGGTTGCTATGCTCTGCCTGTCATTAAACTGTGCAATATTCCACTCACATTGGGCAATGTGCATGTTCTATCAGCCACATTGAACACAAACTATAGTTCCAGCCTTGTTAAGCTGAATCTCTATCACTTTGCTCTACTTTTCTCAAAAGGGTGAGCTCAGATCAGAGTGAAATACGACAAATGCCTTCGTGAGCATTTGTGCCAGGAACAATTTATAGTCCATCGATGATAATACTCTATAATGCCAACTGTAACCCTAATACTTAACGCTATGAAAATATTACTTGTCCAACTTAGGTGTTCGATTAAATCGGCAATAATTCCACCTACTGTGTCTGGATTTACCTTTGAAAGCTGTGGCCTGAGGGAGTTCACTCATTTCACTCGGGAGTACAGTAACTCAATGTTCTATTAGCTTGGGATGTAACAATTAAAATACTCTGGACTGGGTTTATAAGAGAGTTCAAGGACAAACTAAACTGGGCATCTGATCAACCTCACATGTATTAGTGCTCATTTTAATTAGATTTTAAAGTGTTTCTTTTAAAGTGTCAAGGCAGTGTGCTGGAACACATGTGATCTGCCCAGCAGATGACCACCTCGCAAATCACAGCGAAGGGTCAATTCAATATTCCAGGCGGGCCTGTAGCCCTGATACTTAGTCCTATGGCCGTGTGTTAGAGGATGCCACCCCCCTCCACATGGCAGACTGGTCACGAAGTTAAAAGCCCATGGGATCCAGGGCAAAGTGTCAAGTTGGATTCAAAATTGGCTCGGAGACAGGAAGCAGAGGGTAATGGTTGATGGGTGTTTTTGTGACTGGAAGGCTGTTTCCAGTGGGGTTCTGCAGGGCTCAGTACTAGGTCCCTTGCTTTTTGTGGTATATATCAATGATCTAGACTTGAACATAGGGGCTATGATTAAGAAGTTTGCAGATGATACTAAAATTGGCTGTGTGGTTGATACTGAAGAAGGAAGCTGTAGACTGCAGGAAGATATCAATAAATTGGTCAGGTGGGTAGAACAGTGGCAAATGGAATTAAATCCGGAGAAATGTGAGGTAATGGGCCAAAAATTGATCCCGCTGCGCGAGAGTATGCACTGCGTACTCTCGCGTATTCTCTCTCCAATTGCCGGTTTTCTGCATGCCCTGCGCATGCGCTGAAAACCGGCACTTGGTCTTTGGAAAAGGGGGCGGTTCCTCGGTGCATCGCGTGCGCGCTACAGGCTGCGCGCACGCTGTGCACTTAGTGCTTTGGACGCGCAGGTAAGGACGGAAGATTTTAGAAATGGAAAAAGGAGGAGTAAGACCCACTTTTAACAAGGTAAGTAGTGAATTAAGTATTTTTTTGAATTTTTTTTAACAGGTATATCTTTTTTAGAGACTTTAAAGACAGGTAAGTTTATTTTTATAACTTTTTAAAAGATTTTGGGGTAGAAATTAGGTCGCGCCCCATTTGGGGCGCAAATATCGTCCGGACGCAAATATTAGCGCCTGGCGCTAATTATCGGCACTGACAGGAAACTTCACTTTTACCGCCCCGGGAGGTGAGTGGAGCGCTAAAGCAGGCGCTGCACACCTCTCTTAAGGCGCAAAGGCCGAGCAGTGAGGCGCTAACTCGGAGCGCTGGCGAAGCTCATGTAATGTCAGTCAGCAATGGAACACACACACAATGGCACGGGCCAGTTCTTAAAGGGGATGGTTAATCTTGCTTTCCATCCACATCCTGTTCATTGCTGCCTTGAATCTCGGCCTGGAGAGACTTGCACATCAAATGTGCTGGAAAGAACAATGGAGAGTACCAGGCAAAGAGCTCAGAGTGCAGCTCCCCCAGTCTCTGCTAAATCGATACAAGGAATGGCAAATCAAAATGAACCTGCAAAGTGCTGCTCAGTACCCAAAACTCCTTCACACAACGTTGAATCTCTCCAGAAGTCTCTCCCTCTCTCTCTCAGAATGCGTAGTTCAAAAATGCCACCAATAATAAAAGACAGGAAGAGGCCCCCTTTAAATAGCGCCCCCCCCCCCCAGCCCCACAGCGATTGATAGCGTTCCAGTCTTCTGGTCGTTGGAAGCGCCAGGCGGTAAGGCAGGGGGCGCCACTCAATTTCCGCTACGGGGCGCCACAAGGGCGTTGCACCATGGAATGACGTCACAATCTGCGCGCGCAGGTGGTCGCAGCGGTAAGTTTTAGCGCCGCCGCACAATCTCAAGTTAAGTTCTCGAGCGGCGCAAACATCGCTGCGCCCGGGCGTTAGCGGCTTTGCGCCCCATTAGCGCCCTCTTAAGGCGCTAACGGGAGGCGCAACCAAGTGAATTTTTACCCCTTTAAATTTTTTCAAAAATTTTATTTTTTATTTAAAATGGTTAATTTATTTAACTATACTTATTTTATTAATGTGATGGGTTTTTTTAAAATTTAATTGAGGTTTAGCTGTTATTTTGGGGGGGTGTTAGATTCATAGCTTTCACAGCACGTATGTGAAACTTATGAATGGAAGATGGTGTGCTGCCATTGGCTCTAACTGAGTCATGTGATCCCACAGCTCGCACGAATTCACTACGCCGGTGGGATACGCAAGCACTGCCCAGCTGATGTCTGGAACATCAAGTTCGTGCGAGCTGGATCTGAAAAAGCCAACGCAGAGTGAGAGATCGCGCCTGCTCCTTACCCCCGCGGGAACAGAGCGAGATCAATTTCTGGGCCAATGCATTTGGGGAGGGCGAACAAGGAAAGGGAATACACATTAAATGGTAGGACACTGAGTAGTGTAGAGGAACAAAGGGACCTTGGAGTGCATATCCACAGATCCCTGAAGGTAGCAGGCCAGGTAGATAAGGTGGTTAAGAAAGCATACAGAATGCTTGCCTTTATTAGCCATGGCATAGAATACAAGAGCAGGGGGTTATGCTTCAACTGTATAAAACACGAGTTAGGTCTCAGCTAGAGTACTGCGTGCAGTTCTGGTCACCACATTACAGGAAAGATGTGATTGCACTAGAGAGGGTACAGAGGAGATTCAGAAGGATGTTGCCAGAAGTAGAGAATCTTAGCAATGAGGAAAGACTGAATAGGCTGGGTCTGTTTTCCTTGGAAAAGAGGAGGCTGAGGGGAGACCTTATTGAAGTGTATAAAATTATGAGGGGCTTAGATAAAGTGGATAGAAAGGACCTATTTCCCTTCGCAGAGGGGTCAAAAACCAGGGGGCACAGATTTAAAGTAATTGGTAGAAGGTTTAGAGGGGATTTGAGGGGAAATTTCTTCACCCATAGGGTTGTGGGGATCTGGAACTCACTGCCTGAAAGGGTGGTAGAGGCAGGAACCCTAACCACATTTAAAAAGTACTTGGATGTGCACTTGGGATGCTGTAACCTGCAGGGCTACGGACCAGAGCTGGGAAGTGGGATTAGGCTGGATAGCTCTTTGTTGGCCGGCGCGGACACGATGGGCCGAAATGGCCTCCTTCCGTGCTGTAACTTTCTATGATTCGTTGTCCCCTCCTGCCCCCCCACCCCAGGATAGAGGATGCCGCCCCCCCCCCCCGCCCCCCCGGGGATAGAGGATGTCTCCCCCCGGGGATAGAGGATGTCCCCCCCCCGGGGATAGAGGATGTTCCCCCCCCCGGGGATAGAGGATGTCTCCCCCCGGGGATAGAGGATGTCCCCCCCCCGGGGATAGAGGATGTGTCCCCCCCCACCCCCCGCCGGGGATAGAGGATATTCCCCCCGGGGATAGAGGATGTCCCCCCCCACCCCCCCGGGGACAGAGGATATTCCCCCCGGGGATAGAGGATGTCCCCCCCCACCCCCCCGGGATAGAGGATGTTCCCCCCGGGGATAGAGGATGTTCCCCCCGGGGATAGAGGATGTTCCCCCCCCCCCCCCGGGGATAGAGGATGTCCCCCCCCCCCCGGGGATAGAGGATGTCCCCCCCCCCCCGGGTATAGAGGATATTCCCCCCGGGGATAGAGGATGTCCCCCCCCCCCCCGGGGATAGAGGATGTCCCCCCCCCCCCCCCCGGGGATAGAGGATGTTCCCCCCCCCCGGGGATAGAGGATGTTCCCCCCCCCCGGGGATAGAGGATGTTCCCCCCCGGGGATAGAGGATGTTCCCCCCCCCCCCGGGGATAGAGGATGTTCCCCCCCCGCCCCCCCCGGAGATAGAGGATGTTCCCCCCCCCCCCCCCCGGGGATAGAGGATGTTCCCCTGGGGATAGAGGATGTCCCCCCCCGGGGATAGAGGATGTTCCCCCCCCCAGGGTAGAGGATGTCCCCCCCCGGGGATAGAGGATGTCCCCCCCCCCCGGGGATAGAGGATGTTCCCCCCCCCCCCCTGGGGATAGAGGATGTCCCCCCCCGGGGATAGAGGATGTCCCCCCCCCGGGGATAGAGGATGTCCCCCCCCCGGGGATAGAGGATGTCCCCCCCCGGGGATAGAGGATGTCCCCCCCCCGGGGATAGAGGATGTCCCCCCCCCGGGGATAGAGGATGTCCCCCCGGGATAGAGGATGTCCCCCCCCGGGGATAGAGGATGTCCCCCCCCGGGGATAGAGGATGTCTCCCACCCCCCCCCCCGGGATAGAGGATGTCCCCCCCCGGGGATAGAGGATGTCCCCCCCCGGGGATAGAGGATGTCCCCCACCCCCCCCCCGGGATAGAGGATGTCCCCCCCCGGGGATAGAGGATGTCCCCCCCCGGGGATAGAGGATGTCCCCCCCCGGGGATAGAGGATGTCCCCCCCCGGGGATAGAGGATGTCCCCCCCCGGGGATAGAGGATGTCCCCCCCCGGGGATAGAGGATGTCCCCCCCCCCCCCCCCCCCCCCCGGGATAGAGGATGTCCCCCCCCGGGATAGAGGATGTCCCCCCCCGGGGATAGAGGATGTCCCCCCCCGGGGATAGAGGATGTCCCCCCCCGGGGATAGAGGATGTCCCCCCCCCCCCCCCCCGGGATAGAGGATGTCCCCCCCCGGGGATAGAGGATGTCCCC
This sequence comes from Squalus acanthias, assembly GCA_030390025.1. Taxonomy (NCBI): domain Eukaryota; kingdom Metazoa; phylum Chordata; class Chondrichthyes; order Squaliformes; family Squalidae; genus Squalus; species Squalus acanthias. The sequence goes on along the minus strand of JASTWF010000258.1, from coordinate 437,979 downwards.
CCCCGGGGATAGAGGATGTCCCCCCCCCCCCCCCCGCCCCGGGATAGAGGATGTCCCCCCCCGGGGATAGAGGATGTCCCCCCCCGGGGATAGAGGATGTCCCCCCCCCGGGGATAGAGGATGTCCCCCCCCCCCCGGGATAGAGGATGTCCCCCCCCGGGGATAGAGGATGTCCCCCCCCGGGGATAGAGGATGTCCCCCCCCCCCCCCCGGGGATAGAGGATGTCCCCCCCCCCCCCGGGGATAGAGGATGTCCCCCCCCGGGGATAGAGGATGTCCCCCCCCCCCGGGGATAGAGGATGTCCCCCCCCCCGGGGATAGAGGATGTCCCCCCCCGGGGATAGAGGATGTCCCCCCCCCCCCCGGGGATAGAGGATGTCCCCCCCCGGGGATAGAGGATGTCCCCCCCCCCCCCCGGGGATAGAGGATGTCCCCCCCCCCGGGGATAGAGGATGTCCCCCCCCCCCCCCGGGGATAGAGGATGTCCCCCCCCCCCCCCGGATAGAGGATGTCCCCCCCCCCGAGGATAGAGGATGTCCCCCCCCCCCCCCCCCGGGGATAGAGGATGTCCCCCCCCCCCCGGGGATAGAGGATGTCCCCCCCCCGGGATAGAGGATGTCCCCCCCCGGGTTAGAGGATGTCCCCCCCCCCCGGGATAGAGGATGTCCCCCCCCCCCCCCGGGGATAGAGGATGTCCCCCCCCCCCCGGGGATAGAGGATGTCCCCCCCCGGGGATAGAGGATGTCCCCCCCCCCCCCCGGGATAGAGGATGTCCCCCCCCGGGGATAGAGGATGTCCCCCCCCCCCGGGGATAGAGGATGTCCCCCCCGGGGATAGAGGATGTCCCCCCCCCCCCCCGGGGATAGAGGATGTCCCCCCCCCCCCGGGGATAGAGGATGTCCCCCCCCGGGGATAGAGGATGTCCCCCCCCCCCCCCCGGGGATAGAGGATGTCCCCCCCCCCCGGGGATAGAGGATGTCCCCCCCCCCCCCCCCCCCGGGATAGAGGATGTCCCCCCCCCCGGGGATAGAGGATGTCCCCCCCCCCCGGGGATAGAGGATGTCCATGGTCCACCACTCACCTCAATGCCCAGACTCCATGGTGTTAGCAGGGCATTCAAACACTGAAAATGCTGTCCCTGCTGGTTAAAGGCAATGTGTGCCTGGGCCTCAGAGAGCAGAGAGCCTGTGCTGAGGCGGCTGATCGGGGAGGGGGCGCACTACAGTGTCCCGAGGAGAGGGAGGCTTACTGTGACACCTGCTGGATGTCAAGTGAAGACAGAGTCAGTCTCGTCTGTGATAAATGGCCCAATGATACTCTCTGTCTAGGCTCACATGAAGAATGACCTTTGGGTAGAGTGCAGCTGGCACCTTGGAACCGTAGCCAGCAGGAAACTACACCTTCAGGGCTATTTGACTAAGTTGGACATCGCAGCCATGTTGAATCCTCTCTGCTTCCGACACCAATACACAGAATGGCCAGCCTTGGTCGTCAGATAGTGAATTTGTGCCCCTCTCTTGGCCCTGGGACACTGAAGCCAATTCTACTGCTACTGCTCCCACTTTCATGCTTTTCAGACCGGAAGGCCGCTTTTGGGCGTTCGGTCGTCTTCTTGATGATATTAGCTGGCAACTTCTCTGTGAACGAGCACGCACAGGGAGACCACATGTAGGTTGTCATCAGCTCCCAATGACACAACACTGTTGACACAGGCATCAACGTTGGAGGAAGCAAGTACAACGCTCACAAGCGGCCTGGACCTACTGGAATGTTCTTTCCGGACCTGGCGTCTCCGCCCCAATCCAGAGAAGTCAGTTGTGTCGCAGTTCCCTCTGAACAACAACGCCGCTGGGAAAGAACTCAAAGTTTCCTTCTGCAGAAGGCGAATTACCCATGAACCCCACCCAAAATACCTGGGCCTCACCCTGGACAGGACTCTCACCCATTGGCCTCATCTCACCAACACCGGCCAAAAAGTAAAAGCCAGGATGAACCTGGGCCGGAAACTCGCTGAAACGTCATGGGGGAGCTCAGCCAGAACACTTCGCACCATAACAGTGGCCCTAGTCTACTGTGCTGCAGAATACTGCTCTGCCTCCTGGTCCTGCAGACACCACACAAAGAGCGTGGACGTGACGCTAAAGGCCGCCATGCGGACGGTGTCAGGGACGCTCAAGTCCACTCCAATGAGTGGCTCCCGGTGCTGCCCCACATTGCCCCGCCTGCCATTCTCCGCGACGCCACCGTGCTCTGTGAGATGGAAACATCAGGAGTAATATCGACCTTCCTGTTCACAAAGTCTTGAAAATCCAACCACGAAAACGCTTAAAATCGTGCTGGCCATTCTGGGAAACAGCAGCCAATATTCATGCAGCTGGTATCGACCCACTATCCAGATGGAGGAAATCGTGGGACACATGCAACATAAAGAACCAACCCCTCATCACTGACCCAACAGCAGAGGTCCCTGGCTCCGACCTCCCTCGGAGACAGTGGACAGGCTCAACCCAATCCACACAGAGCGTGGACGATGCGGCCCACCTGCTCCACAAGTGGAAGATGAGGGACGACCCGAAGTGAGACTGTGGCCCCGAGTCCCAGACCATGGAACACATCACATCAACCTGCCCACTGAGATCTGTAGCAGGAGGCTCCTCATTTCTCCACTCGGCATCTCAGGAGGCCATTGAATGGATAGCCAAACTAGACATCCCGTTATAACCTTCTCCCATCATACAAACGTAGTATAAGATCGTTCTCTTTTATAAGCTAATCCCATCAGACGAAACAACTGCTCCCACTGACTATAATCCGCTAACTGCCGAGGGATCAAGACTCTCGATCATTGTGCTCTGTGTTGCTCAGTATCACATCGGACATTAAAGTAGAAGATGCACAGCTTGGGGACACCTGAAAGAGCAGGGGTAAAGAACAGAACTCTGATAAAGGGTCCCTCCCGAAACATTTACCTGCTTCTCACCCTGCTGCTAAATCAATCATGTTTGCAGCATTTACTATTTTCGGTTTATGCAGGTCCCCTTTTAGCTGCATTCACTCCCTAAGCCATTGGAGGGAGCTACAGGTGCTGTCTGCAGACCTGCTTGCAGTCAGATTGAATTTGCGCTTTACAGAGTTTCTCTTATTTATTTTCAGGATGTGGGCATCACTGGCAAGGCCGGCATTTATTGTACCCGAGAAGGTGGTGGTGAGCCGCCTTCTTGAACCGCTGCAGTCCGTGTGGTGAAGGTACTCCCACAGTGCTGTAAGGGAGGGAGTTCCAGGATTTTGACCCAGCGACGATGAAGGAACGGCGTGTGTTTTGGAGGGAAACTTGGAGGTGGCGGTGTTCCCATGCGCCTGCTGCCCTTGTCCTTCTAGGTGGTAGAAGTTACGGGTTTGGGAGGTGCTGTCAAAGAAATGCTCGGAGTGAAATTCCCCGAGAGGGCCGGTTGGGGTGCGAAGTAAAAAATGTTTGGAAAGTTATAGCCAGGCGCGAACCTTTCCAAACATTCGTTAAATTCCCATTTTTGCTTCCAAGAGGGAAGTGGAGCGCGAAATAAAGCGCTCCACCTGCCTGATGGAGCGCGAGAGGCGGGGAATGTCCCGATCCGGGGTGATGTGCTCAGCAGCGCCACGAGTGGCCAAGCATGACGCTGCAGCATGGCAGGGGCTCTTCCCTGCATGAAAGGGAAGGGCCCCAGGCTGCGAGCTCTGCAGGTCTATTTTTAGATATGTGGGCCACCAGGGAGCGGGAGTGCCGCGCAATCAGCCTGGCACTCATGCCTTTAAGTTGCGCCACGCGAGCGGCTGGCCTCACTGTTCGTGACCCCTGCAGCAGTCGGTAACATCGCCTGGCGCTGATGCGGGACGCGACTGGGGCACTGTGTCCGGAGATGACGTCATGATCTCCGTGCGCAGAATATCAGTGTGATAGCCGATAGCGCCACCACTAAACTCCCGCGGAATATCGCAGGAGGCGCGGTTATCGCCTGGGAGGGCGCGAAGCCATTCACGCCCCGTTAGCGCCTCCCACCAGAGGCGCAAAGGAGGGGAAATTGGCCCCCTCAATGTTTCATTCCACCAGCTGGGGAAATTGGGGACAACATCACAGCTGATTTCTGCATCCTGTGACAGTGAGATTCTTTGCGGAACTGATTTCAGTGTATGAGGTACCGACAGACCAGCAGGGACCTGAGGGATGCACAGAGAAACCCCTGTACAACACTATCACAGGACACAATCCCACTGAACCCCATCTCTCCAGTACATTAACTCCCCCACTGATCCACATCTCTCCAGCACATTAACTCCCCCACTGAACCCCATCTCTCCAGCACATTAACTGTCCCACTGAACCTCATCTCTCCAGTACATTAACTCCACCACTGAACCCCATCTCTCTAGTACATTAACTCCCCCACTGAACCCCATCTCTCTAGTACATTAACTCCACCACTGAACCCCATCTCTCCAGCACATTAACTCCCCCACTGAACCCCATCTCTCCAGTACATTAACTCCACCACTGAACCCCATCTCTCCAGCACATTAACTCCCCCACTGAACCCCATCTCTCCAGTACATTAACTCCACCACTGAACCCCATCTCTCCAGCACATTAACTCCCCCACTGAACCCCATCTCTCCAGTACATTAACTGTCCCACTGAATCCCATCTCTCCAGTACATTAACTCCACCACTGAACCCCATCTCTCCAGTACATTAACTCCCCCACTGAACCCCATCTCTCCAGTACATTAGCTGTCCCACTGAACCCCATCTCTCCAGTACATTAACTGTCCCACTGACTCCCATCGAACCAGTACATTAACTGTCCCACTGAACCCCATCTCTCCAGTACATTAACTGTCCCACTGATCCCCATCTCTCCAGTACATTAACTCCCCCACTGAACCCCATCTCTCCAGTACATTAACTCCCCCACTGAAACCCATCTCTACAGTACATTAACTCCCCCACTGAAGCCCATCTCTCCAGTACATTAACTGTCCCACTGAACCCCTTCTCTCCAGTACATTAACTGTCCCACTGAACCCCTTCTCTCCAGTACATTAGCTGCCACACTGAACCCCATCTCTCCAGTATATTAACTCCCCCACTGAACCACATCTCTCCAGTACATTAACTCCCCCACTGAACCCCATCTCTCCAGTACATTAACTGTCCCACTGATCCCCATCTCTCCAGTACATTAACTCCCCCACTGAAACCCATCTCTCCTGTACATTAACTGTCCCACTGAACCCCATCTCTCCAGTACATTAACTGTCCCACTGAACCCCATCTCTCCAGTACATTAACTGTCCCACTGAACCCCTTCTCTCCAGTATATTAACTCCCCCACTGAACCCCATCTCTCCAGTACATTAACTCCCCCACTGAACCCCATCTCTCCAGTACATTAACTGTCCCACTGAATCCCATCTCTCCAGTACATTAACACCCCCACTGAACCCCATCTCTCCAGTACATTAACTGTCCCACTGAACCCCATCTCTCCAGTACATTAACTCCCCCACTGAACCCCATCTCTCCAGTACAGTAACTGTCCCACTGAACCCCATCTCTCCAGTACATTAACTCCCCCACTGAACCCCATCTCTCCAGTACAGTAACTGTCCCACTGAACCCCATCTCTCCAGTACATTAACTCCCCCAGTGAACCCCATCCCTCCAGTACATGAACTGTCCCACTGAACCCCATCTCTCCAGTACATTAACTGTCCCACTGAACCCCATCTCTCCAGTACATTAACACCCCCACTGAACCCCTTCTCTCCAGTACATTAACACCCCCACTGAACCCCATCTCTCCAGTACATTAACACCCCCACTGAACCACATCTATCCAGTACATTAACTCTCCCACTGAACCCCATCTCTCCAGTACATTAACACCCCCACTGAACCCCATCTCTCCAGTACATTAACTGTCCCACTGAACCCCATCTCTCCAGTACATTAACAACCCCACTGAACCCCATCTCTCCAGGACATTAACTCCCCCACTGAACCCCATCTCTCCAGTACATTAACACCCCCACTGAACCCCATCTCTCCAGTACATTAACTGTCCCACGGAACCCCATCTCTCCAGTACATTAACTCCCCCACTGAACCCCATCTCTCCAGTACATTAACTGTCCTACTGAACCCCATCTCTCCAGTACATTAACAGTCCCACTGAACCCCATCTCTCCAGTACATTAACTGTCCCACTGAACCCCATCTCTCCAGTACATTAACTCCCCCACTGAACCACATCTCTCCAGTACATTAACTGTCCCACTGAACCCCATCTCTCCAGTATATTAACTGTCCCACTGAACCCCATCTCTCCAGTATATTAGCTGTCCCACTGAACCCCATCTCTCCAGTACATTAACTGCCCCACTGAACCCCATATCTCCAGTACATTAACTGTCCTACTGAACCCCAACTCTCCAGTACATTAACTGTCCCACTGAACCCCATCTCTCCAGTACATTAACTGTCCCACTGAACCCCATCTCTCCAGTACAGTAACTGTCCCACTGAACCCCATCTCTCCAGTACATTAACTCCCCCACTGAACCCCATCTCTCCAGTACATTAACTGTCCCACTGAACCCCATCTCTCCAGTACATAAACTGTCCCACTGAACCCCATCTCTCCAGTACATTAACTCCCCCACTGAACCTCATCCCTCCAGTACATTAACTGTCCCACTGAACCCCATCTATCCAGTACATTAACTCTCCCACTGGACCCCATCTCTCCAGTACATTAACTCTCCCACTGGACCCCATCTCTCCAGTACATTAACTCCCCCACTGAACCCCATCTCTCCAGGACATTAACTCCCCCACTGAACCCCATCTCTCCAGTATATTAACTCCCCCACTGATCCCCATCTCTCCAGTACATTAACTGTCCTACTGAACCCCATCTCTCCAGTACATTAACAGTCCCACTGAACCCCATCTCTCCAGTACATTAACTGTCCCACTGAACCCCATCTCTCCAGTACATTAACTGTCCCACTGAACCCCATCTCTCCAGTACATTAACTGTCCCACTGAACCCCATCTCTCCAGTACATTAACTTCCCCACTGAACCCCATCTCTCCAGTATATTAACTCCCCCACTGATCCCCATCTCTCCAGTACATTAACTGTCCCACTGAACCCCTTCTCTCCAGTACATTAGCTGCCCCACTGAACCCCATCTCTCCAGTATATTAACTCCCCCACTAATCCCCATTTCTCCAGTACAATAACTCCCCCACTGAAACCCATCTCTCCAGTAAATTAACTGTCCCACTGAACCCCATCTCTCCAGTACATTAACTGTCCCACTGAACCCCTTCTCTCCAGTACATTAACTCCCCCACTGAACCCCATCTCTCCAGTACATTAACTCCCCCACTGAACCCCATCGCTCCAGCACATTAACTCCCCCACTGAATCCCATCTCTCCAGTACATTAACTGTCCCACTGAATCCCATCTCTCCAGTACATTAACTCCCCCACTGAACCACATCTCTCCAGTACATTAACTGTCCCACTGAACCCCATCGCTCCAGTACATAAACTGTCCCACTGAACCCTATCTCTCCAGTACATTAACTGTCCCACTGAACCCCATCTCTCCAGTACATTAACTCCCCCACTGAACCCCATCTCTCCAGTACATTAACTGTCCCACTGAACCCCATCTCTCCAGTACATTAACTCCCCCACTGAACCCCATCTCTCCAGTACATTAACTGTCCCACTGAACCCCATCTCTCCAGTACATTAACTGTCCCACTGAACCCCATCTCTCCAGTACATTAACTGTCAAACTGAACCCCATCTATCCAGTACATTAACTGTCCCAGTGAACCCCATCTCTCCAGTACATTAACTCCCGCACTGAACGCCATCTCTCCAGTACATTAACTGTCCCACTGAACCCCATCTCTCCAGTACATTAACTGTCAAACTGAACCCCATCTATCCAGTACATTAACTCTCCCAGTGAACCCCATCTCTCCAGTACATTAACTCCCCCACTGAACCCCATCTCTCCAGTACATTAACTGTCCCACTGAAACCCATCTCTCCAGTAAATTAACTGTCCCACTGAACCCCATCTCTCCAGAACATTTATTCCCCCACTGAACCCCATCTCTCCAGTATATTAACTCCCCCACTGATCCCCATCTCTCCAGTACATTAGCTCCCCCACTGAACCCCATCTCTCCAGTACATTAACTGTCCCACTGAACCCCATTTCTCCAGTACATTAACTGTCCCACTGAACCCCTTCTCTCCAGTACATTAACTGTCCCACTGAACCCCTTCTCTCCAGTACATTAACTGTCCCACTGAACCCCTTCTCTCCAGTACATTAACTGTCCCACTGAACCCCTTCTCTCCAGTACATTAACTGTCCCACTGAACCCCATCTCTCCAGTACATTAACTCCCCCACTGAACCCCATCTCTCCAGTACAATAACTCCCCCACTGAACCCCATCTCTCCTGTAAGTTAACTGTCCCACTGAACCCCATCTCTCCAGTACATTAACTGTCCCATTGAACCCCTTCTCTCCAGTACATTAACTCCCCCACTGAACCCCATCTCTCCAGTACATTAACTCCCCCACTGAACCCCATCGCTCCAGTACATTAACTTCCCCACTGAACCCCATCTCTCCAGTACATTAACTGTCCCACTGAATCCCATCTCTCCAGTACATTAACTCCCCCACTGAACCCCATCTCTCCAGTACATTAACTCCCCCACTGAACCCCATCTCTCCAGTACATTAACTGTCCCACTGAACCCCATCTCTCCAGTACATTAACTGTCCCACTGAACCCCATCTGTCCAGTACATTAACTCCCCCACTGAACCTCATCCCTCCAGTACATTAACTCCCCCACTGAACCCCATCTATCCAGTACATTAACTCTCCCACTGAACCCCATCTCTCCAGTACATTAACTCCCCCACTGAACCCCATCTCTCCAGTACATTAACTGTCCCACTGAACCCCATCTCTCCAGTACATTAACTCCCCCACTGAACCCCATCTCTCCAGTACATTAACTGTCCCACTGAATCCCATCGAACCAGTACATTAACTGTCCCACTGAAACCCATTTCTCCAGTACATTAACTGTCCCACTGAACCCCATCTCTCCAGTACATTAACTGTCCCACTGAACCCCATCTCTCCAGTACATTAACTGTCCCACTGAACCCCATCTCTCCAGTACATTAACTCCCCCACTGAACCCCATCTCTCCAGTATATTAACTCCCCACTGATCCCCATCTCTCCAGTACATTCGCTCCCCCACTGAACCCCATCTCTCCAGTACATTAACTGTCCCACTGAACCCCATTTCTCCAGTACATTAACTGTCCCACTGAACCCCTTCTCTCCAGTACATTAACTGTCCCACTGAACCCCTTCTCTCCAGTACATTAGCTGCCCCACTGAACCCCATCTCTCCAGTATATTAACTCCCCCACTGATCCCCATCTCTCCAGTACAAAAACTCCCCCACTGAACCCCATCTCTCCTGTAAATTAACTGTCCCACTGAACCCCATCTCTCCAGTACATTAACTGTCCCACTGAACCCCTTCTCTCCAGTACATTAACTCCCCCACTGAACCCCATCTCTCCAGTACATTAACTGTCCCACTGAACCCCATCTCTCCAGTACATTAACTCCCCCACTGAACCTCATCCCTCCAGTACATTAACTGTCCCACTGAACCCCATCTCTCCAGTACATTAACTCCCCCACTGAACCCCATCTCTCCAGTACATTAACTGTCCCACTGAATCCCATCGAACCAGTACATTAACTGTCCCACGGAAACCCATTTCTCCAGTACATTAACTGTCCCACTGAACCCCATCTCTCCAGTACATTAACTGTCCCACTGAACCCCATCTCTCCAGCACATTAACTCCCCCACTGAACCCCATCTCTCCAGTACATTAACTCCCCCACTGAACCCCATCTCTCCAGTACATTAACTCCCCCACTGAACCCCATCTCTCCAGTATATTAACTCCCCCACAGATCGCCATCTCTCCAGTACATTAGCTCCCCCACTGAACCCCATCTCTCCAGTATATTAACTGTCCCACTGAACCCCATTTCTCCAGTACATTAACTGTCCCACTGAACCCCTTCTCTCCAGTACATTAACTGTCCCACTGAACCCCTTCTCTCCAATACATTAGCTGCCCCACTGAACCCCATCTCTCCAGTATATTAACTCCCCCACTGAACCCCATCTCTCCAGTACAAAAACTCCCCCACTGAACCCCATCTCTCCTGTAAATTAACTGTCCCACTGAACCCCATCTCTCCAGTACATTAACTGTCCCACTGAACACCTTCTCTCCAGTACATTAACTCCCCCACTGAACCCCATCTCTCCAGTACATTAACTCCCCCACTGAACCCCATCACTCCAGTACATTAACTCCCCCACTGAACCCCATCTCTCCAGTACATTAACTGTCCCACTGAATCCCATCTCTCCAGTACATTAACTCCCCCACTGAACCCCATCTCTCCAGTACATTAACTGTCACACTGAACCCCATCTCTCCAGTACATTAACTGTCCCACTGAACCCCATCTCTCCAATACATTAACTGTCCCACTGAACCCCATCTCTCCAGTACATTAACTCCCCACTGAACCCCATCTCTCCAGTACATTAACTGTCCCACTGAACCCCATCTCTCCAGTACATTAACTCCCCCACTGAACCCCATCTCTCCAGTACATTAACTGTCCCACTGAACCCCATTTCTCCAGTACATTAACTCCCCCACTGAACCCCATCTCTCCAGTACATTAACTCCCCACTGAACCCCATCTCTCCAGTACATTAACTGTCCCACTGAACCCCATCTCTCCAGTTCATTAACTGTCCCACTGAACCCCATCTCTCCAGTACATTAACTGTCCCACTGAACCCCATCTCTCCAGTATATTAACTGTCAAACTGAACCCCATCTATCCAGTACATTAACTCTCCCAGTGAACCCCATCTCTCCAGTACATTAACTCCCCCATTTAACCCCATCTCTCCAGTACATTAACTGTCCCACTGAACCCCATCTCTCCAGTACATTAACTCCCCCACTGAACCCCATCTCTCCAGTACATTAACTCTCCCACTGAACCCCATCTCTCCAGTACATTAACTGTCCCACTGAACCCCATCTCTCCAGTACATTAACAGTCCCACTGAACCCCATCTCTCCAGTACATTAACTGTCCCACTGAACCCTATCTCTGCAGTACATTAAATCCCCCACTGAACCCCATCTCTCCAGTACATTAACTCCCCCACTGAACCCCATCTCTCCAGTACATTAACTGTCCCACTGAACCCCATCTCTCCAGTACATTAACTGTCCCACTGAACCCCATCTCTCCAGTACATTAACTCCCCCACTGAACCCCATCTCTCCAGTACATTAACTGTCCCACTGAACCCCATCTCTCCAGTACATTAACTGTCCCACTGAACCCCATCTCTCCAGTACATTAACTGTCCCACTGAATCCCATCGAACGAGTACATTAACTGTCCCACTGAAACCCATTTCTCCAGTACATTCACTGTCCCACTGAACCCCATCTCTCCAGTACATTAACTGTCCCACTGAACCCCATCTCTCCAGTACATTAACTCCCCCACTGAACCCCATCTCTCCAGTACATTAACTCCCCCACTGAACCCCATCTCTCCAGTACATTAACTCCCCCACTGAACCCCATCTCTCCAGTATATTAACTCCCCCACTGATCCCCATCTCTCCAGTACATTAGCTCCCCCACTGAACCCCATCTCTCCAGTACATTAACTGTCCCACTGAACCCCATTTCTCCAGTACATTAACTGTCCCACTGAACCCCTTCTCTCCAGTACATTTACTCTCCCACTGAACCCCTTCTCTCCAGTACATTTGCTGCCTCACTGAACCCCATCTCTCCAGTATATTAACTCCCCCACAGATCCCCATCTCTCCAGTACAATAACTCCCCCACTGAACCCCATCTCTCCTGTAAATTAACTGTCCCACTGAACCCCATCTCTCCAGTACATTAACTGTCCCACTGAACCCCATCTCTCCAGTACATTAACTGTCCCACTGAACCCCATCTCTCCAGTACATTAACTCCCCCACTGAACCCCATCGCTCCAGTACATTAACTTCCCCACTGAACCCCATCTCTCCAGTACATTAACTGTCCCACTGAATCCCATCTCTCCAGTACATTAACTCCCCCACTGAACCCCATCTCTCCAGTACATTAACTCCGCCACTGAACCACATCTCTCCAGTACATTAACTGTCCCACTGAATCCCATCTCTCCAGTACATTAACTCCCCCACTGAACCCCATCTCTCCAGTACATTAACTGTCCCACTGAACCCCATCTCTCAAGTACATTTACTCCCCCACTGATCCCCATCGCTCCAGTACATTACCTCCCCCACTGAACCCCATCTCTCCAGTACATTAACTCCCCACTGAACCCCATCTCTCCAGTACATTACCTCCCCCAATGAACCCCATCTCTCCAGTACATTAACTCCCCCACTGAACCCCATCTCTCCAGTACATTAACACCCCCACTGAACCCCATCTCTCCAGTACATTAACTGTCCCACTGAACCCCATCTCTCCAGTACATTAACTGTCCCACTGAACCCCATCTCTCCAGTACATTAACTGTCCCACTGAACCCCATCTCTCCAGTACATTAACAGTCCCACTGAACCCCATCTCTCCAGTACATTAACTGTCCCACTGAACCCTATCTCTGCAGTACATAAAAATCCCCCACTGAACCCCATCTCTCCAGTACATTAACTCCCCCACTGAACCCCATCTCTCCAGTACATTAACTGTCCCACTGAACCCCATCTCTCCAGTACATTAACTGTCCCACTGAACCCCATCTCTCCAGTACATTAACTCCCGCACTGAACCCCATCTCTCCAGTACATTAACTGTCCCACTGAACCCCATCTCTCCAGTACATTAACTGTCCCACTGAACCCCATCTCTCCAGTACATTAACTGTCCCACTGAACCCCATCTCTCCAGTACATTAACTGTCCCACTGAATCCCATCGAACGAGTACATTAACTGTCCCACTGAAACCCATTTCTCCAGTACATTCACTGTCCCACTGAACCCCATCTCTCCAGTACATTAACTGTCCCACTGAACCGCATCTCTCCAGTACATTAACTCCCCCACTGAACCCCATCTCTCCAGTGCATTAACTCCCCCACTGAACCCCATCTCTCCAGTACATTAACTCCCCCACTGAACCCCATCTCTCCAGTATATTAACTCCCCCACTGATCCCCATCTCACCAGTACATTAGCTCCCCCACTGAACCCCATCTCTCCAGTACATTAACTGTCCCACTGAACCCCATCTCTCCAGTACATTAACTGTCCCACTGAACCCCATCTCTCCAGTACATTAACTGTCCCACTGAATCCCATCGAACGAGTACATTAACTGTCCCACTGAAACCCATTTCTCCAGTACATTCACTGTCCCACTGAACCCCATCTCTCCAGTACATTAACTGTCCCACTGAACCCCATCTCTCCAGTACATTAACTCCCCCACTGAACCCCATCTCTCCAGTATATTAACTGTCCCACTGAACCCCATCTCTCCAGTACATTAACTCCCCCACTGAACCCCATCTCTCCAGTACATTAACTCCCCCACTGAACCCCATCTCTCCAGTATATTAACTCCCCCACTGATCCCCATCTCACCAGTACATTAGCTCCCCCACTGAACCCCATCTCTCCAGTACATTAACTGTCCCACTGAACCCCATTTCTCCAGTATATTAACTGTCCCACTGAACCCCATCTCTCCAGTACATTAACTCCCCCACTGAACCACATCTCTCCAGTACATTAACTCCCCCACTGAACCCCATCGGTCCAGTACATTAACTCCCCCACTGAACCCCATCTCTCCAGTACATTAACTGTCCCACTGAATCCCATCTCTCCAGTACATTAACTCCCCCACTGAACCCCATCTCTCCAGTACATTAACTGTCCCACTGAATCCCATCTCTCCAGTACATTAACTCCCCCACTGAACCTCATCTCTCCAGCACATAAACTGTCCCACTGAACCCCATCTCTCCAGTACAGTAACTGACCCACTGAACCCCATCTCTCCAGTACATTAATTGCCCCACTGAACCCCATCTCTCCAGTACATTAACTGTCCCACTGAACCCCATCTCTCCAGTACATTAACTCCCCCACTGAACCCCATCTCTCCAGTACAGTAACTGTCCCACTGAACCCCATCTCTCCAGTACATTAACTCCCCCACTGAACCCCATCTCTCCAGTACATTAACTGTCCCACTAAACACCATCTCTCCAGAACATTAACTGTCCCTCTGAACCCCAGCTCTCCAGTACATTAACTGTCCCACTGAACCCCATCTCTCCAGTAAATTAACTGTCCCACTGAACCCCATCTCTCCAGTACATTAACTCCCCCTCTGAACCCCATCTCCCCAGTACATTAACTGTCCCACTGAACCCCATCTCTCCAGTATATTAACTGTCCCACTGAACCACATCTCTCCAGTACATTAACTCTCCCACTGAACCCCATCTCTCCAGTACATTAACTCCCCCACTGAACCCCATCTCTCCAGTACATTAACTGCCCCACTGAACCCCATCTCTCCAGTACATTAACTGTCCCACTGAACCCCATCTCTCAAGTACATTTACTCCCCCACTGATCCCCATCGCTCCAGTACATTACTTCCCCCACTGAACCCCATCTCTCCAGTACATTACCTGCCCCACTGAACCCCATCTCTCCAGTACATTAACTGTCCCACTGAACCCCATCTCTCCAGTACATTAACAGTCCCACTGAACCCCATCTCTCCAGTACATTAACTGTCCCACTGAACCCCATCTCTCCAGTACATTAACTCCCCCACTGAACCCCATCTCTCCAGTACATTAACTCCCCACTGAACCCCATCTCTCCAGTACATTAACTGTCCCACTGAACCCCATCTCTCCAGTACATTAACTGTCCCACTGAACCCCATCTCTCCAGTACATTAACTGTCCCACTGAACCCCATCTCTCCAGTATATTAACTGTCCCACTGAACCCCATCTCTCCAGTACATTAACTCCCACTGAACCCATCTCTCCAGTACATTAACTCCCCCACTGAACCCCATCTCTCCAGTACATTAACTGTCCCACTGAACCCCATCTCTCCAGTACATTAACTGTCCCACTGAACCCCATCTCTCCAGTACATTAACTGTCCCACTGAACCCCATCTCTCCAGTACATTAACTGCCCCACTGAACCCCATCTCTCCAGTACATTAACTGTCCCACTGAACCCCATCTCTCCAGTACATTAACTGTCCCCACTGAACCCCATCTCTCCAGTACATTAACTGTCCCACTGAACCCCATCTCTCCAGTACATTAACGGTCCCACTGAACCCCATCTCTCCAGTACATTAACTCCCCCACTGAACCCCATCTCTCCAGTACATTAACTGTCCCACTGAACCCCATCTCTCCAGTACATTAACTCCCCCACTGAACCCCATCTCTCCAGTACATTAACTCCCCACTGAACCCCATCTCTCCAGTACATTAACTCCCCCACTGAACCCCATCTCTCCAGTACATTAACTGTCCCACTGAACCCCATCTCTCCAGTACATTAACTCCCCCACTGAACCTCATCCCTGCAGTACATTAACTGTCCCACTGAACCCCATCTCTCCAGTACATTAACAACCCCACTGAACCCCATCTCTCCAGTACATTAACTGTCCCACTGAACCCCATCTCTCCAGTACATTAACTCCCCCACTGAACCCCATCTCTCCAGTACATTAACTGTCCCACTGAACCCCATCTCTCCAGTATATTAACTGTCCCACTGAACCCCATCTCTCCAGTATATTAACTGTCCCACTGAACGCCATCTCTCCAGTACATTAACTCCCCCAATGAACCCCATCTCTCCAGTATATTTACTTTCCCAATGAATCCCATCTCTCCAGTACATTAACTGTCCCACTGAACCCCCTCTCTCCAGTACATTAACTTCCCCACGGAACCCCATCTCTCCAGTACATTAACTGTCCCACTGAACCCCATCTCTCCAGTACATTAACTGTCCCACTGAACCCCATCTCTCCAGTACATTAACTCCCCTTCTGAACCCCATCTCTCCAGTACATTAACTGTCCCACTGAACCCCATCTCTCCAGTACATTAACTGTCCCACTGAACCACATCTCTCCAGTACATTAACTGTCCCACTGAACCCCATCTCTCCCGTACATTAACTGTCCCACTGAACCCCATCTCCCCAGTACATCAACTGTCCCACTGAACCCCATCTCTCCAGTACATTAGCACCTCCACTGAACCCCATCTCTCCAGTACCTTAACTGTCCCTCTGAACCCCATCTCTCCAGTACATTAACACCCCCACTGAACCCCATCTCTCCAGTACATTAACTGTCCAACTGAACCCCATCTCTCCAGTACATTAACTCCCCAACTGAACCCCATCTCTCCAGTACATTAACTGTCCCACTGAACCCCATCTCTCCAGTACATTAACTGTCCCACTGAACCCCATCTCTCCAGTACATTAACTGTCCCACTGAACCCCATCTCTCCAGTACATTAACTGTCCCACTGAACCCCATCTCTCCAGTACATTTACTCCCCCACTGATCCCCATCTCTCCAGTACATTACCTCCCCCACTGAACCCCATCTCTGCAGTACATTAACTCCCCCACTGAACCCCATCTCTCCATTACATTAACTGTCCCACTGAACCCCATCTCTCCAGTACATTAACTGTCCCACTGAACCCCATCTCTCCAGTACATTAACTGTCCCACTGAACCCCATCTCTCCAGTACATTAACTCCCCCACTGAACCCCATCTCTCCAGTATATTAACTCCCCCACTGAACCCCATCTCTCCACTACATTAACTGTCCCACTGAACCGCATCTCTCCAGTACATTAACTGTCCCACTGAACCCCATCTCTCCAGTACATTAACTCCCCACTGAACCCCATCTCTCCAGTATATTCACTGTCCCACTGAACCCCATCTCTCCAGTATATTAACTGTCCCACTGAACGCCATCTCGCCAGTACATTAACTCCCCCACTGAACCCCATCTCTCCAGTACATTAACTGTCCCACTGAACCCCCTGTCTCCAGTACATTAACTGTCCCACTGAACCCCATCTCTCCAGTACATTAACTCCCCCACTGAACCCCATCTCTCCAGTACATTAACTGTCCCACTGAACCCCATCTCTCCAGTATATTAACTGTCCCACTGAACGCCATCTCTCCAGTACATTAACTCCCCAATGAACCCCATCTCTCCAGTATATTTACTTTCCCAATGAATCCCATCTCTCCAGTACATTAACTGTCCCACTGAACCCCATCTCTTCAGTACATTAACTCCCCCACTGAACCCCATCTCTCCAGTACATTAACTGTCCCACTGAACCCCATCTCTCCAGTATATTAACTGTCCCACTGAACGCCATCTCTCCAGTACATTAACTCCCCCACTGAACACCATCTCTCCAGTACATTAACTGTCCCACTGAACCCCATCTCTCCAGTACATTAACTGTCCCACTGAACCCCATCTCTCCAGTACATTAACTCCCCCACTGAACCCCATCTCTCCAGTACATTAACTGTCCCACTAAACACCATCTCTCCAGTACATTAACTGTCCCTCTGAACCCCAGCTCTCCAGTACATTAACTGTCCCACTGAACCCCATCTCTCCAGTAAATTAACTGTCCCACTGAACCCCATCTCTCCAGTACATTAACTCCCCCTCTGAAACCCATCTCTCCAGTACATTAACTGTCCCACTGAACCCCATCTCTCCAGTACATTAACTGTCCCACTGAACCACATCTCTCCAGTACATTAACTGTCCCACTGAACCCCATCTCCCCAGTACATCAACTGTCCCACTGAACCCCATCTCTCCAGTACATTAGCACCCCCACTGAACCCCATCTCTCCAGTACCTTAACTGTCCCTCTGAACCCCATCTCTCCAGTACATTAACACCCCCACTGAACCCCATCTCTCCAGTACATTAACTGTCCCACTGAACCCCATCTCTCCAGTATATTAACTGTCCCACTGAACCCCATCTCTCCAGTATATTAACTGTCCCACTGAACGCCATCTCTCCAGTACATTAACTCCCCCAATGAACCCCATCTCTCCAGTATATTTACTTTCCCAATGAATCCCATCTCTCCAGTACATTAACTGTCCCACTGAACCCCCTCTCTCCAGTACATTAACTGTCCCACGGAACCCCATCTCTCCAGTACATTAACTGTCCCACTGAACCCCATCTCTCCAGTACATTAACTGTCCCACTGAACCCCATCTCTCCAGTACATTAACTCCCCTTCTGAACCCCATCTCTCCAGTACATTAACTGTCCCACTGAACCCCATCTCTCCAGTACATTAACTGTCCCACTGAACCAGATCTCTCCAGTACATTAACTGTCCCACTGAACCCCATCTCTCCCGTACATTAACTGTCCCACTGAACCCCATCTCCCCAGTACATCAACTGTCCCACTGAACCCCATCTCTCCAGTACATTAGCACCCCCACTGAACCCCATCTCTCCAGTACCTTAACTGTCCCTCTGAACCCCATCTCTCCAGTACATTAACACCCCCACTGAACCCCATCTCTCCAGTACATTAACTGTCCCACTGAACCCCATCTCTCCAGTACATTAACTCCCCAACTGAACCCCATCTCTCCAGTACATTAACTGTCCCACTGAACCCCATCTCTCCAGTACATTAACTGTCCCACTGAACCCCATCTCTCCAGTACATTAACTGTCCCACTGAACCCCATCTCTCCAGTACATTAACTGTCCCACTGAACCCCATCTCTCCAGTACATTTACTCCCCCACTGATCCCCATCTCTCCAGTACATTACCTCCCCCACTGAACCCCATCTCTGCAGTACATTAAGTCCCCCACTGAACCCCATCTCTCCATTACATTAACTGTCCCACTGAACCCCATCTCTCCAGTACATTAACTGTCCCACTGAACCCCATCTCTCCAGTACATTAACTGTCCCACTGAACCCCATCTCTCCAGTACATTAACTCCCCCACTGAACACCATCTCTCCAGTATATTAACTCCCCCACTGAACCCCATCTCTCCACTACATTAACTGTCCCACTGAACCGCATCTCTCCAGTACATTAACTGTCCCACTGAACCCCATCTCTCCAGTACATTAACTCCCCCACTGAACCCCATCTCTCCAGTATATTCACTGTCCCACTGAACCCCATCTCTCCAGTATATTAACTGTCCCACTGAACGCCATCTCGCCAGTACATTAACTCCCCCACTGAACCCCATCTCTCCAGTACATTAACTGTCCCACTGAACCCCCTGTCTCCAGTACATTAACTGTCCCACTGAACCCCATCTCTCCAGTACATTAACTCCCCCACTGAACCCCATCTCTCCAGTACATTAACTGTCCCACTGAACCCCATCTCTCCAGTATATTAACTGTCCCACTGAACGCCATCTCTCCAGTACATTAACTCCCCCAATGAACCCCATCTCTCCAGTATATTTACTTTCCCAATGAATCCCATCTCTCCAGTACATTAACTGTCCCACTGAACCCCATCTCTTCAGTACATTAACTCCCCACTGAACCCCATCTCTCCAGTACATTAACTGTCCCACTGAACCCCATCTCTCCAGTATATTAACTGTCCCACTGAACGCCATCTCTCCAGTACATTAACTCCCCCACTGAACCCCATCTCTCCAGTACATTAACTGTCCCACTGAACCCCATCTCTCCAGTACATTAACTGTCCCACTGAACCCCATCTCTCCAGTACATTAACTCCCCCACTGAACCCCATCTCTCCAGTACATTAACTGTCCCACTAAACACCATCTCTCCAGTACATTAACTGTCCCTCTGAACCCCAGCTCTCCAGTACATTAACTGTCCCACTGAACCCCATCTCTCCAGTAAATTAACTGTCCCACTGAACCCCATCTCTCCAGTACATTAACTCCCCCTCTGAAACCCATCTCTCCAGTACATTAACTGTCCCACTGAACCCCATCTCTCCAGTACATTAACTGTCCCACTGAACCACATCTCTCCAGTACATTAACTGTCCCACTGAACCCCATCTCCCCAGTACATCAACTGTCCCACTGAACCCCATCTCTCCAGTACATTAGCACCCCCACTGAACCCCATCTCTCCAGTACCTTAACTGTCCCTCTGAACCCCATCTCTCCTGTACATTAACACCCCCACTGAACCCCATCTCTCCAGTACATTAACTGTCCCACTGAACCCCATCTCTCCAGTACATTAACTCCCCACTGAACCCCATCTCTCCAGTACATTAACTGTCCCACTGAACCCCATCTCTCCAGTACATTAACTGTCCCACTGAACCCCATCTCTCCAGTACATTAACTGTCCCACTGAACCCCATCTCTCCAGTACATTAACTGTCCCACTGAACCCCATCTCTCCAGTACATTTACTCCCCCACTGATCCCCACCTATCCAGTACATTACCTCCCCCACTGAACCCCATCTCTCCAGTATATTAACTGTCCCACTGAACCCCATCTCTCCAGTATATTAACTGTCCCACTGAACGCCATCTCTCCAGTACATTAACTCCCCCAATGAACCCCATCTCTCCAGTACATTAACTGTCCCACTGAACCACATCTCTCCAGTACATTAACTGTCCCACTGAACCCCATCTCCCCAGTACATCAACTGTCCCACTGAACCCCATCTCTCCAGTACATTAGCACCCCCACTGAACCCCATCTCTCCAGTACCTTAACTGTCCCTCTGAACCCCATCTCTCCAGTACATTAACACCCCACTGAACCCCATCTCTCCAGTACATTAACTGTCCCACTGAACCCCATCTCTCCAGTACATTAACTGTCCCACTGAACCCCATCTCTCCAGTATATTAACTGTCCCACTGAACCCCATCTCTCCAGTATATTAACTGTCCCACTGAACGCCATCTCTCCAGTACATTAACTCCCCCAATGAACCCCATCTCTCCAGTATATTTACTTTCCCAATGAATCCCATCTCTCCAGTACATTAACTGTCCCACTGAACCCCCTCTCTCCAGTACATTAACTTCCCCACGGAACCCCATCTCTCCAGTACATTAACTGTCCCACTGAACCCCATCTCTCCAGTACATTAACTGTCCCACTGAACCCCATCTCTCCAGTACATTAACTCCCCTTCTGAACCCCATCTCTCCAGTACATTAACTGTCCCACTGAACCCCATCTCTCCAGTACATTAACTGTCCCACTGAACCAGATCTCTCCAGTACATTAACTGTCCCACTGAACCCCATCTCTCCCGTACATTAACTGTCCCACTGAACCCCATCTCCCCAGTACATCAACTGTCCCACTGAACCCCATCTCTCCAGTACATTAGCACCTCCACTGAACCCCATCTCTCCAGTACCTTAACTGTCCCTCTGAACCCCATCTCTCCAGTACATTAACACCCCCACTGAACCCCATCTCTCCAGTACATTAACTGTCCAACTGAACCCCATCTCTCCAGTACATTAACTCCCCAACTGAACCCCATCTCTCCAGTACATTAACTGTCCCACTGAACCCCATCTCTCCAGTACATTAACTGTCCCACTGAACCCCATCTCTCCAGTACATTAACTGTCCCACTGAACCCCATCTCTCCAGTACATTAACTGTCCCACTGAACCCCATCTCTCCAGTACATTTACTCCCCCACTGATCCCCATCTCTCCAGTACATTACCTCCCCCACTGAACCCCATCTCTGCAGTACATTAACTCCCCCACTGAACCCCATCTCTCCATTACATTAACTGTCCCACTGAACCCCATCTCTCCAGTACATTAACTGTCCCACTGAACCCCATCTCTCCAGTACATTAACTGTCCCACTGAACCCCATCTCTCCAGTACATTAACTCCCCCACTGAACCCCATCTCTCCAGTATATTAACTCCCCCACTGAACCCCATCTCTCCACTACATTAACTGTCCCACTGAACCGCATCTCTCCAGTACATTAACTGTCCCACTGAACCCCATCTCTCCAGTACATTAACTCCCCCACTGAACCCCATCTCTCCAGTATATTAACTGTCCCACTGAACCCCATCTCTCCAGTATATTAACTGTCCCACTGAACGCCATCTCGCCAGTACATTAACTCCCCCACTGAACCCCATCTCTCCAGTACATTAACTGTCCCACTGAACCCCCTGTCTCCAGTACATTAACTGTCCCACTGAACCCCATCTCTCCAGTACATTAACTCCCCCACTGAACCCCATCTCTCCAGTACATTAACTGTCCCACTGAACCCCATCTCTCCAGTATATTAACTGTCCCACTGAACGCCATCTCTC
>JASTWF010000258.1:363555-414820 GCA_030390025.1 Squalus acanthias | reverse complement strand
CTCTCCCGATCACTGCCCCCTCCCGATCACTGCCCCTCCCTCTCCCGATCACTGCCCCTCCCTCTCCCGATCACTGCCCCTCCCTCTCCCGATCACTGCCCCCTCCCCCTTCCGATCACTGCCCCCTCCCTCTCCCGATCACTGCCCCCTCCCTCTCCCGATCACTGCCCCCTCCCTCTCCCGATCACTGGTTCCTCCCTCTCCCGATCACTGCCCCCCTCCCGATCACTGCCCCTCCCTCTCCCGATCACTGCCCCTCCCTCTCCCGATCACTGCCCCTCCCTCTCCCGATCACTGCCCCCTCCCCCTTCCGATCACTGCCCCCTCCCTCTGCCGATCACTACCCCCTCCCCCTTCCGATCACTGCCCCCTCCCTCTCCCGATCACTGCCCTCTCCCTCTCCCGATCACTGCCACCTCTCCCTTCCGATCACTGCCACCACCCCCTTCCGATCACTGCCCCTCCCTCTCCCGATCACTGGTTCCTCCCTCTCCCAATCGCTGCCCCCTACCTCTCCCGATCACTGCCCCTCCCTCTCCCGATCACTGCCCCCTCCCTCTCCCGATCACTGCCCCCTCCCTCTCCCGATCACTGCCCCCTCCCTCTCCCGATCACTGCCCCCTCCCTCTCCCGATCACTGCCCCTCCTTCTCCCGATCACTGCCCCCTCCCTCTCCAGATCACTGCCCCTCCCTCTCCCGATCACTGCCCCCTCCCTCTCCCGATCACTGCCCCCTCCCTCTCCCGATCACTGCCCCTCCCCCTCCCTCTCCCGATCACTGCCCCCTCCCTCTCCCGATCACTGCCCCCTCCCTCTCCCGATCACTGGTTCCTCCCTCTCCCGATCACTGCCCCCTCCCTCTCCCGATCACTGCCCCCTCCCTCTCCCGATCACTGCCCCTCCCTCTCCCGATCACTGCCCCCTCCCTCTCCCGATCACTGCCCCTCCCCTCCCGATCACTGCCCCTCCCTCTCCCGATCACTGCCCCTCCCTCTCCCGATCACTGCCCCTCCCTCTCCCGATCACTGCCCCCTCCCTCTCCCGATCACTGCCCCCTCCCTCTCCCGATCACTGCCCCCTCCCTCTCCCGATCACTGGTTCCTCCCTCTCCCGATCACTGGTTCCTCCCTCTCCCGATCACTGGTTCCTCCCTCACCCGATCACTGCCCCTCCCTCTCCCGATCACTGCCCCTCCCTCTCCCGATCACTGCCCCCTCCCTCTCCCGATCACTGCCCCCTCCCTCTCCCGATCACTGCCCCCTCCCTCTCAAGATCACTGCGCCCTCCCTCTCCCGATCACTGCCCCTCCCTCTCCCGATCACTGCCCCTCCCTCTCCCGATCACTGCCCCTCCCTCTCCCGATCACTGCCCCCTCCCTCTCCCGATCACTTCCCATCCCGATCACTGCCCCCTCCCTCTCCCGATCACTGCCCCTCCCTCTCCCGATCACTGCTCCTCCCTTTCCCGATCAATGCCCCTCCCTCTCCCGAGCACTGCCCTTCCCTCTCCCGATCACGGCCCCTCCCTCTCCCGATCACGGCCCTTCCCTCTCCCGATCACGGCCCATCCCTCTCCCGATCACTGCCCCTCCCTTTCCCGATCACTGCCCCTCCCTCTCCCGATCACTGCCCCTCCCTCTCCCGATCACTGCCCCTCCCCCTCCCGATCACTGCCCCCTCCATCTCCCGATCACTGCCCCCTCCCCCTCCCTCTCCCGATCACTTCCCTCTCCCTCTCCCGATCACTGCCCCTCCCTCTCCCGATCACTGCCCCTCCCTCTCCCGATCACTGCCCCTCCCTCTCCCGATCACTGGTTCCTCCCTCTCCCGATCACTGCCCCCTCCCTCTCCCTATCACTGCCCTCTCCCTCTCCCGATCACTGGTTCCTCCCTCTCCCGATCACTGCCCCCTGCCTCTCAAGATCACTGCGCCCTCCCTCTCCCGATCACTGCCCCTCCCTCTCCCGATCACTGCCCCTCCCTCTCCCGATCACTGCCCCCTCCCTCTCCCGATCACTGCCCCTCCCTCTCCCGATCACTGCCCCTCCCTCTCCCGATCGGGGTAATATTTGCTAAGGCAGTTCGGGAGGATTTAAACTAATATGGCAGGGGAATGGGAACCTATGTAGCGAAACAGGGGGAAGTAATATGCAGTCAGAAACAAATGTTAGAAGGGTGAGAAACAATAAGGGAAATCCGAGTAAACAAAGGCAAGAAACACAAAGGGCCATACTAAATCATAAATCTAAAAGGACAAAGGGTGTTAATAAAACAAGCCTAAAGGCTCTGTGTCTTAATGCAAGGAGTATCCGTAATAAGGTGGATGAATTGACTGTGCAAATTGATGTTAATGGATATGATGTGATTGGGATTACAGAGACGTGGCTCCAGAACAATCAAGGCTGGGAACTGAATATCCAGGGGTATTCAACATTCAGGAAGGATAGAATAAAAGGAAAAGGGGGTGGGGTAGCATTGCTGGTTAAAAAGGAGATTAATGCAATAGCTAGGAAGGACATTCGCTTGGAGGATGTGGAATCAATATGGGTTGAGCTGCAGATCACCAAAGGGCAGAAAAAGTTAGTGGGGGTTGTGTACAGACCTCCAAACAGTAGTAGTGAGGTGGGGGAGGGTATGAAACAGGAAATCAGAGGTGCATGCAAAAAAGGCGCTGCAGTTATCATGGGTGACTTTAATATGCATATAGATTGGGCTACTCAAACTGGAAGCAATACGGTGGAGGAGGATTTCCTGGAGTGTTTAAGGGATGGTTTCCTAAACCAATATGTTGAGGAACCAACTAGAGGGGAGGCCATCCTGGACTGGGTGTTGTGTAATGAGGAAGGACTAATCAGCAATCTTGTGGTGCGAGGCCCCTTGGGGAAGAGTGACCATAGTATGGTGGAGTTCTACATTAGGATGGAGAAGGAAACAGTTAATTCAGAGACCATGGTCCAGAACTTAAATAAGGGCAACTTTGAGGGTATGAGGCGTGAATTGGCGAGGTTAGATTGGCAAGCGATATTTAAGGAGTTATCAGTGGAAGGGCAATGGCAGACATTTAGAGATCGCATGGATGAACTACAGCAATTGTACATCCCTGTCTGGCGTAAAAATAAAAAAGGGAAGGTGGCTCAACCATGGCTAACAAGGGAAATCAGGGATAGTATTAAAAGCAAGGAAGTGGCATACAAATTGGCCAGAAGTAGCAGCAAACCCGGGGACTGGGAGAACTTTAAAACTCAGCAGAGGAGGACGAAGGGTTTGATTAGGGCAGGGAAAATAAAATATGAAAGGAAGCTTGCAGAGAACATTAAAATGGACTGCAAAAGCTTCTATAAATATGTAAAAAGAAAGAGGTTAGTGAAAACAAACGTAGGTCCCCTGCAGTCAGAAACAGGGGAAGTCATAATGGGGAACAAAGAAATGGCAGATCAATTGAACAAGTACTTTGGTTCGGTGTTTACTGTGGAGGACACAAACAACCTTCCGGAAATAAAAGAGATCAAAGGATCTGGTAAGAGGGAGGAGCTGAGGGAAATCCTTATCAGTCGGGAAAAGGTGTTGGGGAAATTGATGGGACTGAAGGCTGATAAATCCCCAGGGCCTGATGGTTTGCATCCCAGAGTACTTAAGGAGGTGGCCTTGGAAATAGTGGATGCATTGACGATCATTTTCCAACATTCCTTAGACTCTGGATCAGTTCCGAAGGAGTGGAGGGTGGCTAATGTAACCCCTCTTTTTAAAAAAGGAGGGAGGGAGAAAACAGGAAATTATAGACCGGTCAGCCTGACATTGGTGGTGGGTAAAATGATGGAATCAATTATTAAAGATGTCATAACAGACCATTTGGAAAGTGGCGACATGATAGGTCCAAGTCAGCATGGATTTGTGATAGGGAAATCATGCTTGACAAATCTTCTGGAATTTTTTGAGGTTGTTTCCAATAGGGTAGACGGGGGGGAACCAGTAGATGTGGTGTATTTGGACTTTCAGAAGGCCTTCGACAAGGTCCCACACAAGAGATTGGTGTGCAAAGTTAAAGCACATGGGATTGGGGGTAATGTGTTGACGTGGATTGAGAACTGGTTGGCACACAGGAAACAAAGAGTAGGAGTAAATGGGTACTTTTCAGAATGGCAGGCAGTGACCAGCGGGGTACCGCAGGGTTCGGTGCTGGGGCCCCAGCTGTTTACATTATATATCAATGATTTGGACGAAGGGATTAATTGTAATATCTCCAAATTTGCGGATGACACTAAATTGGGAGGCAGTGTGAACAATGAGGAGGATGCTAGGAGGCTACAGAGTGACTTGGACAGGTTGGGTGAATGGGCAAATGTATGGCAGATGAAGTACAATGTGGATAAATGTGAGGTTATCCACTTTGGTGGTAAAAATAGGGAGGCAGACTATTACCTGAATGGAGGCAGATTAGGGAAAGGGGAGGTGCAACAAGACCTGGGCGTCATGGTACATCAGTCACTGAAGGTGGGAAGGCAAGTGCAGCAGGTAGTCAAGAAAGCAAATGGCATGATGGCCTTCATAGCAAGGGGATTTGAGTACAGGAGTAGGGTGGTGATGCTACAGTGGTACAGGGCCTTGGTGAGGCCACACCTGGAGTATTGTGTGCAGTTTTGGTCTCCTAACTTGAGGAAGGACATTCTTGCTATTGAGGGAGTGCAACGAAGGTTCACTAGATTGATTCCTGGGATGGCCAGACTGACATATCAAGAAAGACTGGATCAACTGAACTTGTATCCTCTGGAGTTCAGAAGAATGAGGGGGGATCTTATAGAGACGTTTAAAATCCTGACTGGTTTAGACAAATTAGATGCGGGCAGAATGTTTCCAATGTTAGGGAAAACTAAAACCAGGGGTCACAGTCTAAGGATAAAGGGGAAGCCATTTAAGACTGAGATGAGGAGGAACTTCTTCACCCAGAGAGTGGTGAATCTGTGGAATTCTCTACCACAGAAGGTTGTTGAGGCCAGTTCGCTAAATATATTCAAAAGGGAGTTAGATATAATACTCACAACTAGGGGGATCAAGGGGTATGGCGAGAAAGCAGGAATGGGGTACTGAGGTAGCATGTTCAGCCATGAACGCATTGAATGGCGGTGCAGGCTCAAAGGACCGAATGGTCTACTCCTGCACCTATTTTCTATGTTTCTATGTTTCTATGATCACTGCCCCTCCCTCACCCGATCACTGCCCCCTCCCTCTCCCGAACACTGCCCCTCCCTCTCCCGATCACTGCCCCTCCCTCAACCGATCACTGCCCCCTCCCTCTCCCGATCACTGGTTCCTCCCTCTCCCGGTCACTGCCCCTCCCTCTCCCGATCACTGCACCTCCCTCTCCCGATCACTGCCCCCCTCCCTCTCCCGATCACTGCCCCCTCCCTCTGCCGATCACTGCCCCCTCCCCCTCCCGATCACTGCCCCTCCCTCTCCCGATCACTGCCCCCTCCCTCACCCGATCACTGCCCCCTCCCTCTCCCGAACACTGCCCCTCCCTCTCCCGATCACTGCCCCTCCCTCAACCGATCACTGCCCCCTCCCTCTCCCGATCACTGGTTCCTCCCTCTCCCGATCACTGCCCCTCCCTCTCCCGATCACTGCCCCTCCCTCTCCCGATCACTGCACCTCCCTCTCCCGATCACTGCCCCCTCCCTCTCCCGATCACTGCCCCCTCCCTCTGCCGATCACTGCCCCCTCCCCCTCCCGATCACTGCCCCCTCCCTCTCCCGATCACTGCCCCCTCCATCTCCCGATCACTGCCCCTCCCCCTCCCGATCACTGCCCCTCCCTCTCCCGATCACTGGCCCCTCCCTCTCCCGATCACTGCCCCACCCCCTCCCTCTTCCGATCACTGCACCCTCCCTCTCCCGATCACTGCCCCCACCCTCTCCCGATCACTGCCCTCTCCCTCTCCCGATCACTGCCCCCTCCCTCTCCCGATCACTGCCCCCTCCCTCTCCTGATCACTGCCCCTCCCCCTCCCGATCACTGCCCCTCCCTCTCCCGATCAGTGCCCCCTCCCTCTCCCGATCACTGCCACCTCCCTCTCCCGATCACTGCCCCCTCCCTCTCCCGATCACTGCCCCTCCATCTCCCGATCACTGCCCCCTTCCTCTCCTGATCACTGGCCCCTCCCTCTCCCGATCACTGCCCCTCCCTCTCCCAATCACTTCCCCTCCCGATCACTGCCCCTCCCACTTCCGATCAGTGCCCCATCCCTCTCCCAATCACTTCCCCTCCCGATCACTGCCCCTCCCTCTCCCGATCACTGCCCCTCCCTCTCCCGATCACTGCTCCCTCCCTCTCCCGATCACTGCCCCCTCCCCCTTCCGATCACTGCCCCCTCCCTCTCCCGATCACTGCCCCTCCCTCTCCCGATCACTGCCCCTCCCTCTCCCGATCACTGCCCCTCCCTCTCCCGATCACTTCCTCTCCCGATCACTGCCCCCTCCCCCTTCCGATCACTGCCCCATCCCTCTCCC
The DNA here is from genome assembly GCA_030390025.1 of Squalus acanthias. Lineage (NCBI taxonomy): Eukaryota > Metazoa > Chordata > Chondrichthyes > Squaliformes > Squalidae > Squalus > Squalus acanthias. The sequence continues at coordinate 408,318 of JASTWF010000258.1, read as the reverse complement.
AATCACTTCCCCTCCCGATCACTGCCCCTCCCTCTCCCGATCACTGCCCCCTTCCTCTCCCGATCACTGCCCCCTCCCTCTCCCGATCACTGCCCCTCCCTCTCCCGATCACTGCCCCTCCCCCTCCCAATCACTTCCTCTCCCGATCACTGCCCCCTCCCTCTCCCGATCACTGCCCCTCCCTCTCCCGATCACTGCCCCTCCCTCTCCCGATCACTGCCCCCTCCCTCTCCCGATCACTGCCCCTCCCTCTCCCGATCACTGCCCCCTCCCTCTCCCCATCACTGCCCCCTCCCTCTCCCAGTTGCCGCTCTCCCAGTTGCCCATCTCCCGATCATCCTCTGCAACTCCTGATCGCGCCCCCCCCTCACGATTGCCCCCTCTCTCTCCCAGTTGCTTGTCTCCCGATCACCCCCTGGCTCTTCCGATCGCGCCCCATCCCCCTCATGATTGCCCCTCTCTTTCCCAGGACCTACCTTAGACCTGTTACTTGAGATGCCGTGGCCCAACGTTCAGTTGATTTTCACGGCGAGCTGCCTGGGGATGTCCAGCAGGTGTGTGCAGTCCGCCGATCTGATGTAAAGGAGGCCCGAGGTCCAATATCAGGTGTGCCTCGAGCCTACCCGTCCTGGCACACAGATTCTCCACTTTCCCCCCACCGTGTCCCCCCTGCCCACAAGGTGCACTGTTCCTGTGGGAAATGCTCCTCATGGGTGTTTGATGGAGAACTGGGGAACATGTATTGCTTTCAACTTCAAAATCAACTGTGGATGCTGGAAATCTGAAATAAAAACAGAAAATGCTGGAAACACTCAGCAGGTCAGGCAGTATCCGTGGAGAGAGAAACAGAGTTAACGTTTCAGGTCGGTGACCCCTCCCTCTGCTTCTGAGGAAAGGTTCATAGCTCAGTTCAGGCCAGGCCCATGGGGTATAGCCCGTCTCTATCTCAGCGTCTGATACAGCCAACTGTTTGTGTTACCTCCATGTAACAGGCAGATAAATGGGCAGCCCTGCCCTGTTCAGACTGATTGTAATGAACTTGTGGTGTGTTGCACCGTGGTCACCAGCACTGAGATTGTGGACAGGCAGCTGTCAGCAGCAGGGATCATTCAGGAGTGCATATCACTCGGTGGTTCGATGGAAGATTTCTGTCACTAGGTATTCACTATATTTATAAATAACTTAGATGAAGGAGTAGAGAGCCGTATTTCCAAGTTTGCCGATTACACCATTAGTTGGCATAGTAAATAGTGTAGATGGGAGCAGACAGTTGCAATGAGACATCGATGGATTAAGTGAGTGGGCAAAACTGTGGCAGATGGAGTTCAATGTGGGGAAGTGTGAGGTCATCCACTCTGGATCTAAGAAAGATAAATCAGAGTATTTTCTAAATGGTGAGAAGCTCGGAACTATGGATAAGCAGAGCGATTTAGGGGTCCAAGTAGAGAAATCACTAAGAGCTAGTGTGACATATACAAAAATAATGGCCCAAAAATTAGTGAGGGAGCCTTCGTGCGAGGGTAAGGCTTCCCCGCGATATCTCACTGCGCGCCGGCTTTTTAATTCCGAGCTCGCACGAACTTGATTTACTAGACAGCAGCTGGGCAGTGCTTGCGTATCCCACAGGCGCAGTTAATTCGTGCGAGCTGTGGGATCACGTGATTCAGTTAGAGCCAATGGCAGCACACCATCTTTCATTCATAGTTTTCACATCAAGTGCTGTGAAAGCTATGAATCTATACCCCCCCAAAAGAACAGCTAAACCTCAATTAAATTTTTTTAAAAACCATCACATTAATAAAATAAGTATAGTTAAATAAATTAAACAAAATCTTTTAAAAAGTTATAAAAATAAACTTACCTTTCTTTAAAGTCTCTAAAAAAGATATACCTGTTGAAAAAAATTCAAAATAATACTTAATTAACTACTTACCTTGTTAAAAGAGGGTCTTACGCCTCCTTTCTTTATGTGTAAAATCTTCCATGCTTACCTGCGCGTTCAAAGCACTAAATGCACTGCGTGCGCGCAGCCTGTAGCGCACGCGCGGTTCACCTAGGAACCGCCCCCTTTTGAAATCACCAAGTGCCGGTTTTCAGCGCATGCGCAGTGCATGCAGAAAACCGGCAATTGGAGACAGAATACGCGAGAGTACACAGTGCGTACTCTCGCGTAGAGGCACTAATTTTTGGGCCAATTTAAAAGGCAAATGGAATGTTGGCCTTTAGCTCAAGGGAGACTGCACTATCTCAGCCCAGTCTGTGATTGTGCCATTGGTGCCTGGCGAAGTAGGTACTGGTCTCGAGGACAGGTGGGCACACTGTCACAGTGCACCATCGGGGAATCATAGGGGGAAAAATTCGGTTGCTTTGTGCCTCCCATTAGCGCCCTAAGAGGGCGCTAAAGGGGCGCAAAGCAACTCGCGCCCGGGCGCATCGCCGGCAACGCCTCCCGCGAAATTCAGCGGGAGGTTAGTGGCGGCGCTAACCGTTAGCGCCCCGCGGCGCTGCGCCGCCGGCGATGACGTTATTGCCATGCGTAGCGCCCCGCTCGCGCCCTGGCCGCGATCTTCGGTAGAGCCCCCTGACTTATTGCCAGACACTATGTCCGACGGGGTCAGAGGGGCCTACCTGCGGCCGGGGCGGTGCTATTTAAAGGCGAGGTGTCGGGCGGCCATTTTTGTTGCTGGCCGCCTGCCAGCACCGGCCTCCGCTGCCGTCCCCGGTCTCCTGAGCAGCCCCCCCGCGGAGCGCCGGCTGCGCTCCATGAGCCCGGCACTCCGATCCCGGGTGGCCCAGCTGGGCCCCGGGTCACGCTGCGCAAGACCCCTCCCCTTTAAGAAGGGGAGGAAGGTCTGCAATACTGCGGCGTGACGTGCTGCAGCGACCCAAGAGGGAGGCGGGGTGCTTCCAGTAGCGCCCTGCTTTCCTCTTGGGGCGCTACCACTTAATTTCGGCTAATTTTTCCGGGGCGCTAAAAGTAATGCCCCGGCGAAGTTAGCGCCCCAAAGGGGGCGAAATGCAATTTTTCCCCCATAGAATCTTACAGCACAGAAGGAGGCCATTCGGCCCGTCATGCCTCTGCTGGCTTTTTGAAATAGCTGCCCAATTTAATCCCACACCCCCACTTTTGTGCCCTTTTTTTGCCAATTATTTTAAAACTATGACCTCTGGTTACCGACCCACTTGGCAGAGGAATCAGTTTCTCCCTACTCGCTCTGTCAAAACCCCTCATAATTTTGAATACCTCTATTAGGTCTCCCCTTAACCTTCTCTGCTCTAAGGAGAACAATCCCAACTTCTCCAATCGCTCTACATAACTGAAGCCCCTCCTGGTAAATCCCCTCTGCACCCTCTCCAAGGCCTTGACATCCTCCCTAAAGTGTGGTGCCCAGAATTGGACACAATACCCCAGCGGAGGCCCAACCAGTGATTTGTGAAGGTTTAGCATGACTTCCTTGTTTTTTGTATTCAAAGTCCCTATTTACAAAGCCAAGTATCCCATATGCTTTCTTAACCGCCTCATCAAATTGCCCCGTCACCTTCAAAGATTTGTGAATAGGCACCCCAGGTCCCTCTGCTTTTGCACCCACCCCCGCCTCCTCCAGAATAGTACCATTTAGATTATACTGCCTCTCCATTTTGTTCTTCTCAAAGTGCATCACCTCACACTTATCCGCATTAACTTGCATCTGCTCTGTGTCTTCCCATTTCACCAGTGTCCTCCTGAAGTCTGCTACTATCTTGCTCACTATTTACAAAGGTGCCAAGTTTTGTATCATCCGCAAACTTCTAAATTGTACTCCCTATACCCAAGTCCAGATCATTTATATATAACAAGAAAAGCAGTGGTCCCAATACCGACTCCTGGGGGCCCCCACTGCCTACTTCTCTCCAAAAATGAGAAGTCGCACAACACCAGGTTATAGTCCAACAGATTTATTTAAAATTACAAGCTTTCGGAGCTGTCGCCCCTTCCTCAGGTAGAGTTACTGAGAGACAATCTACCAGAATTCACAGAATATAAACACAGAGAAAATGCAGAGATTCAATCTATCCCTACATCAAAGACATACTAAGAGCACAGCCAAGACAATGAGATGTGTCCCAGGGGGTCCAACGTGTCAAAACACCTGCTGGCTGCATATCCTCTCCATTTGTGTTTGTTTCTTGTGTTTGTTTTTTTAAAAAGCTGGAAAGACCGGCAACGATGTCAAGTCACGTTCTGTAGCGTGACATGAACCCGATATCCCGATTGAGGCCGTCCTCATGAGTGCGGAACTTGGCTATCAGTTTCTGCTCGATGATTTTGCGTTGTCGTGTATCCCGAAGGCCTACTTCTCTCCAGTCAGAGAAACATCCGTTCACTACTCTCTTCCTCCTATCCCTTAGCCAATTATGTACCCGAGTTACCATCGTCCCTTTATTCCTATGTGCTTCTATTTTCGGAATAAGTCTGTTATGTGGTACTTTATCAAATACCTTTTGAAGGTCCATATATATAACATTTAGCCTGCTCGCCTGTTTCAAACAGGCCTTGTGGGTAATGGGAAGGACGTAAGCATGACGAAAAGACCAGGGTAATAGATTGGAGAAAAGCTGATTTTTGAGGGGCTGAGAATAGTACTTGGGAAAATAAAATGAACAACAATATTGGCAAACAATGATGTATTGGACAGCAATGGGAAACATTTAAAACAGTGTTCAACAGAGTGCAGGGAAAATATATTCTGCCAAAAAACAGGAACAAACTAAACACTAATGGGACACCATGGCTGAATAAAGACATAAGGGAAAATCGAGGGTAAGGAAAGAGGCATATACTAAGTATATGGACTGCAGGGGAGTGCATGACAAGGGAGAATACGAAGTGATTAGGAGAGAAGTAAAAAAAAACAATTGGGGAATTAAATTATCAAGGAAAATAAAACAAAATAGTAAAATATTCTACAGGCACATAAATAATAAAAGGCAAGTCAGGATGGGAATGGGGCACTAAGGGATGGATAGGATAAAATCAGAGACAGTGATAGAGAAATGCAGAAATATGAAATTATTATTTTGCTTCAATATTTACCAGGGAGACAGATCAGCTGGACATGACATCGGAAGATGAGATTAGAAATGATATAACCGCATTTAAAATAAAAAGAGGAGAAATATTAAATAAACTAATCAAACTCAAAGAGGAGAAGACCCCGGGTCTGGATGGATTGCATTCACGCATTGTACAAGAATCTAGGGAAGAGACAGCAGAGGCACTATTACACACATTACACATATTACACATATTACATTTTGGTAAGACAAATGAGGAGGTCACATATTACTTGGAAAATAAGAATCTAAATGGGGTAGAGGAATGAAGGGATCTCGGAGTACAAATACACAAATCATTAAATGAGAAGTCGCACAACACCAGGTTATAGTCCAACAGATTTATTTAATTTTACAAGCTTTCGGAGCTGTCGCTCCTTCTTCAGGTAGGGTAGCTGTGAGAGAATCTCCCAGAATTCACAATATAAACACAGAAAAAATGTATTCAAATCTTTCCCTACATCAAAGACACACTAAGAGCACAGCCAAGACAATGAGATGTGTCCCAGGGGGTCCAACGTGTCAAAACACCTGCTGGCTGCATATCCTCTCCATTTGTGTTGGTTCTTGTGTTAGTTTTTTTTTTAAAAAACCTGGAAAGACCGGCCATGATGTCAAGTCACGTTCTGTATCGTGACATGAACCCGATATCGCGATTGAGGCCATCCTCATGAGTGCGGAACTTGGCTATAAGTTTCTGCTCTATGATTTTGCGCTGTCGTGTATCCCAAAGGCCGCCTTGGAGAACGCTTACCCGCAGATCCGAGGCTGAATGCCCCTGACTGCTGAAGTGTTCCCCGACTGGGAGGCAACCCTCCTGCCTGGCGATTGTTGCGCGGTGTCCGTTCATACGTTGTCTCAGTGTCTGCATGGAATTAAATAAATCTGTTGGACTATAACCTGGTGTTGTGCGACTTCTCATTTTTGTCCACCCCAGTCCAACGCCGGCATCTCCAAATCATTAAAAGTAGTGATGCAGATTAATAAGGCCATTAAAAAAAGCAAACCAAGCACTCAGGTATATTTCTAAAGGGATAGAATTGAAAAGTAGCGAAGTTATGATAAACCTGTATCGAACCTTGGTTAGACCACACTTGGAGTACTGCGTACAATTCTGGTCGCCATATTATAAAAGGGATATAGAGGCACTGGAGAGGGTGAAAAAAAAGCCTACAAGAATGGTACCAGAAATGCGAGGTTATACCTATTAAGAAAGGATAAATAGGCTGGGATCTCTTTTCTTTTGACGAGAGAAGGCTGAGGGGTGACCTAATTGAGGTCTTTAAAATTATGAAAGGTTTTGATAGAATAGAAACAGAGAGAATGTTTCCTCTTGTGGGGAAGAGCAAAACTAGAGACTATCAATATAAGATAGTCACCAAGAAATCAAATAGGGAATTCAGAAGAAACTTCTTTACCCAGAGAGTGGTGAGAATGTGGAACTCGCTACCACAGGGAGTGGTTGAGGCAAATAGTATAGATGCATTTAAGGGGAGGCTGGACAAGCATATGATGGGCTGTGGGAGTGATCTTCGCAGTGCAGAGGCTGATAGAGTTAGATGTGGAAGAATGGGAGGAGGCTCGAATAGAGCATAAACGCCAGCATGGACTGGTTGGGCCGAATGGCCTGTTTCAGTGCTGTATATTCTATGTCATTCTATGGACTGCACTACATTCATCAACCCTCTCTGTTATTTCATCCAAGAACTCAGTCAGGTTAGTCAGACACAATTTGCCTTTAACAAATCCGTGCTGGCTGTCCCTTATTAACCCATGCTATCTTCAAACTTAGTATCCCGGTCACAAGTCCACGGCTTTGGCACTCAGACGCTGGGCTGTCAGAGTGATCTTCGCAGTGCAGAGGCTGCAGGTTGAAGAAGGCGTCCCTGAGAATGCTGTGTCGAACACTTCTCAGGGCAGCTCGTGAGCAGTAATCTGACCAGGTCAGCTGGCACTGTGACAAGCACAGCTCTCTGATGATACCATGACACTGATCCCAGATCAGCAGTCCAAAGCACTGCTCAGTGTTGTACCCGCTGTGGCAGCTGAGCACCTCATACACCACACACACACCACACTCACTCACTCACTCACACACTGCCTCCTCCAAGTCCGAACAGTCCAATACTCTGATGCTTGTCGATTTTATTTCCAGCGCTGGAATGACCAGCTTGCCGCAGCTGCTGGCTGGGGATTGTTCGGGTTCTGTTGTGGTTACAGATCTCCTACAGCTGGACCTGGGCACAGGCTAATGTTGATTCCTGATTACACTGATTGCAGAGTGAGCAGATACATCCTTAGTTCCGTAACATCCCTGCATTCAGCTAACCTTTGACACTGTGGTTGTGTGTAAGAGTGGTGAAACCTGGAGTTAAAACCTTTTTCAACTTTCCTCTTATTCTCCCTCTTCCACTCTCTATGCAGTGGTGTTCGATCTGCATGTCATTCTTCCTCTTGATCTCTTCATTCCATCACCCGATCCACCCCCTGTGCTTCGGTGCCTCTCCTTGCTCACCAATGCATGTCAGCTGCAAGTGCTGCCTGAAGAACAAACATTGAAGCAGCTTCCTGTCGCTCCTACACCGTGCCTGGCCCATCCACCCCTCACACCAGGGACCCGGGCAACTGTCTGAGTGCTCTCACTGTCAGTCTTCCTGCCAACCCGTGAGGCCCATTGCAGGCCTCGACCCCAGCACAGAGGGAGCAGTGCCCCCCAGTGAGAGAGCAGTGCCCCTCCCCAGTGAGAGAGCAGTGCCCCTCCCCAGTGCCCCTCCCCAGTGAGAGCAGTGCCCCTCCCCAGTGAGAGAGCAGTCCCCCTCCCAGTGCCCCTCCCCAGTGAGAGAGCAGTGCCCCTCCCCAGTGAGAGAGCAGTGCCCCTCCCCAGTGAGAGAGCAGTGCCCCTCCCCAGTGCCCCTCCCCAGTGAGAGCAGTGCCCCTCCCCAGTTCCCCCCCATGAAAGAGCAGTGCCCCTCCCCAGTGAGGGAGCAGTGCCCCTCCCCAGTGAGAGAGCAGTGCCCCTCCCCAGTGAGGGAGCAGTGCCCCTCCCCAGTGAGGGAGCAGTGCCCCTCCCCAGTGAGGGAGCAGTGCCCTTCCCAGTGCCCCTCCCCAGTGAGGGAGCAGTGCCCCTCCCCAGTGCCCCTCCCCAGTGAGAGAGCAGTGCCCCTCCCCAGTGAGGGAGCTGTGCCCCTCCCCAGTGAGGGAGCTGTGCCCCTCCCCAGTGAGGGAGCAGTGCCCCTCCCCAGTGAGGGAGCTGTGCCCCTCCCCAGTGAGGGAGCTGTGCCCCTCCCCAGTGAGGGAGCAGTGCCCCTCCCCAGTGAGTGAGCAGTGCCCTTCCCAGTGCCCCTCCCCAGTGAGGGAGCAGTGCCCCTCCCCAGTGCCCCTCCCCAGTGAGAGAGCAGTGCCCCTCCCCAGTGAGGGAGCTGTGCCCCTCCCCAGTGAGGGAGCAGTGCCCCTCCCCAGTGAGGGAGCTGTGCCCCTCCCCAGTGAGAGAGCAGTGCCCCTCCCCAGTGAGGGAGCAGTGCCCCTCCCCAGTGAGGGAGCTGTGCCCCTCCCCAGTGAGAGAGCAGTGCCCCTCCCCAGTGAGGGAGCTGTGCCCCTCCCCAGTGAGAGAGCAGTGCCCCTCCCCAGTGAGGGAGCAGTGCCCCTCCCCAGTGAGGGAGCTGTGCCCCTCCCCAGTGAAGGAGCTGTGCCCCTCCCCAGTGAGAGAGCAGTGCCCCTCCCCAGTGAGGGAGCTGTGCCCCTCCCCAGTGAGGGAGCTGTGCCCCTCCCCACGATGCGCCACAAGAGCTTGAGGTGGTATTTTATAATTGCAGTTTAAGGGCACTTGATTGAGCATCCATTCAGAAAGGTCACTTCTCAACTGTGGGTTCACTTTTTATTGGGGAGGGAGTCTGGTGAATGAACTGGATTACTTCGCACTAACGTTGCAGCCAACTGTGTACTGTCTTAACAATAGAAAACCATGACAAGGACTGTGAAAGTCTGCAGGTTGCCATAGGTAGGAGAGCAGGATGGACAGAGTTCAATGTTGAGAAATGTGAAGCGATAAATTTTGGAAGTAAGACTAGGAAAATGAAATCCAACTTAAATTGTGGGATTTTAAATGGAGCAGAGGAGCAGAGGGACCTGAAGGTGCTGACTCCCCCCCCCCCCCCCTCCTGAAGGTGCTGACTCCCCCCCCCCCTCCTGAAGGTGCTGACTCCCCCCCCTCCTGAAGGTGCTGACTCCCCCCCCCCTCCTGAAGGTGCTGACTCCCCCCCCCTCCTGAAGGTGCTGACTCCACCCCCCCTCCCCTGAAGGTGCTGACTCCGCCCCCCCTCCCCTGAAGGTGCTGACTCCCCCCCCCCCGAAGGTGCTGACTCCCCCCCCCCGAAGGTGCTGACTCCCCCCCCCCCGAAGGTGCTGACTCCCCCCCCCCCGAAGGTGCTGACTCCCCCCCCCGAAGGTGCTGACTCCCCCCCCCCCCGAAGGTGCTGACTCCCCCCCCCCGAAGGTGCTGACTCCCCCCCCCCCCGAAGGTGCTGACTCCCCCCCCCCCCCCCGAAGGTGCTGACTCCCCCCCCCCCGAAGGTGCTGACTCCCCCCCCCCGAAGGTGCTGACTCCCCCCCCCCCCGAAGGTGCTGACTCCCCCCCCCCCCCCCCGAAGGTGCTGACTCCCCCCCCCCCCCGAAGGTGCTGACTCCCCCCCCCCCCGAAGGTGCTGACTCCCCCCCCCCCCCGAAGGTGCTGACTCCCCCCCCCCGAAGGTGCTGACTCCCCCCCCCCGAAGGTGCTGACTCCCCCCCCTCCCCTGAAGGTGCTGACTCCCCCCCCTCCCCTGAAGGTGCTGACTCCCCCCCCTCCCCTGAAGGTGCTGACTCCCCCCCCTCCCCTGAAGGTGCTGACTCCCCCCCACCCCATGAAGGTGCTGACTCCCCCCCCTTGAAGGTGCTGACTCCGCCCCACTCCCCTGAAGGTGCTGACTCCCCCCCCCCATGAAGGTGCTGACTCCCCCCCCCCCCCTGAAGGTGCTGACTCTCCCCCCCCCCTCCCCTGAAGGTGCTGACTCCACCCCCCCCCATGAAGGTGCTGACTCCCCCCTCCCCTGAAGGTGCTGACTCTCTCCCCCTCCCCTGAAGGTGCTGACTCTCTCCCCCCCTCCCCTGAAGGTGCTGACCCCCCCCCCCCATGAAGGTGCTGACTCCCCCCCTCCCTTGAAGGTGCTGACTCTCCCCCCACCCCCGCCCTGAAGGTGCTGACTCTCCCCCCCCTCCCCTGAAGGTGCTGACTCTCCCCCCCCTCCCCTGAAGGTGCTGACTCTCCCCCCCCCCCCCCCCCCTCCCCTGAAGGTGCTGACTCTCCCCCCCCCCTCCCCTGAAGGTGCTGACTCTCCCCCCCCCCTCCCCTGAAGGTGCTGACTCCCCCCACCCCCCCTGAAGGTGCTGACTCCCCCCACCCCCCCATGAAGGTGCTGACTCCCCCCACCCCCCCATGAAGGTGCTGACTCCCCCCCCCCCATGAAGGTGCTGACTCTCCCCCCCCCCTCCCCTGAAGGTGCTGACTCTCCCCCCCCCCTCCCCTGAAGGTGCTGACTCTCTCCCCCCCCTCCCCTGAAGGTGTTGACTCCCTCCCCCCTCCCCTGAAGGTGCTGACTCCCTCCCCTCCCCTCCCCTCCCCTGAAGGTGCTGACTCTCTCCCCCCTCCCCTGAAGGATCTGACTCTCTCCCCCCTCCCCTGAAGGATCTGACTCTCTCCCCCTCCCCTGAAGCTGCTGCTGTGAGGCAGTGAGATGGGCAGCCTGTGGTAACTGGTCCTTGTGGTGACAAGTACAAGGGTGGCCAGGCTCCTTGTTGCTGGTTGCCCCCCTTGGCACGGCCAGCCCTGCACTTTGATTTGGAAGCTGTTTGAAAGTTTTTAAAGCGTGCCTGTGGTTCACTGGCGACTCACTGGTTAATGTACCGCAGGTGACCGTTACTGTAAAGTGGGGGATTTGGCTATTGGGTGAGGGCGTGAATCTGCTCGTGCTGCGATGCCGCAGTGGTTGAATATCACACCGCTTGCTCATGAACAAATGGCAACTTGAGTGAGGTCCTGGGCTTGCTCGGCAGTTGTTCACATTTTCAGGGGAGGAGGGGAAAGGAGATGATTGGAAATATTTATCTGTGCCGTCACTGTGGGGTAGTGCAGAGACACCACAGTCACTGAGTGGAACATCTGCCCTTGACCCACCATAGAAGGGGAGGCAGACCGGTGGGGGCAGGCCAATGGGAGGCAACAGTTCGGACACAGATGAATTGTGAGCTGAGTTGTTTGGGTTACACTTCAGCCAGGCAGGGGTTAATGTGCGGTGAGGCTGCTGATTAGCAGAGAGCTGGCGGCTGGGAGTAGCTGCCTCCTTCCCCTGACCTTGCACACTGTCGGAGGAAGGGGGGGGGCCGCCCAAAGCAGCTTGTTGCTGTGGGTGAGGGGAAGGGTTTGGCTGCTGCACACGGTGACGGGGGAATGCAGCCCGGGTGGGCACCGAGCAAACTCCAGCTCCTCACAGACTCCAACCGGCAGCACCGGGACTACCGCCTCCGGCACGGTGAGTAGCCGGGGCACGGGGAGTACCCGGGGCCGGGGCACGGGGAGTACCCGGGGCCGGGGCACGGGGAGTACCCGGGGCCGGGGCACGGGGAGTACCCGGGGCACGGTGAGTAGCCGGGGCACGGGGAGTACCCGGGGCCGGGGCACGGGGAGTACCTGGGGCCGGGGCACGGGGAGTACCCGGGGCCGGGGCACGGGGAGTACCCGGGGCACGGGGAGTACCCGGGGCACGGGGAGTACCCGGGGCCGGGGCACGGGGAGTACCCGGGGCACGGGGAGTACCCGGGGCCGGGGCACGGGGAGTACCCGGGGCACGGGGAGTACCCGGGGCACGGGGAGTACCCGGGGCCGGGGCACGGGGCACGGGGAGTACCCGGGGCCGGGGCACGGGGAGTACCCGGGGCCGGGGCACGGGGCACGGGGAGTACCCGGGGCCGGGGCACGGGGAGTACCCGGGGCACGGGGAGTACCCGGGGCCGGGGAGTGGGCACGGGGAGGGGGTGAGGGGAGTACCCGGGGCCGGGGCACGGGGAGTACCCGGGGCCGGGGCACGGGGAGTACCCGGGGCACGGGGAGTACCCGGGGCCGGGGCCGGGGCACGGGGAGTACCCGGGGCCGGGGCACGGGGAGTACCCGGGGCCGGGGAGTGGGCACGGGGAGGGGGTGAGGGGAGTACCCGGGGCCGGGGAGGGGGTGAGGGGAGTACCCGGGGAGGGGTGAGGGGAGTACCCGGGGCCGGGGAGGGGAGGGGGTGAGGAGGGGGGGGAGGGGAGGGGGGAGGGGGGAGGGGGGGGTGAGGGGAGGGAGGGGTGAGAGGGGGTGAGGGGGGGGGAGGGGGGAGGGGGTGAGGGGGGGTGGTGAGGGGGTGGGTGAGGGGGGGGGGGGGGGGGGGGAGGGGGGGGGGAGGGGGGGGTGTGGGTGAGGGGGAGGGGTGGGTGGGAGGGGGGGGAGGGGTGGGTGAGGGGGGGTGGGGGTGAGGGGGGGGGAGGGGTGAGGGGGGGAGGGGGGAGGGGGTGAGGGGGGGTCCCGGGGGGGCCGGGCGGGCCGGGAGGGGGTGAGGGGGGGGGGGTCCCGGGCCGGGCCGGGCCGGGCCGGGGTGAGGGGGGTCCCCGGGCCGGGATGGGGTGAGGGGGGGTCCCGGGCCGGATGGGGTGAGGGGGGGTCCCGGGCCGGGATGGGGTGAGGGGGGGTCCCGGGCCGGGCCGGGCTGGGGTGAGGGGGGGTCCCGGGCCGGGCCGGGCCGGGCCGGGGTGAGGGGGGGTCCCGGGCCGGGATGGGGTGAGGGGGTGTCCCGGGCCGGGATGGGGTGCTGCGGCCCGCACTGTGACCCACTCTCCGTGCGACAATGTGCCCCATCACCCTGGCCGTCCCTGTCTACTCTGCCCATCCAGTCGAGTTTTCTCTTTTATAAAAAAAGCTGTTCCCAGGCATCCGTTCCTGAGGTAAACTGAATGCATTTCACAGAACCTGCCCGCAGTTGTGTGCATGGGGCCGCACTGAGCCCTGGACTGGGCTACAGGGGAGAGGGGGAGACAGTCCGTGTGTGGATTGCCAGGGATTGCTGATTGCACGGGAAACCTGAACTGCTGCATTACATTCCCAGCAGTGGCTCCAGGCTGTGCTTGGTTCTGAGTTGAGGGGAATGTTTGGGATCGAGGCGGGTTTAATTTCAGGGCCATGGTGTCGAGTGCTGACTGAGGATCTCCAGCAGAGCCTCGGCACAGAGTGATTCAACCCCGGCTAAAGCACCGACTGCTGCAGTCAGTCACCGGCCAGAGCCCATTACAGGCAAGCTGCTGCTTCCTGCCATTCCGGCCTCTTCTCTCCAAATGGGATTCCAAACCAAACGTCCTGTCGCTCCTGATTGTTGTAGTGTGGAGAGACCGACTGTTCAGTGATGTGCTCAAACAGACCGCTTTCTGCACACGTTCAGGGAGCCACTCACCGGCCACCCGACTCTTGTACAGTCACTGGGAATAAGACCAGAAGGTGGTGTGGGTGCCATAGGATTACACCCTGCCCGCCCCCGGTTCCAATTCCCCCGTTACTCACCGGGCGGGAGTGAGACAGTCTGCGGCCCTCCCTGGGCCCGAGCGAGAGGGTTTGGTAAGCAGGGATATTTCCTACTGCTCTCTGCCAAGTGTTGTGTACAGAAGCAGTGACTGGGCCCTGTGACTGAGATGAATTGGCTGCAGTGAGTGTTGGGAGCCTGGTTTGTAGGGAGGGCTGTGGCTGGAAGGACCATCTGGTCTCATGAGAGTGCAGTCCCTCTGTGATCTGTCCCTAAATTCTGTCACGAGGCATTGTAAGCAGACATTTGACTCCTCTCCTTCGATTCCCTTATTTTTGTAAAAACTTTGCTGACCCTGGAAGGAAAGGTTTAATTCACTCTCCCCTCCCTCCCAGTGGAGACAGGGCCTGGAATCTGTAAGCTTTCTGGTGGATCTTGAGTTAATACCGTGCTGGGCAGGGCCTTGGGCTCTGAGCTAGCTGGGAGCCTTTGATGTGATTAATTCTCTGCTCAAAGTCTTCACTGTCGGTCCAATTCCACCAAAAGCGGTGCTGGACTGACAGGCTTGATGTAATGGCCAGTTTATTTTTACTGTTGTGTTAAGAATACTCTGGGGCTGGTGCCGCTGCATCTTGCTGCCGTGTGGGTAATCTGCATGGATTGGTTCATTACATAACCAGAGAGAGAACAGGGTGTAGAGGATCTGCCCCTCGATTCTGGCAACCTCTGCGGGTTTACTTATTGGACGCATGAGGACGGTAATCAGGCGGGACTGTGATGGCCCTTGTAGTCAAATAGCCCATTCAGGCTCATGTGCGAAGGATGGCAGTGTGGGCGATGTATGGGAGCCCAGCAGGACGGGTGGGGAGTGAACTCTGAACTTGACCCATTGGGCAGTGAGCATCAGTGGTTTGTAAAGGGAGAGTCTCTCTGTGCTCCAGCAGTAGGTGGCTCTGATTGAGGGTGAATGAGAGGTGAGACAGACCACTGAGAGCTTCAGTCAGTCTAGCTATTTACAAACTGCCGATCTCTGTGTAATTATCCCCTGCACCCCTCCCCGGCCCAGAAAATTAGCAGCTTTCTTTCTGTGTTTAGAAAGTGTCTCACAGCTCAGCTGTAACCCTGTAATTATATTCCCCAACCGACTGCTCCCAGAGCTCTGGCTGCATCTCCTTTGGGATCGCTGAGGCTACTTTTGCTGCCTGAGGTGCAGTGCCCAGAACTGAATGTAGTAATCTAAATGGGGTCTAACCAGGCTCTGTCCAACTGAAGCATCACTTGCTCCCCTTTGTAACCCAGTCCTCGCGTCAGGCCCCACCTACATGGCCTCGCCCCTCCCTAACTCTTCTGGCCCTACAACCCAAGAACTGTCCGCTCCTCTCACTCTGGCTCTTGTTCACCTCCCATCCCTTCGCCGCAGCACTGGCAGCCGGGCATTCAGACTTGGCCTCACGCTCGGGAATTCACTCCCTGAACCCCCCTCTTTAGCTCTCTCTCCTCCTTAAAACCCACCCGCTTTGACCAAGTGTTCTGTCACCCCTCCTAAATAGCTCCTCCTTTGGCTGGGTGTCTGAGCTATTCTGACTGTGCAGGGCGCTATATAAAGGCACGGTGTTGTTGTAGCCAGGCGACCAATCCCTCACTCTCGGGGCCCGGTCAGTGCGCCTCTTTGGCTAGCTGCCAGTAGCTGTGTGATTGACAGTTTCTCGCGGGCTCCCCATGCCTCCTGCTGGTGGCTGTCTGCTCTGCAGCTCCTGACACGCCGGTTGGAGCCGGTGGTCCGGATGGGCAGAGCTTGTGCTGTGTGGTAAGTAACGGTGCTGGTTTGTGCAGACTGTCCGAGGTTGCTGCACGCACACTGGGCTGTGAGTGTGCTTCGTGTCCACTGATCCGCACTGAGCTTTTAATGACTCGGGACTGAGTGATGCCTCAGCCTGACTCGGGGTGAACAACCATGAAATGGCTATAATCAGCCTGGTTATAAGAACACTCTCGGCATCATTTGCTGTCCCATTAATGGGTGCCTTATTGATGGTTGTAGGGCGTGGGCTGCCAGCAGTTATCGAAGGGATTTTACGGTGCTGCTGGGTTCATGGAGCAAAGCACGGCCTACACTCCACAATATACAGTGCCGCTGAGCTCTGCTGGACCAGAGGAGGGCTCCCTTAACAGGCGGGAGGGGTAGTGAAGGGCAAAATCACAGGAGAATCTACCATTACACTCAGTTAATAGAGGCACAGAGTGGGAGACTGGCATGAAACTGAGGGGTTCGGGGGGTTTATATATAGAATAACAGATACCCGGGAGTGAGTTGAAGGCTGGAATCTAATCGTGGGGTTCGGGGGGTTTATATATAGAATAACAGACACCCGGGAGTGAGTTACAGGCTGGAATCTAATCCAGGGGTTTGGGTGGTTTATATATAGAATAACAGATACCCAGGAGTGAGTTACAGGCTGGAATCTAATCGTGGGGTTCAGGTGGTTTATATGTAGAATAATAGACACCCGCGAGTGAGTTACAAGCTGGAATCTGATCGGGGGGTTTATATGTAGAATAAGAGACACCCAGGATGAGTTACAGGCTGGAATCTAATTGAGGAGTTTTGGTGGGGTGGGAGGTGCGGTTTATATATAGAATAAAAGATACCTGGGAGTGAGTTAGAGGCTGGAAACTAATTGAGTGGTTCGGGGAGGGGGTTGTTTATATGGGCGTTCTTTTAAAAGATGTTTGACAAAGAGCCGCATAATAGACTTGTTAGCAGAATTGAAGCCTATTGGTTTAAAGAGGCAGTGACAGTGTGGATACTAAATTGGCTAAGGAATAGAAAGCAGAGAGTAGTAGTGAATGGTTGTTTTTCAGACTGGAGGAAGTGTGCAGTGGTGTTCCCCAGGGGTCTGTGTTGGGACTACTGCTCTTTTTGATATATATTAATGACCTGGACTTGGGTATACGGGGCATAATTTCAAAGTTTGCAGATGACACGAACTCGGAAATGTAGTAAACAATGAGGAGGATAGTAACAGACTTCAGGAGGACATCGACAGACTGGGGAAATGGACAGACACATGGCAGATGAAATTTAACACAGAAAAGTGTGAAGTGATGGATTTTGGTAGGAAGAATGAGGAGAGGCAATATGAACTAAATGGTACAATTTTAAAGGGGGTGCAGGAAATGTAGACCTGGGGGTGTATGTACACAAATCTTTGAAGGTGGAAGGACAAGTTGAGGAGGCTGTTTAAAAAAAACAGATGGGATCCTTGGCTTTATAAACAGAGGCAGAGAGTACAAGCAAGGCGCTTATGCTAAACCTATATTAAACACTGGTTAGGGCCGAGCTGGAGTATTGTGTCCAATTCTGGGCATCATACTTTAGGAAGGATGTCAAGGCATTGGAGAGTGTGCAGAGATTTGCTAGAATGGCACCAGGGATGCAGGACTTCAGTTATGTGGATAGACTGGTGTAGCTGGGGTTGTTCTCCTTAGAGCAGAGAAGGTTAAGGGGAGATTTAATGGAGGCATTCAAAATAATGAAGGCTTTTGCAAGGGTAAATAAGGAGAAACTGTTTCCAGTGGCAGGAGAGTCAGTAACCAGAGGATACAGATTTAAAGTAATTGGCAAAAGACCCAGAGGCGAGATGAGGAGAATTTTTTTTATGCAGCGAGATGTTATTATTGGACTGCACTGCCTGAAAGGGTGGTGGAAGCAGATTCAATAATAACTTTCAAAAGGGAATTGAATAAGTACTTGAAGGAGAAAAATCTGCAGGGCTATGGGGGAAGAGCAGGGGGGGAGTGGAACTAATTGGAGAGCTCTTTCAAAGAGCTGGCACAGGCACGATGGGCCGAATGGCCTCAGTGAGTCTATGATTTACAACAGTGATGACACTTCAAAAATACTTCATTGCCTGTGAAGCACTTTGGGATGTCCTGAGGTTGTGAAAAGCGCTACAGAAATGCAAGAAGGATAAAGCTGGTAATGATAGCACAATTAGTCTAACATCAGTTTTGCGCAAACTCTTAGAATCTGTAATTGGAGATAAGGTTAGTGAACACGGATTTGGTAAAGTAAGTCATGTTTGACAAGAAGTGACTGATTAGATAGATAAAGGAAAGACGGTGGATGTGTTGTATGTGGATTTTCAATGGCATTCGATAAGGTGTCTCACGTGAGGCTTGTTAGAAACATTGAGGTTGATGGTATAAGAGGAAATGCTGCAGCAGGGATAGGAAGTTGGTTGGTAGACAGGAAATCATTGCTGTAACTGGGTGTTACATGGACTGGAGAAGGATTGTATCTGGAGTCAGTGCTGGATTCCCTTTTGTTCTTTGTGTATGTAGATAATTTGGACTTCTGCACAGGGGGAGGACAAGCTCGACATTTGCTGAGGACACAGGTTTGACAAACAGTGAAAGACTTCGGGAGAAAAGTGACATGACAGATACAGTTTAATGTAGAAAAGTGTGAGAATACATTTTAGGAGCAAAATCAAGGAATGGGAGTGTCCAGTTAATGGAAAGACATTTAAAGGCATAAATGAACAGAGAGACCTAGGGGTTGAAATACAGAATTCCCTCAGAACTAAAGCTATTAAAAAAAATTAAAAAAAATCCCAGCATTTTGGGTTTTATAAATAGGGGCACAGAATACAAAAATAAGTAAGTAATAAATTTGTACTAACCATTAATTAGCTCAGTTAGACTACCATGTAAAGTTCTGGGTGCCCATTTTAGAAGGGACATTACAGCCATGGAGAACATACAGTGTAGATTCAGGATAATGCCAGGGATGCGAACCTAGTTATGAGGAGAGACTTGAGATACTGGAACTGATTCCACTGGAGCAGCAAAGGCCAAGAGGAAGTTTAGTAGAAGTTTAAAATGATGAAGGGTTTTATGTACATGTGGTTGAGGAGTCAGTGGCGAGATAACGTCAATTTAAAATATTCACTGAGAGTGAGCAGAGCGTTTGACAGACATTTCTTTACGCAGAGTTTTTGGAACATGCAATGCTTTGCCACAGGAATGGTTGAGGCAGAGACCTGTGCTGTAGATAATGGTGCATTTTTCCATTCAGATTCTTCACATTTTCAGACAGTGAGGTGTGCAGGGTGCTGTCCCTACATGTTCAGCTACATCTCTTTATCAAAAGATCAGTTTATCCAATGCCGGTTCCCTGGTAAAGGAGCGAGCTGTAACTAGATAGGATATGTAGCAAAGATTGTGTTCAGAGATACTCAAAATTGGTATTACACAGTGTCCGTGTGGCACGTCGAGTGGTTCCATGTGGCGCCTGTTATTGCTGGAGCAGTATTTTGCCATCCGGTGTGGTGCGACCATAATGGTGTATGATTTGATTGCAGTTTTGACTGTCTCAGGACCTTTGCTTCACCGAGCCCTGTTATCATTTTCTGAGTGCTGCAGTGCAGACCCACCTCTCCCACCATCTGAAAGCTCCACTCTTATCCCGGCAGTGAAGGGGAGCTGTTTATTGCAGTATTAACTGTTACATTTCACCGAGATAGTTCCCGAAGTTTGCCCGACATGCCATCCTGTTCTTTCGGCATGAGGGAGCTCGCCAACGCTGTCTGGCAGTATCAATCAGGCCAAGATTAGTAGTCAGATTTATTTATAGGAATTATAATTACACAAACAAAGGAATACAGCAGGTGACAAGTGGCTCACATACTTAGAAAACAAAGATTGAATTAAGCCAACAGAGTTGAAATATCTTTCCTCCTTTTAAGACGCTTCTTAAAATCTACCTCTTTGACCAAACTTTTTGTCATCTGTGGCTCGGTCTCAAATTTTGTTTTATAACGCTCTTGTGAAGCGCCTTGGGATGTGTTAAAGGTGCTATATAAATCCAAGTTGTTGTCGTTGTGAGGCGGTTTGAGCACGGGCGGGCGGGGCGGTGTAACTGCTGGGCTGTACAGCACCCTGTTAGCACCTTAGACACCACTGGAAACTGAACTGATGAAACAGAAAGCTCTCCTACCTATTGTATCAGTCCCCTGCGTCTCCAAGGCAGAATATAATACACTGAATCAAAAGAGCTCTCCCCCATTTAGCAGCCAGCTATGCTATTAATTGATTTTACTGAGTGCTGTGTTATTAAGGTTTACTGTGACAATACTGAGGAAGTGCTGCATTGTTGCATGTGTGTCTTTTGGACGAGACATTGAACCAAGCCCTGTCTGCTTATTTAGGTGGATGTAAAAGATCCCATAACACAATTGGAAGAAGAGCAGGGGTGTTCTCCTGGTGTCCTAATCAACATTGATCCTGTAATCAACACCACCAAAACAATAATTAACTGGTCACTTATCGCATTGCAGTTTGTGGGATCTTGCTGTACACAAACTGACTCTTGTGTTTGTGTCCATAACATCAGTGACAGCACTTTAAAATAATGAATTGGTAGTGAAGTGTGTTGGGACACCTTCCAGATGTGAAAGGTGCTGGCTTAGTCTTCCTTCACTATTCTTGGTGTCTGTTTCCTTTTAACACTTGACTTGAATAACAATTAGCTTGGTTTCAAGAACAACCCTAGAGCATGCGAGAGACACTCTTAAGGGTGGCGTACATAACATTTTAAAGAGAAGAGGAGATATATAATAATCCCATTCTCACCATCTCCCCCAATCCCACTACCACCTTATCACCATCTCCCTCCGTTCCACTATCCGCTTCTCACCATCTCCCCAATCTACTAACCCCCCTTCTCACCATCTTCCCCAATCCCACTACCCCTTTCTCACCATCTCCCTCAACTCCGCCGACAGTGTAGCGCTCCCTCCGTGCTGCCCCTCCGACAGTGCAGCGCTCCCTCCGTGCTGCCCGTCCGACGGTGCAGCGCTCCCTCCGTGCTGCCTGTCCGACGGTGCAGCGCTCCCTCCGTGCTGCCCCTCCGACAGTGTAGCGCTCCCTCCGTGCTGCCCCTCCGACAGTGCAGCGCTCCCTCCGTGCTGCCCCTCCGACAGTGCAGCGCTCCCTCCGTGCTGCCCCTCCGACAGTGCAGCGCTCCCTCCGTGCTGCCCCTCCGACAGTGTAGCGCTCCCTCCGTGCTGCCCCTCCGACAGTGCAGCGCTCCCTCCGTGCTGCCCCTCCGACGGTGCAGCGCTCCCTCCGTGCTGCCCCTCCGACGGTGCAGCGCTCCCTCCGTGCTGCCCCTCCGATGGTGCAGCGCTCCCACCGTGCTGCCCCTCCGACGGTGCAGCGCTCCCCTCCGACGGTGCAGCATTCCCTCCATGCTGCACTGTAACTGTGATGATCACTATTGAAATGATGTGGAAAGCCTGTATCTCCCCTGAGTGTTTGTCTCTGAGATGTGGCTGGTCACTTAAGAGCATAAGAAATAGGAGCAGGAGCATGCCATTTGGCCCCTCGAGCCTGTACCGCTATTCAGTAAGATCATGGCTGATCTTCTACCTCAACTCCGCTTTCCTGCACTATCCCCATATCCCTTGATTCTCTTAATATACAAAAATCTATCGATCTCTGTCTTGAATATACTCAACGACTGAGCCTCCACAGCCCTCTGAGGTAGAGAATTCCAAAGATTCACCACCCTCTGAGTGAAGAAATTTCTCCTCATCCCAGTCCTAAATGGCCGACCCCTTATTCTGAGACTATGACCCCTGGTTCTAGACTCCCCAGCCAGGTGAAACATCCTCCCTGCATCTACCCTATCAAGCCCTGTAAGAATTTTGTATGTTTCAATGAGATTACCTCTCATTCTTCTAAACTCTAGAGAATATCGGCCTAGTCTAATCAATCTCTCCTCATAGGACAATCCCCCCATCCCAGGAATCAGTCTGGTGAACCTTCGTTGCACTCCCTCTATGGCAAGTATATCCTTCCTTGGGTAACTGTACACAATACTCCAGGTGTGGTCTCACCAGGGTCCTATATAATTGCAGTAAGACGTCTTTAGTCTTGTACGCAAATCCTCTTGTAATAAAGGCCAACTTACCATTTGCTTGCTGTACCTGCATGTTAACTTTCAGTGATTCGTGTACAAGGACACCCAGGTCCCTCTGAACACCAACATTTCCCAATCTCTCACCATTTAAAAAATACTCTGCTTTTCTATTTTTCCTACCAAAGTGGATAACTTCACATTTCTCCACATTATATTCCATCTGCCATGTTCTTGTCCACTAACTTAGCCTGTCTATGTCCCCTTGAAGACTCTTTGCATCCTCCTCACAACTTACAGCCCCTAGTCTTGTCTTATTTGGTGCTGGGAGAGAATCTGTGAGTTGCTTGTGCCTTACTGCTAACCTGTTTTCCGTTGGCGAGTTTACACATTGCTGTCTGGATATGAAATGGCACTTCAAACGCATTGTTCCAAAGTGAAGTACATTTTGATTGGCAAAAAACTAGCAACCACCTGAAGCAGACTGATTTCCATGCCAATTATCTGCGTGTTTGTAGGTGAGTCTAGGCTACATGGCGTTTTGGAAATCGTTAGTTTGATTTGATTCGCAGTGCG
This sequence comes from Squalus acanthias, assembly GCA_030390025.1. Taxonomy (NCBI): domain Eukaryota; kingdom Metazoa; phylum Chordata; class Chondrichthyes; order Squaliformes; family Squalidae; genus Squalus; species Squalus acanthias. The sequence continues at coordinate 386,148 of JASTWF010000258.1, read as the reverse complement.
AAATGGCGCATCAGAAAGTGCGCGTGAGTTCCATTCTCAGTCCCTTGGGCCAGGGGAGAAGTACCAGTGGTGTGGACAGTGGGCTCTTCCTGTTCTGTGTCCCTCGGGCCAGGGGAGGGGTGTGGGCAGTGGGCTCTTCCTGTTCTGTGTCCCTCGGGCCAGGGGAGGGGTGTGGGCAGTGGGCTCTTCCTGTTCTGTGTCCCTCGGGCCAGGGGAGGGGTGTGGGCAGTGGGCTCTTCCTGTTCTGTGTCCCTCGGGCCAGGGGAGGGGTGTGGGCAGTGGGCTCTTCCTGTTCTGTGTCCCTCGGGCCAGGGGAGGGGTGCTGGCGGTGTGGGCTCTGCCAGAGGCTTAAGTGCCCGTCGGGATCTTTTGCTGGTCTTTAATTCTCAGGATCCTTTTGTCCAGCTTTTATTTTTACCCCAGCACTGTAACCGGCACCAGCAGGAGCCCCCCACCCCCCAGCTGAGCTTGGAAAAAGAGCAGGGGCTGGGGGGCAGGTGTCGACAGGGTGGGAGACGGCCAGTCCGAGCCTGGGTTGTTGCGGAGGAGGGGTGGGAGACGGGCAGTCTGAGCGTGAGGTGTTTGGGGGTGGGGCGGGCGTGGGAAACGGGCAGTCTGAGCGTGACGTATTGGGGGGTGGGAGACCACCTGTCTGAGTGTGAGGTGTTGTGGTGGAAGGGTGGGAGACTACCTGTTTGAGTGTGAGGGGTTGCGTGTTGTAGCTAGGCGCTCTCTGTTATGTGAGTGGGTCTGAGATTGCAGTTGTTTGGTCTGAAATCACTGGGGATTCCTTCCTGGTTACCATGACAACTCTTGGCAAGGCTGACTTCATCCTGAGGATGTGAGCACCAGGGATCTGTAGAGGACATACAGCATCTGTGAGCTGAGTCTGCAGTCGCAGCCTCAAACAGAGATGCCTGTTCAATGGAGATGAGCTCCAGAGCAGTATAGGAGCGACGGCCGGGCAGACTTCAATACCTGCTGTGTAGAGCCGAGAACGTTGAAAGGTGATGGAGTGAGCAGCGGCACAGCTCCAGCTGAAGGTACAGGTGTGTGTTGGGTACCCTGCCGAAGCAGGCCTGTGCCCCTCGGCCCGCCGTCCGGGCCTGTGCCCCTCGGCCCGCCGTCCGGGCCTGTGCCCCTCGGCCCGCCCCGGCTGCGGACTTGCCAGGCATCGTGTTTGCACCTGCCAGACAGGGTGTCCCACAGGAATCAGGCAAGTTGTGTCCGATCTGGGGAGCAGAAAACAAAAGGCCTGCATTGTCTGGAGTGGCGGTGGGGGTGAGGACAGAATGTTTCTAGCTGAGGGGGCTCCCTGGCAAATGGTGCAGCTCTGAAGTGGGGGCGGTTTCTGAGATGTTGGAAGAGAAAAATCCACAAAAGCTGCTAAAGTGGGGGTTTGTACACACAAACGGATTTTCTACCACTTGTTTTATTAATTAATGTCTGACGAATCCCACACAAGGCAGGGTTCATGGACTGTGCAGGAGATCGTACTGAGTCGAGAAAGAACAGGAACTTGACCTACAGAGGGTCAAATACACTGCTAAACTTTGAATGTCAGTGTGACTGAATCTATAAGACTGGTTAGATACAGAGTAAAGCTCCCTCTACACTGTCCCATCAAACACTCCCAGGGTAGGTACAGCACGGGTTAGATACAGAGTAAAGCTCCCTCTACACTGTCCCATCGTACACTCCCAGGGCAGGTACAGCATGGGGTTAGATACAGAGTAAAGCTCCCTCTACACTGTCCCATCAAACACTCCCAGGGCAGGTACAGCATGCCTCTCCTTTAAAATGCTCGTTCTCTACTGCCAAGTTTCTCGCTGAGATACCTTCACTGCTTTCCTCTCTGCACCGAGCGACTTCTAATCCTCGGTGATTTCAACCTCCATCTCAACTCATCATGCTCTCTCTCTCGTTCAAGTATCTCTGTCTGTGTATCTCCTTCCAACCCTCAGCCCTGTTCCTAACCAGATATTTATCTAGTTTTCTTTTTGTAAAGCACTCCTCTTGACAAGCCATCCGCTGCTGTATCATCAAGTCTATTCCACACAGTTTGTGTTACAACCAGATGATGAGGGGCACTAGGACCCAGTGCAGAAATGTATCTCGGTCAGTGCTCTGTGCAGCACACTCCCCTGAATGTACCAGGCAGATAAGGGAAGGACTGAGCCTATGGTTTGTAATTATCTGGTACCTGACTGCAGTTAGAGTCCAGGAGGCTCGCTCCTTGGGCGCTCCGCCTCAGTCACTATCCGAGCTTGTTCACAGGCCAGTTCATGCAGTGAAACCCGAGAAATGTTTATTACAGGTCAGGCAGTGAACATTACTGTGCTAGTATGGGCTGAGTCAGCAGGTTTACGTGTATAAATATACATGTTTATATATGGAGGTTGTGAGTGTGTTGGTGTGTTTGAATGTGTGTATATAGTGTGTGTGTGTGTGTACACACACGTCCAGCTTGTACCAAATTACTCAAATGTCTCCGCCTCTCTAACTCACTCTCCTGCTTCAAGACGCTCCTTAAAATCCTCCTCTGTCTGCCCTAATCTCTCTTTCTTTGATTTGGTCGCACCAGCTTCCAAATGACAGCTCACTGAACACTGTCCACCCAGTGTGCTACTGCACCAGTCTGTGTCAGAGGTGCTGTAGCTGTGGATAACCAATCAAAGGGGCTCGGTGCATCAATACTCCGCCGGACGGTCTGGGCACCCCCCACCCCCAGAATGTGAGGGAGGATAAACAACATCTGGAGCCCGTTAACTTTGTCCTGCAGCTGTTACCAGGCGGAAAGCCTCGGGTTTTATTTTAAAAAACACGAAGAGGACTGTGTGAAAAACATTTCTAGAGGCTAAGGAAACCCAGCCTCAAGTGGCAGGTCTCTATTCCCAGGCCTTGTAGTGAGGGCCTCAGTTTCAATCTCGCAACAAGTGTACTTAGCCCAGCACTGCGACAAAACGAATGAAGGTCTGAGATATGTACGGGCGTCTGTGTGGGAGCCCATTTGAATAAGAATTGCAGAGGAATTCAGGCCTTGGGGCACTCGGCATTCCTTGGGAGGTGGCACACAGCCACTTATTCAGAATACAGCCAGCCCCGACAGATAACTCCACATGCAGGAACCTCCGGCAGTCAGGAACGCTGCACTGAAGGGAATGCATCCAGTCAGAGGGAAGTCCCTGCACCAACACAGTCTGTGTGCTGCGGGCAGAGCTCTGTGGGGTGTCTTGCTTTTTATCTTGGTGTGAGAAATGTCAGTGCCGGGGGAACTGAACTCCTCACACTTCAGCGACCCGAAGCCTGGCCTGACTGCACACCCTGGTATGATCACCACTGGACTGTGGCTCCACCCCCACTGACCGGCTGCCTGACCCACCACTTTGCTGGGGTCAGCCTAATGTGAATATTGTGGGCTTGGTGGGGCTCTCTCTGCCCACCCTCTCCCAGTATTGATTTGGAGCTCACCCATTTTGGGGCAGGAATTGGCATGCTTGTACAGGATTTAAACGCCTTAAAGGGCCAGGCACCAACACTGAATGGATGGCCTGAAAGCAGGACCACAAATCTCTCCAGGATGTCTGAGAGGTCAGTGGCAGGGCACAAGGCCCGCGGGTTTGGAAATGCTGCTGGGCCCAAATAAAGCAGAGCAAGGGAGGCCCGTTCTGGGGCTGAACATGGAGATGGCCTTCCAAACACAATGCCCAGGCACTAGTGAAGGAGGTGCCAGGGAGGTTACTGCCAGCCCCACGTGTGTCTACTCGGTGCCACACAAAGTTCAATGATGTAATGGGGCTGACAACGCAACACACAAGTCAGTCATAGTTTACATAGAATTGCCACATGCAAACAGGCCAAATCCACCATCTTAGCAACAACTCCTGTCACCAAGGGGAATCACTCGCAGTCATCTACAGACGTCTCCACATACACACAATTATTAGGGTTGCACTAACGTTAATGTGCGTACATTGTGTTTTAGCAGTGTGGCAGTAGTTTGGAGGAGGGCTGATGATTGGGAGCTGAGTGAATAGGTACACAGGAAGAAGGGCCTGCAGATGAAGATGCCTTTGTGGTAGGAAAGGGAAAGCTGTTCATACAATTCGCTGTTGTGATATTGAAAAGAAACCTCTTGTATCAGATGAGCACCAATCTCTCTTTCGGCTGCGCTCTGCATCCTCTTGGTGTTGCTGCTCTGCTTGATCCCCTGTTGCTCTTGGACTGCTCCTCAGCACCCACCATCAGCAGGCCTCTATCAGACCAACTTCATCAGCATGATCTTGGAGATCGCAGCGCACTATAGTAGGGTATCCAGGTCCTGTTCGCCCGTCATTCCTGTGCTCGCTGACCTACATTGGCTCCCGGCCCAGCAATGCCTTGATTTTAAAATTCTCATCTCCACAAATGCTCGACCAGCACTCCACATTTTTTTTATTTGTTCATGGGATGTGGGCGTCACTGGCAAGGCCAGCATTTATTGCCCATCCCTAATTGCCCTTGAGAAGGTGGTGGTGAGCCGCCTTCTTGAATCGCTGCAGTCCGTGTGGTGAAGGTACTCCCACAGTGCTGTTGGGGAGGGAGTTCCAGGATTTTGACCCAGCGACAATGAAGGAATGGCCATATATTTCCAAGTCCGGATGGTGTGCAACTTGGAGGGGAACTTGCAGGTGATCGTGTTCCCATGCACCTGCTGCCCTTGTCCTTCTAGGTGGTAGAGGTCGTGGGTTTGGGAGGTGCTGCCGAAGAAGCCTTGGCGCGTTGCTGCAGTGCATCTTGTAGATGGTACACACTGCAGCCACAGTGAGCCAGTGGTGGAGGGAGTGAATGTTTAAGGTGGTGAATGAAGTGCCAATGAAGCAGGCTGCTTTGTCCTGGATAGTGTTGAGCTTCTTGAGTGTTGTTGGAGCTGCACTCATCCAGACAAATGGAGAGTATTCCATCACACTCCTGACTTGTGCCTTTGGGGAGTAAGGAGGTAAGACACTCGCCGCAGAATACCCAGCCTCTGACCTGCTCCTGTTGCCACAATATTTATGTGGCTAGTCCAGTTAAATTTCTGGACAATGGTTACCCCCAGGATGTTGATGGTGGGGGATTCGGTAATGGTAATGCTGTTGAATGTCAATTGGCCGTGGTTAGACTCTTGCTTGTTGCTTAATTCTTTGAGGAGTTGCGAATGGAACTGCACACTATGCAATCATCAGCGAACATCCCCACTTCTGACCTTATGATGGAGGGAAGGTCATTGATGAAGCAGCTGGAGATGGTTGGGCCTAGGACACTGCCCTGAGGACCTCCTGCAGCGATGTCCTGGGGCTGAGATGATTGTTCTTCAATCACCACAACCATCTTCCTTTGTGCTTGGCATAACTCCAGTCAGTGGAGAGTTTTCCCCCTGTTCCCATTGACTTCAGTTTTACTAGGTCTCCTTGATGCCACACTCTGTCAAATGCTGCCTTGATGTCAAGGGCAGTCACTCTCACCTCACCTCTGGAATTCAGCTCTTTTGTCCATGTTTGGACCAAGGCTGTAATGAGGTCGGGAGCAGAGTGGTCCTGGCGGACAGCAAACTGGGCATCAGTGAGCAGGTTATTGGTGAGTAAGTGCCGCTTGATAGCACTGTCGATGACACCTTCCATCACTTTGCTGATGATTGAGAGTAGACTGATGGGGTGCTAATTGGCCGAGTTGGATTTGTCCTGCTTTTTGTGGACAGGACATACCTGGGCAGTTTTCCACATTGTCGGATAGATGCCAGTGTTGTAGCTGTACTGGAACAGCTTGGCTAGAGGCATGGCTAGTTCTGGAGTACAAGTCTTCAGCATGACAGCCGGGATGTTGTCGGGGCCCATAGCCTTTGCTGTATCCAGTGCGCTCAGCCGTTTCTTGATATCACGTGGAGTGAATCGAATTGGCTGAAGACTGGCTTCTGTGATGGTGGGGACCTCAGGAGGATCATTCACTCTGCACTTCTGGCTAAAGATGGTTGCAAACGCTTCAGCCTTGTCTTTTGCACTCGCGTGCTGGGCTCCACCATCATTGAGGATGGGGATATTCATGGAGCCTTCTCCTCCCGTTAGTTGTTTAATTGTGCATCACCATTCATGACTGGATGTGGCAGGACTGCAGAGCTTTGATCTGATCCGTTGACTGTGGGATTACTTAGCTCTGTCTATAGCATGCTGTTTCCGCTGTTTCTTTCCCGGAACTCCATGTTTGAATCCCTCAATCAGGTTTCCGCCCTTGCCACAGTACTGAAACGGCTCTCGTCAAAGTCACAAATGACTTCCTTTGTGACTGTGACAAAGGTAAACTGTCCCTCATCGTCCTTCTTGACTTGTCTGCAGTCTTTGACATGGTTGACCACTCCATCCTTCTCCAACGCTTCTCCACCATCGTCCAGCTGAGTGGGACTGCACTCGCCTGGTTCCATTCTTATCTATCTAATCATAGCCAGAGAATCACCTGCAACGGCTTCTCTTCTTGCTCCTGCATCATTACCTGTGGTGTCCCCCAAGGATCTATCCTTGGCCCCTCCTATTTCTCATCTACATGTTGCCCCTTGGCGACATCATCCGAAAACACAGCGTCAGTTTCCACATGTAAGCTGATGACACCCAGCTCTACCTCACTATCACTTCTCTCGACCCCTCCACGGTGTCTAAATTGTCAGACTGCTTGTCCGACATACAGTTCTGGACGAGCAAAAATTTTCTCCAATTAAATATTGGGAAAACCGAAGCCATTGTTTTCGGTCCCCGCCACAAACTCCGTTCCCAAGCCACTGACTCCATCCCTCTCCCTAACATCTGTCTGAGGCTGAACCACACTGTTCGCAACCTTGGTGTTATATTTGACCCTGAAATGAGCTTCCGACCACATATCCGCAGCATAACAAAGACCGCCTACTTCCACCTCCGTAACATCGCCCGTCTCCGCCCTTGCCTCAACTCATCTGCTGCTGAAACCCTCATCCATGCCTTTGTTACCTCTAGACTTGACTATTCCAACGCACTCCTGGCTGGCCTCCCATATTCCACCCTACGTAAACTTGAGGTCATCCAAAAGTCGTCTGCCTGTGTCCTAACTCGCACCAAGTCCCGTTCGCCCATCACCCCTGTGCTCGCTGACCTACATTAGCTCCCGGTTAAGCAGCGCCTCGATTTCAAAATTCTCATCCTTGTTTTCAAATCCCTCCATGGCCTCGCCCCTTCCTATCTCTCTAATCTCCTTCAGCCCCACAACCCCCCGAGATATCTGCGCTCCTCTAATTCTGCCTCTTGAGGATCCCTGATTATAATCGCTCAACCTTTGGTGGCCGTGCCTTCTGTTGCCTAGGCCCTAAGCTCTGGAATTCCCTGCCTAAACCTGTCCACTTCGCTACCTCTCTTTCCTCCTTTAAGACGCTCCTTAAAACCTACCTCTTTGACCAAGCTTTTGGTCACCTGCCCTAATTTATCCTTATGTGGATTGGTGTCAAATTTTTTGTCTTAAAATACTCCTGTGCAGCGCCTTGGGATGTTTTACTACGTTAAAGGCGCTATATAAATACGTCGTTGTTGTTTGTTTAGCATGCATGTAGTCCTGTGTTGCAGCTTCCCCAGGGTGGCACCTCATTTTTAGGTATGCCTGGTGCTGCTCCTGGCATGCTCTTCTGCACTCATTGAACCAAGATTGGTCCCCTGGCCTGATGGTATTGGTAGAGTGAGGGATATACCAGGCCATGAGGTTGCAGATTGTGGTGGATATACCGCTTTGGATATTGTTGGGGGAGATGGCTTATCGCAGGAAGGCAGCAGCAGCCAACTTCCTGGCACCATGGGTGGTTCTGCTGCACAAGACGGGAGGAAAAAGAGCGGGAGAGCTATAGTGATAGGGGATTCTATTGTAAGGGGAATAGATGGGCGTTTCTGCGGCCGCAAACGAGACTCCAGGATGGTATGTTGCCTCCCTGGTGCAAGGGTCAAGGATGTCTCGGAGCGGCTGCAGGGCATTCTGGAGGGGGAGGATGAACAGCCAGTTGTCGTGGTGCATATAGGTACCAACGATATAGGTAAAAAATGAGATGAGGTCCTAAAAGCAGAATATAGAGAGTTAGGAGGTAAATTTAAAAAATAGGACCTCAAAGGTAGTAATCTCAAGATTGCTACAGTGCCACGTGCTAGTCAGAGTAGAAATAGAAGGATATTTCAGATGAATACGTGGCTAGAGGGATGGTGCAAGGGGGAGAGATTCAAATTCCTGGGACATTGGAACCGGTTCTGGGGGAGGTGGGACCAGTACAAACTGGACGGTTTGCACCTGGGCAGGACCGGGACCGATGTCCTAGGGGGCTGTTTGCTAGTGCTGTTGGGGAGGGTTTAAACTAAAATGGCAGGGGGTTGGGAACCTGTGCAGGGAGACAGGAAAGGGAAGCAAGGATAGAAGCAAAAAACAGGAAGGAGAAAAGCAAAAGTGGAAGGCAGAGAAATCAAGGGTGTAAATCAAACAGGGCCACAGTAAATAATAATTATAAAAGGACTAAGAGTGTTAAAAAATTAAGCCTGAAGGCTTTGTGTCTTAATGCGAGGAGCATTCGTAACAAGGTGGATGAATTAGCTGCGCAAATAGATGTAAACGGATATGATATAATTGGGATTACGGAGACTTGGCTCCAGGGTGAACAAGGCTGGGAATTCAACATCCAGGGGTATTCAATATTCAGGAAGTACAGGCAAAAAGGAAAAGGAGGTGGGGTAGCATTGCTGGTTAAAGAGGAGATTAACACAATAGTAAGGAAGGATATTAGCTCTGATGATGTGGAATCTGTATGGGTAGAGCTGAGAAATACTAAGGGGCAGAAAACGTTAGTGGGAGTTGTATACAGACCCCCAAACAGTAATGCTGAGGTTGGGGATGGCATTAAACGGGAAATTAGAGATGCGTGCAATAAGGACACAGCAGTTATCATGGGTGACTTTAATCTACATATAGATAGGGCTAACCAAATTAGTAACAATACTGTGGAGGAGGAATTCCTAGAGTGTATACGGGATGGTTTCCTGGACCAATATGTCGAGGAACCAACTAGAGATCAGGCCATCTTAGACTGGGTATTATGCAATGAGAAAGGATTAATTAGCAATCTTGTTGTGCGAGGCCCCTTGGGGAGGGGGGAGGAGCGATCATAATATGATAGAATTCTTCATTAAGATGGAGAGTGAAGTAGTTGACTCAGAGACTAGGGTCCTGAATTTAAATAAAGGAAACTACGATGGTATGAGGCGCGAGTTGGCTCGGATGGATTGGGGAACGTTACTTAAAGGGTTGACGGTGGATAGGCAATGGCAAACATTTAAAGATCGCATGGATGAACAACAGAATTTGTTCATCCATGTCTGGCATAAAAATAAAACAAAAAAGGTGGCGCAACCGTGGCTAACAAGGGAAATTAGGGATAGCATAAGATCCAAGGAGAGGACATATAAATTGGCCAGAAAAAGCAGCAAACCTGAGGATTGGGAGCAGTTTAGGATTCAGCAAAGGAGGACAAAAGCATTAATTAAGGGGGAAAATAGAGTATGAGAGTAAGCTTGCAGAGAACATAAAAACTGACTGTAAAAGCTTGTATAGATATGTGAAGAGAAAAAGATTGGTGAAGTCAAGCGTAGGTCCCTTGCAATCAGAATCGGAAGATCCCCCTCTCAAACAGATATACCACTTTGGATGCTGTTGGGGGGGATGACTTACCAGGGGAAGGCAGCAGCAGCCAACTTCCTGGCACCATGGGTGGCTCTGCTGCACAGGCTGGGAGGAAAAAGTATGGAAGAGCTATAGTGATAGGGGATTCAATTGTAAGGGGAATAGATAGGCGTTTCTGCGGCCGCCAACGAGACTCCAGGATGGTGTGTTGCCTCCCTGGTGCAAGGGTCAAGGACGTCTCAGAGCGGCTACAGAACATTCTGGAGGGGGAGGGCGAACAGCCAGTTGTCGTGGTGCACATAGGCATCAACAATATAGGTAAAAAAACGGGATGAGGTCCTAAAAGCAGAATATAGGGAGTTAGGAGGTAAATTAAAAAATAGGACCTCCAAGGTAGTAATCTCAGGATTGCTACCAGTGCCACGTGCTAGTCAGAGTAGAAATAGGAGGATATTTCAAATGAATACGTGGCTAGAGGAATGGTGGAAGGGGGAGGGATTCAAATTCCTTGGACATTGGAACCGGTTCTGGGGGAGGTGGGACCAGTACAAACGGGACGGTCTGCACCTGGGCAGGGCCGGGACCGATGTCCTAGGGGGAGTGTTTGCTAGTGCTGTTGGGGAGGGTTTAAACTAAAGTGGCAGGGCGTTGGGAACCTGAGCAGGGAGACAGAGGAAAGGGAAACAAGGATAAAAGCAAAAGACAGGAAGGAGAAAAACAAAAGTAGAAGGCAAAGAACTCAACGGTTTAAATCAAACATGGTCACAGTAAATAATAATTCATATAGCTCTGAGAGTGTTAAAAAAACAAGCCTGAAGGCTTTGTGTCTTAATGCAAGGAGCATTCGGAACGAGGTGGATGAATTAGCTGCGCAAATAGAGGTAAATGAATACGATTTGATTGGGATTACAGAAACATGGCTCCAGGGTGGCCAAGGCTGGGAACTCAACATCCAGGGGTATTCAATATTTAGGAAAGAAAGGCAAAAAAGAAAGGGAGGTGGGGTAGCATTGCTGGTTAAAGAGGGGATTAACACAATTGAAAGGAAGGATATTAGCTCTGATGATGCGGAATCTGTATGGGTAGAACTGAGAAATAACAAGGGGCAGAAAACGTTAGTGGGAGTGGTATATAGACCTCCAAACAGTAATACGGAGGTTGGGGATGGCATTCAAAGGGAAATTAGAGAAGCATGCAGTAAGGGCACAGCAGTCATCATGGGTGACTTTAATTTACATATAAATTGGGCTAACCAAATTAGTAAAAATACTGTGGAGGAGGAATTCCTAGAATGTTTACGGGATGGTTTTCTGGAACAATATGTCAAGGAACCAACCAGAGATCAGGCCATCTTAGACTGGGTATTATGTAACGAGAAAGGATTAATTAGCAATCTTGTTGTACGAGGCCCCTTGGGTCAGAGTGATCATAATATGATAGAATTCTTCATTAGGATGGAGAGTGAAGTAGTTGAATCAGAGACTAGGGTCCTGAATTTAAATAAAGGAAACTATGATGGTATGAGGCGCGAATTGGGTAGGATTGATTGGGGAATGTCACTCAAAGGGTTGACGGTGGATAGGCAATGGCAAACATTTAAAGACTGCATGGATGAACTACAGAATTTGTTCATCCCAGTGTGGCATAAGAATAAAACAAAAAGGGTGACTCAACCGTGGCTAACAAGGGAAATTAGGGATAGCATAAGATCCAAGGAGAGGGCATATAAATTGGCCAGAAAAAGCGGTAACCCTGAGGATTGGGACCAGTTTAGGATTCAACAAAGGGATTAATTAAGAAGGGGAAAATAGAATATGAAAGTAAGCTTGCAGGGAACATAAAGCTGACTAAGAGTTTTTATAGATATGTGAAGAGAAAAAGATTAGTGAAATCAAGTGTAGGTCCCTTGCAGTCAGAAGTGGGGGAAGTTATAATGGGGAACAAAGAAATGGCAGACCAATTAAATGCATATTTTGGTTCTGTCTTCACAAAGGAGGACACAAATAACCTCCCAGAGATGTTGGAGAACATAGGGTCTGATGAAAGGGAGGAACTGAAAGAAATCAGTATTTGCAGGGAAATGGTGTTGGGGAAATTGACGGGATTGAAGGCCGATAAATCCCCAGGGCCTGATAATCTACATCCTAGGGTACTTAAGGAAGTGGCCCTAGAAATAGTAGATGCATTGCTGATCATCTTCCAACATTCGATGGAATCTGGAACTGTACCCATGGATTGGAGGGTAGCTAATGTTACCCCACTATTCAAAAAGGGTGGTAGAGAGAAAGCGGGGAATTACAGACCGGTAAGCCTGACATCGGTAGTGGGGAAAATGCTAGAGTCCATTATAAAGGATGTAATAGCTGAGCACTTGAAAAACAGTGACAGGATCGGACAAAGTCAACATAGATTTACAAAAGGTAAATCGTGCTTGACTAATCTACTGGAATTTTTTGAGGATGTAACTGGGGAAAATAGATAAGGGAGAACCAGTAGATGTGGTGTATTTGGACTTTCAAAAGGCTTTCGATAAGGTCCCGCATAAGAGATTAGCGTGTAAAGTTAAGGCACATGGGATTGGGGGCAAGGTATTGACTTGGATAGAGAACTGGTTGGCGGACAGAAAGCAAAGAGTAGGAATTAATGGGTCTTTTTCCGAGTGGCAAGCAGTGACTAGTGGAGTACCGCAGGGATCGGTCCTTGGACCCCAGCTATTCACAATATACATTAATGATCTAGATAAGGGAACTAAATGTAATATCTCCAAGTTTGCAGATGACACAAAACTGGGTGGGAGTGTGTGCTGCGAGGAGGATACCGAGAAACTCCAGGATGATTTGGACAGGTTGGGTGAGTGGGCAGAAGCGTGGCAGATGCAATATAACGTGGATAAATGCGAGGTTATCCACTTTGGTGTCAAAAACAGAAAGGCAGACTATTATCTGAATGGCAATAGATTGGGAGAAGGGGAAGTGCAACGAGACCTGGGTGTCCTTGTGCACCAGTCGCTGAAGGTAAGCATGCAGGTGCAGCAGGCGGTGAAGAAGGCAAATGGTATGTTGGCCTTCATAGCGAAAGGGTTTGAGTATAGGAACAGGGATGTCCTGCTGCAGTTGTACAGGGCCTTGGTGAGACCACACCTTGAGTATTGTGTGCAGTTTTGGTCGCCTTATCTGAGGAAGGATGTTCTTGCCATGGAGGGAGTTCAGCGAAGATTCACAAGGCTGATACCTGGGATGGCAGGAATGACGTATGAAGAGAGATTGGGTCGATTAGGCTTATATTCGCTAGAGTTTAGAAGAATGAGAGGGGATCTCATTGAAACTTATTAAATTCTAACAGGACTAGACAGACTAGATGCAGGAAGGATGTTCCCGATGGTGGCGGAGTCCAGAACCAGGGGTCACAGTCTAAGGATAAGGGGTAAGCTATTTAGGACTGAGATGAGGAGGAATTTCTTCACCCAGAAAGTGGTGAACCTGTGGAATTCTCTACCACAGAAGGCAGTTGAGGCCAATTCATTAAATATATTCAAGAAGGAGATAGATATATTTCTTAAGGCTAAAGGGATCAAGGGATATGGGGAGAAAGCAGGGACAGGGTACTGAATTTGGATGATCAGCCATGATCTCATTAAATGGCGGAGCAGGCTCGAGGGGCTGAATGGCCTACTCCTGCTCCTATCTTCTATGTTTCTATGCTGCTGCTGATGGCCCACAGCGCCTCCTGGATGCCCAGTTTTGAGCTGCTAGATCTGTTTTGAATTTATCCCATTTAGCACGGTGGTAGTGCCACACAACACGATGGAGGGTGTCCTTTGTCTTTACAAGGACTGTGCGGTGGTCACTACTACCAATGTTGTCATTGTTAGTTGCATCTGCGACAGGTAGATTGGTGAGGACGAGGTCAAGTAGGTTTTTCCCTTGTGTTGGTTCTCTCACTACCTGCTGCTACACCCTTCAGGACTGGCCAGCTCAGTCAGTAGTGGTGCTACTGAACCACTCTTGGTGATGGACATTGAAGTCCATTCTGTCCAGAGTACATTCTGTGCCCTTGCTACCCTCAGTGCTTCTTCCAAGTGGTGTTCAACATGGAGGAGTACTGATTCATCAGCTGAGCGAGGGCAGTAATCAGCAGGAGGTTTCCTTGCCCATACTTGACCTGAAGCCATGAGACTTCATGGGGTCCGGAGTCAATGTTGAGGACTCCCAGGGCCACTCCCTCCCGACTGCATTCTACTGTGCCACCACCCCTGGAAGAAGCACCTCAGGGATGGTGATGGAGGAGTCTGGGACATTGGCTGAAAGGTATGATTCTGTGAGTTTGACGATGTCAGGCTGTTGCTTGACTAGTCTATGGGACAGCTCTCCAATTTTGGCACAAGTCCCCAGATGTTAGTAAGGAGGACTTTGCAGGGTCGACTGGGCTGGGTGTGCCGTTGTCGTGTCTGAAGCCAGTGCCGAGGTCGATGCCGGGCGGTCTGTCCGTTTTTTTAAATTATTTTTTCTTGTAGCGATTTGTTACAACTGAGTGACTTGCTAGGCCATTTCAGAGGGCAGTTAAGAGTCAACCACATTGCTGTGGGTCTGGAGTCACATATAGGCCAGACCAGGTAAGAACAGCAGATTTCCTTCCCTAAAGGACATTAGTGAACCAGATGGGTTTTTACGACAATTCGATAGTTTCATGGTCACCTTTACTGATGCTAGGATTTTATTCCAGATTTATTTATTTAAGTAAATTTAAATTCCCCAGCTGCTGTGGTGGGATTTGAACTTGCGTCTCTGGATCATTAGTCCAGGTCTCTGGATTACTATTCCAGTAACATAACCACTATGCTACTGTTCCCGTGAACTCCGCATGCACTCCACGCCACTGGAGGCCTCCAAATGCTGTCATTTGTTAACGTGCATCCATTGAGCACTGTACAGAGGGCGTGTGTGACTGCAGCAGAGCCTCAGACACATCTCCCCACCCGTTGGGAGTGCTCCAATCTGCATTAATGTGGCACTGTCAGCAGTGTTTTTAGATGTCAGCTGCAACAGATGATTGTGGAGCGAAACGGGTGGCAAGAGGAAGTCTGCCAAACTCTGTAGCTGCACAGCACGGAGTCAGACTCCATCTGGGAGCTGACTAATTACAGGCAGTAGGTCTATAAAAAGAACCTCCATGGTCACAATCATCATGTTTTGCTCATATATAGGAAAGTAACAGTCCAAGCCAGCCAGACAAAGAATATTCACAATCAACAAGGTATGGGGGTGAACGGAACTAGTATAATAATCAGCTCTCGGGAACAGGTCTGATAATATTTTTAAAAAAAACTTGAATTCCATCTCTTTGGGAAATTCTCCAAAATTTTCTCAAAGACAGCTACATCAAAAAGTTAAATCCGAGCGTGGAATGCTCAAACTAAACCTGTGAAGTCACACATTTGTCACACTCGGTAGAGAAGTATTCATTGGTCCAGTGAACCTAACCCGTGCTGTACCTGCCCTGGGAGTGTTTGATGGGGACAGTGTAGAGGGAGCTTTACTCTGTATCTAACCCTGTGCTGTACCTGCCCTGGGAGTGTTTGATGGGACAGTGTAGAGGGAGCTTTACTCTGTATCTAACCCTGTGCTGTACCTGCCCTGGGAGTGTTTGATGGGACAGTGTAGAGGGAGCTTTACTCTGTATCTAACGCGTGCTGTACCTGCCCTGGGAGTGTTTGATGGGACAGTGTAGAGGGAGCTTTACTCTGTATCTAACCTGTGCTGTACCTGCCCTGGGAGTGTTTGATGGGGACAGTGTAGAGGGAGCTTCACTCTATCTAACCCCGTGCTGTACCTGCCCTGGGAGTGTTTGATGGGACAGTGTAGAGGGAGCTTTACTCTGTATCTGACCCATGCTGTACCTGCCCTGGGAGTGTTTGATGGGACAGTGTAGAGGGAGCTTTACTCTGTATCTAACCCGTGCTGTACCTGCCCTGGGAGTGTTTGATGGGACAGTGTAGAGGGAGTTTTACTCTGTATCTAACCCGTGCTGTACCTGCCCTGGGAGTGTTTGATGGGACAGTGTAGAGGGAGTTTTACTCTGTATCTAACCCGTGCTGTACCTGTCCTGAAGTGCTCAATACTGACACTGTATTTCCTGATATCCCTCTGCTTGGTGTGAAAGTTGATTTCTGGCCCTTTTCTTTTGTGGCTCTCATTTCTCTCATTCCCTCCTCTAGTCCGGACTCTGGATATGGTTCCACGGGTGCAATTCATCTACCATGGATGGCATCACAGCTGAGCATAATGTGTAGATGTGTGTGGTGTCATTGAATAGTGATGAAGAGCAGAGCCCAGGGATGGTGGGGGTAACTGGTGCTGGAGCTGAGATCAGCTATCGGCTCAGAGCGACAATTAAACCTGCTGTTTTATGTTACGCGGAGCAGCACCTTTAGCCATGTGGCCCAAGGAAACTCACTCGTGGATTGAAATGTAGTTAAGGAGCCCTCAACAACTTCGCTGTCACGGCTTGTGACATCCTGCGAACCGCTTGATGGGATACCAGGCTGCCAGCTGTGTTAATGATCCATATTATCCTCAAATAACAAGACTGACTGCGTCAGTGAGCAGCCTTCTCCAGACAGGCTACTGTGTCACCGAGAGACGGTTCAGAGTTCAGAGTAGATGGACGGATCAGGAGAACTCCCGCAGAAATTCCAGGTGAGAAGGGGTCCCTGAGAGGGGGGTCGGGGGTTCATCAGAGCCCAAGTGAAGTATGGACAAGGAAGGCCATTTTGCCCATCGTGATTCATTCATCCATCACTGATTTCAGAAAGGAAGCTCGTGATTGACAAACCTGATGGAGTTCTTCAAGGAGGTGACCGATAGGGTGGATGGGGAAAATGCAGTGGATGTTGTGTAGATGGAAACTGGATTTAAAAACTGGCTAGAAGGGAAGACAAAGAGTTGTGATTTCTGTGTAGATCTATGCAGGCTGCTGTATGCTTTTGTTGTAACCATTTATATTATATTAAATCCTCGTCCGTCAGCTCAGCAGTGATGATGGGGCCGAATGGATTCACTCCACTCCATCGGTTCTGAGCTAGCCTGGCTGCTTCAGTCACCTGTATCTCTAGCTGTGACAAGTCACTCTTGTCATTAATTGGCCTCTTGTTCCACGGACCTGTGTGTGCAGGGCCATGGAAGGTATTCTAGCTGTTTCCACTCTTGAAACGTGCCCAAACCATCGCAGTCGTCTTTCTTGGAACTTCTGTCTAAGCGTTGTTTCTTGTCCAAGCCATGTTGTTCTTCTAATCATTCACGATTCGCTGTGTCCGGGATACTCTGAGCATTCCTTTCAACCAACTCATCTCTGCCGTTACTATCATTTGCTCATCAACATTTCTCATGTTCCAGCACTCTGATCTGTATAATAATATGGGGATAACCATCGCTTCGTAAACTCTTATCTTTGATTTTACCAAATGTATTTATCCTTCCATATCCTGCTTAATCTTCCAAAAGCAGCAGAAACAGCTCCCATTCTCTGACACTTTTCCACCTGTTCAACTGCATTCCCTCCAACTGTACATCTTCCTGATGCTGCTCAAAGAACATGACCTTTGTCTTATTTGTGCTAATCTGTTAGCCAAATTTTCTACTCTCCACATACACTTTATCAGATAGTCTCTGCAAATCTGTTCTAGATGTTGCTATAAGGTCAATGTCATCAGCAAATCTGAGATTGTTTGTTTCAAATCCTGCCACATAAAGAGACTCCTCCAATATCATTAAATAGATGCAGCAAGATTCATTACTGTTTCCAGTACTAGATTAAATAAATTAAACAGGCGACAGTGTGCATCCTTGTCTCACCCCAACTGTTGATATAAGCCATTCCATTAGTTTCCTGTCCACTCTAACACCGCTCAGGGACTTGTCGATGTTTTCAATCAGTCTCAAGTTTCTCAGGAATACCATACATACTCAAAATTTGCCATGTCCCTTCTCGCCACAGTCAAAGGCCTGATTAAAAAATATGAAGTTGGATATATACTTGAAAAGGAAAAATTTGCAGGGCTACAAGGAAAGAGCAGGGGAGTGGGACTAATTGGAAAGCTCTTTCAAAGAGCCAGCACAGGCACAAGGGGCCGAATGGCCTCCTTCTGTGCTGTATCATTCTATGAAGAAGTTGATACAATGGATGTTGTGTTCTGTAAATTTCTCCGAAATCTGTCTTATCACAAACAGTTGATCTATTGAACCAGCATGTTCTTCATACAGTATCACTCCTACGTATCTTTTCATTCTCCTCGGCAGTGTCTCAGTAAATACTGTTCCGGGTAAACTCAGTGAGCTGATTCCTCTGTAATTGCTGCATCAGCTCTGGTCTTTTTTGAAGATTGGTATTATTGCATTTCCCCAGTCTTCAGGCACTTGCTCTTCTTCATGAATGTTGTTAAGCAGGCTTTGCATCACTTTCGCAGGATGTTCCTCACCCGCCTGCAACATTCTGCAGTTATATTAGCGAAACCCAGAGGCTTGTTCTTTTTCAGTCTATCAATAGAAATCTTTATCTTGTCTTCCAAGAAATCCAGCATCAACTCTGCTCCATTTTTACAAGGGCGGTTTCTCCAGAACTGATTCATCCACCATGCTCTGTACGTAGTATAGTTCAAAATATTCTTTCCACTGCTTGCTCCTTGCCTGTTCGTCTTCAATTAACTGACCATTTTGGACTTTCACTGCAGTCATTTTAAGTTTGTAAGATCCACTTAGTTCTCTTATCTTCCGATACAGTCCGTGTTTAGTTTCTTTTGGCCTAATCTGCTGCTTTGCACTGGTTGTTTATCCAGTTGTTCTTATCTCTCTTGGCGTTTAGCTTTATTTCTTTGGTTAACCTGTTGTATTCGGTCTGCTTCGCTGCTTGCCTTAAGCTTTCTTTGTTTTTCACTCCGCTCCAGGGCTGCTTCTGTTACACATTTCTGTTTCTTACTGTTTTTGAGACCCAATCCTTGTTCTGCACTTCTTGATATTCCATTTGATGGTGTTCCACGTCTCTTCAGTTATTGCAGGTATGAGATTTCTCTCTAATGCAGCTTTTTACTTGTTTCTGATGTTCTTTCAAATTGTACAGATCCCAGATTGTTGTTTGAAATGCTTTTCCAGCAGCTCTCATTCTCAACCTCCCCAGGGTCAAATCTAAATTCTGGTCAGAGCGGACATTGGCCACAAAGCATCTGCCTGACAGAATGCTGAATCTCCATCTTGTATTTACAGTGATCAAATCGATCATCTTGTCTGTCCATCAGGTGACAATCCGTCCACTTTCTGTGGCTTTCGTTGATATAAAAGTGTGTCCACTGTCATCAGATTTTTAGTTGGGCAGAAGGAAACTAACGGTTGTCCTCACCAAATCCAGACTTTCCTCTAGCTCCATCCCACACGTTCCAGTCAGCTTCCACTTTCACATTGAAGTCTCCCATTATTAGCAGTGTGTCTTGGAGCTGCTTCTGTTACTGTTTGGAGGTCTTTACGGGAGCTATCTATCTCTCCATCAGATGCTGCTGCTGTTGGTGCGAATAATTGGACCATTGTGAGTGCTCCAACTTTAGTCCTGAATCGAGCCTTTAACAAAAGAGGGGATGTGGGATTGAAAGACACGAATGATTGACTTGCAGCTGGTTTCAACACTAATGTAACTCCTTCCTGATGCATACCATTTTCCCTTCCCGACACTAGCAACCTGTGCAATTCATAGTGAAGCTCCCCTTTAGCATTACATAATGTCTCACGTAAATGTACAATCTCCCATTGCAATCTCTTTAGTTGGTCAATCAATATTGCCAGGGCAATACAGAGATGGTGTGGAGTACGAACAGTTCATGTTCCGATAGCTTTCTTACGTTTTGTACCGATCCTGTGTGAATTGTCTCTCACCCAATACATTGGGTTTCAGAAGTCTGGAATTGGCCATGTGTTGGCCCAATGTTCCTTGGCTACTCTCTCCTGTTTTGAGCATGCCAACCGAGAGCTGGGTGAAGCATCAGGACCAACTGCCGGTAAAACCACCATTCTGTGTGTGGTTGTTTGCCATGCGGAGTGCCACCTTTAGGACTCACCCCAGTAACAGTTTACCTTTTGTTAATTGGGCAGTGCCTATCTCTGGTCCTGTGGGGGGGGAGGGAGGAAGTGTCACCTGGGTGTCAAGGGCAGTGTCTCTAAGGCCTTGTGAGAATCCCAGTGCGCACATCCACACCCTGGTGCCCCACCTCCAAGCCTAACAGTCTCCGCTGATGAGTTGGTCTCCAATGAGCCAAAGATGCAAGAACGTCCAGCAGGAGAAGCCCCGCCTCCGCCCCGGCCCCGCCCCCCGGTACTGTAAATGGCTCCGCAACTGGCTCCGGCCGTTCCCCGGCTCCGCCTCCGCAGCTGGCTCCGCCCTCAGCCCCGCCCACAATGCTCAGTAAGTAACGCTCAGTGATCGTTCTGTGTGTAACGCTGATTGAGCGTCCTTCAGGACTCTGCCAGCTTGGTCAGTATTGTTGCTACCGAGCCACTCTTAGTGATGGACATTGAAGTCCCCCACCCAGAGTACATTCTGTACCCTTGCTACCTTCAGTGCTTCTTCCAAGTGGTGTTCAACATGGAGGAGTACTGATTCATCAGCTGAGGGAGGGCGGTAGGTGGTAATCAGCAGGAGGTTTCCTTGCCCATGTTTGACCTGATGCCACAAGACGTCATGTGATCCGGACTCGATGTTGACTAGCTGGTACAGGTCTGTCACTGGGGTACAGTACTGGTGGGTATGACAAAAACAACTTCTTGCCTTATATAGCACCTTTAACGTAGTAAAATGTTATCAAACAAAATTTGACAGTCACATAAGGAGATATTAGGAAAGGTGACCAAAGAGGTAGGTTTTAAGGAGCATCTTGAAGGAGGAGAGAGAGAGGTAGCAGGCAGAGAGGTTTAGGTAGAGAATTCCAGAGCCTAGGGCCTAGGCAGCTGAAGGTACGGCCGGCAATGGTGGATCGATGGAAATCGGGATCTGCAAGATGCCAGAATTGGAGGAGCGCAGAGATCGCGGATGGTTGTAGGGCTGAAGGAGGTTGCAGAGATAGGAAGGGGCGAGGCCATGGAGAGATTTGAAAACAAGAATGAAAATTTTTAAATCGAGGCGTTGCTGGACCGGAAGCCAATGTAAGTCAGCGAGCACAGGGGTGATGGGTGAAATGGGATTCGGTGCGAGTTAGGATATGGGCAGCAGAGTTTTGGATGAACTCAAGTTTATGGAGGGTGGAAGATGGGAGGCCGGCCAGGAGAGTGTTGGAATAGTCGAGTCTAGAGGTAACAAAGGCATGGGTGAGGATTTCAGCAACAGTAAGGGCTGAAGCAGGGGTGAAGACTGGTGATATTACGGAGGTGAAGTAGGCGGTCTTGGTGATGGAGAGGATATGTGGTCGGAAGCTCATCTCGGTCATATAGGATGCCAAGGTTGCGAACAGTCTGCTTCAGTCTCAGACAGTTGCCAGGGAGAGGGATAGAGTTGGTGACTAGGGAATGTAGTTTGTGATGGGAACCGACGTCAGCGTACATGTGTAACCTGACGTTGTGTTTTTGGATGATGTCGCCGAGGGGCAGTATATAGATGAGAAATAGGAGGGGGCCAAGAATATATACTTGGGGGACTCCAAAGGTAACAGTGTGGGAACAGGCTGAGAAGCCATTGATTCTCTGTCTACGACTGGATAGATAAGAATGGAACCAGGCGAGCGCAGTCCCACTCAGCTGGACGACAGGAGAGGCGTTGGAGGTGGATAGTGTGGTCAACCATGTCAAAGGCTGCAGATAGGTTGAGAAGGCCGAGGAGGGGTAGTTTACCATGGTCCTAGTCACATAGGATGCAATTTATGACTGGTTAGAGCCGATTCAGTGCTATGGCGGGGCGGAAACCTGATTGGAGGGGTTCAAATATGAAGTTGGGGGCAAGATGGGCAGGGATTTGGGACAAAGACATGTTAAAAGACTTTAGAGAGGAAAGGGAGTTTGGAGATGGGGTGGCAGTTTGCAAGGACAGAGGGATCAAGCATTTTTTTTTTTTGAGGTGAGGGGTGATGACGGCAGATTTGAAGGGGAGGGGGACAGTACTTGAGAGAGAACCGCTAACAATATCGGCAAACATGGGGCCAGGAATGGAAGTTGGGTAGTCAGCAGTTTGGTGGGAATAAGGTGGGTTTTATGGGCAAGGTGAACTCAGAGGGCATATGGGGAGATAGGAGAGAAACTAGTGAAAGATGCAAGTTCAGGGCTAGGGAAGGGGGAAACCTATGGTGAAGTTTGGCTTGTTGGGCTGGGTACAGGTCTGTCACTGTGTAACACTGGGGTACAGTACTGGTGGGTACAGGTCTGTCACTGTATAACACTTGGGTACAGTACTGGTGGGTACAGGTCTGTCACTAACACGGGTACAGTACTGGTGGGTACAGGTCTGTCACTAACGGGTACGGTACTGGTGGGTACAGGTCTGTCAACAATACTGGGGTACAGTACTGGTGGGTACAGGTCTGTCACTGTATAACACTGGGGTACAGTACTGGTGGGTACAGGTGTCACTAATACTGGGGTACAGTACTGGTGGGTACAGGTCTGTCACTAATACTGGGGTACAGTACTGGTGGGTACACGTCTGACATTGTATGACACTGGGGTACAGTACTGGTGGGTACAGGACTGTTACTGTATAACACTGGGGCACAGTACTGGTGGGTACAGGACTGTCACTGTATAACACTGGGGTACAGTCCTGGTGGGTACATGTCTGTCACTGTATAACACTGGGGTACAGCACTGGTGGGGACAGGTCTGTCACTGTATAACACTGGGGTATAGTACTGGTGGGTACAGGTCTGTCACTGTATAACACTGGGGTACA